>JAMPIV010015379.1:0-477048 GCA_024509875.1 Oreohelix idahoensis
CAGTTGATCATTTCTGCGTGGTGGGTTAATACAGATTCGTTTTCTGCTATCCCAAATTGTGAGTAGAGTGGACCAGGACCTTTAGTTAGTGTGACAGCTACGAGAGGAGTGAAGAAAGAAAAAGAGTTGACAGCTCACAGGTCACGAGGGGAGGAAAGAGCCATCCTGAAGATCCCTTGCATCTTTTGTTATCCAATTATTTTGTGACTGACTTTTTCAAGAAGAGAAAAGGATGGGGGATACCCCCGTATTGCGTATCGTTTCGTAAATAATCGTTTATCCGTCGTAATTATCGTATTTTATTATCGCTTTTGTATGAAGGGTACAGAGATCACTGCTACACTATGGAGAGAGAACCCAAGAAGAGGAGTATGTTACAGTAAACTAGTACTAGCGCGTTCCAAGATGATTATATGATAAAAATTATGTGCTGCCTGAATTGGATTATTTATTTCAAGGAACTCTTCGCTATGACGAAGGACAATAGTAGACCGAGGTTATCAGATGATAAATTTTACTCTATACTTTATATATATATATTTTATATATAATATATATATATATATATATTATATCTATATCTATATATATATATGGGCAACAAATAACTGAGTGCTTGTCTACTGGACAGTCCATTATTGCTATTATTCTTTACTATGGAGTGCCCATGTATCATTGCAAGACCATTTATCCACTGTACTATGATGTATTATGCCAACCTGTGATTTGTCACTATTCGTTCGTGCTGTCGCCCCCCCCCGAGTGTGTACGTACAATTAAAAACTGTAGCAAAAGGTACACTATTACACATTCGTGGGGTAAAAGAGCTTGGTGGCAGTGTCGATAGTGACTTCCAGCCATACATGAGTGTGGAGGAAAAGACCATTTGTCAATACAGAACCACGAACTCTTCTAATCATTCGCATTATTATACTCACAACCTCTATGTCTACACATCCACTGCGTTTATGGGTTCGAATAGTTGACATTCCATACTCAAACCACAAGCAACACAACAACACAGCATGTAGCTCTGGTGATGTTCTAGTGAGCTTATATTTATCAACTGATGATGAGCACAGAAAATAGAGTTATCAACTAAAGAGACTTTATCATCATGTATTTCACATTTCTTTTCCATCTTCCCTTTTGGTTAAAAGAAACCCATCTCAACCATATACAAATGTGTACTGTTTCATCCACATAATTACTTATCTCCTCTATTCTAATTTCCTTATCTTTTCTATATCTTTTTATTCTTTCTTATTTGTCTCCCTATAACTCTCTATTTCTTATAACTTGGAGAAGCCTCGCTTCCCACAAAGTCTTCACAAGACTTTGGCAACTGCCGAAAAATCTGCATCTTCCTCAACTCCATTATCAGTTCCCTCTAGACTCTCACTTCTAATTACCCATTGTCTCTATATCCTTGCCATTTCTCTATGGCCTTCCTCTACCGCCATATTCTCGACAGTTTCTCCAATACTCCTTTAGTTGTCTCGTAATTCCCTTCTCAATTCCTCCCATCTACGTCTCTCTCCCTTAATCTATGGCCTCCCTGCCTCTTTCCTCTTCTCTTCCACCACTGCAGTAGTCCATCGTTTGGACCTACTCAGCTTACTTTTATGTTCAGTGTAGAACGATTGCATCTAGTTTCCAAACAACTAGACTCCCGCTGCAATTTTCTACTACTCTTCTTTCATATCCTCTATTTTCGTTCCCTCCCTGGAACTGTTCTCTAACTTCTCTCTTATCACTCCATACTCTCCCTATCTCTGCAGTCCTCCTCTACGGCTTCACCAAAATCTTAGTCTCAATATTTCTCCATATTTCCAATTTGTCCATATTTCTGCCGTCCTGCTCCACGGCTTCTCAAAATCTTATATTTCCCTTATTTCTCCATATTTCTCTCAGAAAAACCCATAATACTGCCGTGTCCTCCTCAACGGTTTCTTTAAAATCTTCTCCATATTACAGCGTTATCTCCATACTTTATATTGCTCCATAATTGCCGTCTTACTTTACGACTCCTCAAAATCTGTACCTCCATATTTCTCCACCATGTTTCTGCCGTGTTCTGCTCTACGGTTTCTCCAACCTCTATCTCCATTGTTCCTGCCGTCGTCACCACGGCTTTCCAACTATAGTCTGCCATTCTCCTATGACCTCTACTTCTTACCTCTCCTTTACTCGTCTCCTCTACTGCAGTACCCTATTGGTCCGGTGTACCCAGTTTACTTCTTAAGTGCGGTATGGACACTGTTAATTCTCTGTATTCCATTCTCTTTTGTGTGCTTTTTCTCTTCTAACACTGCATTGAGTCTGAATGGTGTGCATATATCTTTCTTGATTCCTATCTTGTCCTGCTTCCTTGTTTCCACTTTCTTCTGCTCTCTGTATATCTTGTTAACTCTATGTTGTGGTACCACCACTGTTTGTGTGCCCATACTCGTAGTTGTTTCTGTTTGTGTACCAACACTGACCATGTCTCTATGTATGTTTTCCTGCTTCTGGACTGTTGTTCTAATTTGACTTGTCCATGGTCTATTCCTATTACCTCCTTCTGTTGTGACATTTTGTTGGCAAGATCCTATTATCATATTTCCACACTCCTAGCGGTTCTACCTTCATTTTCCAAATACCAGTTCTTTAAACTTGATGTTCTTATTTGGGTAATTCTGTTGTTACCGACACATTGATGTTGTGTTTAGTTCTAATTGGCTTTCCTATTCCTGATTTCTCCAACATATAGGTCCTCACATCTATTCTAGTTCTTCTGTTCCTATTGGATCTATCCCAATGTCGATAACTCATTATTGTTTAAAGTGTTGAAATCGGGAGTGTGACGTCGTCCTGTCAACTGTTATTCCATGTTCTGTTATGTGCCTGTTTATATCTTGAGTATTTGTTTACATTCCGATTTCCCGAATGTCGTGATCTTGTTCATGGATGTTTCTCCTTTCATGTATGCCATTCCAGTTGTATGACAAAGGCGACTGAACACATGAAGGAAGATCATCGATGTTCCTAGTCCTGTATTCTTGACATGGTATTTTTTGACGTCATTACTTGCCAATTCCAATTCCTTTGGTGATGTACTCTTCCCAATGGTCTAGGTGGTATGGTATTGGGGGGCATCATAGCTATATCCCAGTGCCATGGTCTTAATCTTATTGCACTTGCGGTTGTCTTCCTCTACATCGGACGTTATACTCTGTAACTTGTTTCCTATAAGTGTGCAAGTCTTTATTCCTCCAACTCCCGTAGGTAGCTGTCAATGTTTGATGAGGAAATTCTACTAGTTACCCTTTCTCATACGTCGGTCTCTCTCCAGTTGAGTGGGTTCTGGTGGTTGAATCACTGAGTTGTAAGTATATGTGTGTCGGACTGTGTCACGAATATTTGTGACGTCCGCCCCCCCCCGTTTGTGTCTGTAATTAATATTGAGTATTGTTGTGACCAGCTTAATTGAGCACAGTTACCGGACAAGGCTTCTGTGTGTCTAGTGCGGGTGTCGGATTACCGGTCTCAACTCTTCGTACGTACTGAGTGCTGCGGTTTGTAGTGGCCTGTAATTACACTCAAATTGTTTATGTCCTAGTCTATTGCAAGTATAACACACAACTGGCTTGCGGTCTACCTGTCTTGATCTCCAAGACGTTTCTGTTCCTCTCCCTCGTCTTGATATTCTTCTTTGTTTACAATGTCCTATCTCCATAGGTTCTTCCTGTGTTTCTTCGCATGGAACTACTCTACCAAGCCTGAGGTCCAATCTTCTTCTGAGGTTCTCTTCGGCTGCAGCAAGTGCAGTGGCTTGTGACAAGTTTTGTGGGTCCTTCCTGGGGAGATGTAATTTAATTGGTATACCATTCAAACCATCTACAAATATACCCACTAACTGTTTCTCCACCTCTTGTTGGTTTATTTGTTGCCCCAAGCAAACTTCTTCAGCTAGGTTTAACAACCTGTCGCTGAACATTTGAATGCGTTCTCCTACTTGCTGTTGTATGCTCTTCAGCAGAGTCCAGGCGTACGATGCATCCGTAATTTGTGCATACCTTCTTATTAGTTCTTTCTTAAAATCTTCCCATCTCTCATCTGGGACAGTGTCAAACCTGCGTCTTATAAAATCTACTACTAACCCGCACGAGGAAAGATATGCAACTTGTTTGTACTCACTTTGGTCCGTATTGACCGAAGTGCAATATCTCTGTATCTCGAGCAACCACTTTCTACATAAAGTAGGATCACCTGAATATGGCGTTATGCTGTTCCGGATATTCTGGAACTTACTTTCATTTCTAATGGCAGTCATAGCCTTAGCTACCTGCTCAAGAGCAGCCACATTAGGATCCAAATCCGCCGTAAGTTGTTTTTGTTGCATCTTGTCTTGACCTGTAAGTGTTAGTATTAATGGAAACACCTGTAAAAACAATATTAATCTCTTGGTTGACCTGTAAGAGAATTACTAACTAATATCTGTATACAATAGTTATAATTTTTGTGAGTTACAAAACAATTTTTTTGGCAACATTGTGATTGTAATTATCAATCTACTTCTCATAATTAACTGACTACGCTAATAATTACTTAATTAGCCTCTAAATGTTTCAGTCATCTGTCTTTTTTTATTGGGATAAACACTTGCTCCTCCAGTATTTCAGAATTAATCAACACAATTTTTGTCTTATACGGCTGTGTACTATTATTTTTGCGCGTTGGGCCTGTTGATCATTCAGATTGTTTCTCATGCATGTGCCTGCATTCTGACGGTTGTCGAGTGATATAGTGAACTTGACCTTCGTGATGTTTTGACTAGACTTCGTTGTTCTTGATGTCGATTCACTTGACTTCTGTATTGTCTTGATTTGTTTCTTCAGCTCGAAGGATCCTTTTGATTTTGTATCTTCTTAATAAACTTGACATTCGTGTTGTCTGCAGTCTTTTACATCTCTATCTTGTATATGGCTGGTCAGGTGCACCAAAATAGTCTGTGACCGTTGTAGGGCTAGATACGAAAATACTTGATGCAACCGTACCTAATATGTCATGCCCAAACTGACATCTGAAGGGAGGCTGTCTTGATTTATAAAAGTTTCTTGAACTATCATAGTGTAGGGCTGGCCACGCGCACCATCCAATCTTGTGGCCATGGATCGTATTAGAAGGTTTGGACCACTGCCCTTTCAGTAGATAGTATGTTGTAAGGTAAATGTGTCAAACTTCCTTCTCTCAGACTGACTAAGATATTTTCTCATACTCTCTGTTGCTTCAACGAATTCACCTTATAAATAGCAGTGAAGATGTCAAAGGTTGAACTTTATTATTAAGGTTAACAGTCTTTCATAACAACAGCTTCTTCAGCAACACAAGTATTCAATATTCAAAACTGCCAATTTCTTGTCTTCTTACTACTTGATTATTTCAGCTATCACAATGTCATTTAATTCTTCAGGTAGAAACTTCTTGTCTCTCTTCCGTGCTGACTGTTTATTTTACGTTTTATTTTCATATGTCTCTTGGTATAATCTCTCTGAGAGAAAACTAGCCTTACCGCCAGGGCTGTTGTTTTGCCAAGATTTCGTCTATTATTCTTCTCTGCTCAGACCTGGTCTGCTGAGCTACATATGCTACTGATATATAAAAGTGTTCAACGTACCTGGGTTTGTTCTCAAACGAAATACACTTTCTTTTCTTTCCCAACTATCATGCATTCAGAATAAAATACTATCACAATAAAAATACTGCCGTACACCAAATTTATGGTACATAATGTACTGAGCGTTTTCTATACACTCTATTTCTTACTTACTTAGTCGTTCCCCTTCTACCGTGAGGTGTAGAGGTTTGAAAGAGAGAGCGCCAGACTATCCTATCGGCTGTCTTCCTCCTGGCCTGGTTCCATTCTAGTCCTCTGTCCTTCAAAGATTGTCTAATGTTGTCCTCCCAGCGGACTCTGGGTCGTCCTCGGGGTCTGGATCCTTGGCTCTTTGTTTCCCATGCTTGCCGTGGTATCTAATCTTCTCCCATTCTGCAGACATGGCCAAACCATCTTATTTGGGACTGTTCTACTTGGGTCTGCAGGGGGTAGGATTTAAGGCCTTGACGTATCGTCTGGTTGCGTACCATGTCTCTTCTTGTTACTTCAACCACCTTCCTCAGATACCTCATTTCTGAGGTTTGGATCTGGCTTTTCGCTCTATCAAAACCAAACCACCGTTCACACTGTGTATGCTGTCGAAAGCCTTTTCAAAATCAACAAAGTTAATGTACAGCTGTCTCTGCCATTCTGAGCACTGCTCTATAATGTTCCTGAGGGCAAATATATGATCTGCACATCTTCTGTTCTTTCTAAAGCCCGCTTGTTCTTTCCTCAGTTTATGGTCAACTGCTTTTGAAATTCTCTGGATGATTATCCTGCCTAGACTTAAACAAAAATACCTGTAAGAAATTGTTTAATAGAATACAAAAACATGGTTCTCCCTCTGTATTCAACCTTCTATTCTGTCTCTTCTGACCAGCTTGGACATTTCAAATAGCGACTTCCAGAGATCATTTGACTAAGACATCAAGCGTCTCTTCAGCACTGACGAATGATCAACATAATAATTCGAAAATTTGATTCTCACAAATAATGTGTCTATGCATTATTCATCGTCTTTATTGGAGCAAACATTGACGAGTCATACTTTATATAGCAAGTTGCTTGATCTACGAACAATAAACCGAAATAACCAGCTCAAAAGTCTAAAACCTCGTGGCATATCCTATAATATTTTGAAGAATTCTCATATCTCACGAAGCACTTTTTTGATGACATGTATTTAATCTTCTCCGAATAGGATTCATCTTTCTAAACTGTTAACGGTTTGCCTTTGATTATGACTTAGAATGTAGATTTCACTCGGATTATTGAAGAACAAATCTTCAAGATTGCTCTTCTCACCTCTCGATCTGTAAATTACAGGATGTGGACACAAGTGATTGCGTCACACGTTATCACTACTAGCACTCAGCCGCTAGTAAGATCGTAGGAAAGAGAATGATTGAGGTTGCCAGCTGAATATATTGGTAATTTGTGACCTTTAGATAAAGTCATATTCGTTTCATTATTTCTAGTATCTACCATCTCGCTTGTGGTGCCGGTTTCGACTCCGCATTAGTCACAATTATATCCGCCACACTCCGTTTTTCTCACAATTATTTCCTCTGCATCATAAACTGTAACAGGAAATATCTTCTTCTTCTTTGGTCTTTGACCGCTGACTGATAAATCAGTGACCATCATGCTTAATGGCGTCTTGAAGGGCAGCAACACACTGTCTCCCCTCTGCTCGGTCCGGCAACCATCCTACGTGCCGTACCCTCAGTCTGGTTCGTTCTTTGCATCTCTGCCGCTACAATTCTCCTCCAGGCAGCTTTTGGTTGGCCACGCTTTCGCTTTCGTTTAGGAGTTGATCGCACGACAGTTCCGGTGATGGTGTCACAGGCTCATCTCAGAATGTGGCCAACCCAATTCCAGCGTCTACTCTCTATGATGGTGCGCATGTCCGCTTGGTGGCTCCAGCTAGCGGTTCTTTTTTCGTCATGTTGATCCCTAGGCAGGTTGTGTGGAAAGAAAACTGTTTGGAAACTACTTTTTCTGCTACTTTCCAGTGCTATGTATTATTCAGAAATACTGAATTTACGCAGCCATCGTATATTTTAAATTTAGAATGTGTACTGTACTGGGAAGACTTCCAGATGTTGTTTGGAAAGCAAAGACTATTCTAACTATTCATTTTGTTACTAATGTCTTTGCTTGTTCCGCTATCTGGTGTTACTATGCTTTCGAAATACGTAAATGTGTTAATATTTTCTAGCTAGTGGACTGAGGAATATATGGAAATAACAAGAATTTTGTTGTTTTTTTAAAGTTTGTGTTTTTTGTTGTTGTTAAGGGAGTTTTATTGTATGATATTAAACACAGAGAATACGACAACCAGAAAAATATAAAGTTTCATAAATGGATCCTTGCGCAGGAACACTAATTGAAGTTTCATAACCAGATCATCAATGTGGATATAATGGAAAGTATCAGACATATACCAGTGAAACTATTAGCGAAGAAATAGACGTGGTTTTGGATAGGACACACATTGGCAAAACCAGCTGATAGCATTACAAGGCTTCTAGTTTTGGAATCCCCAGGGTAATTGAAACACAGGCAGACCTAAAACGCAGAAGGGAAGTGCAGACATACATAAATGGGATAATGAAGATGTCAAGTTGTATTAGCACAAGGACATATTATGACATTACACACTGAGCACAAACATGGCACGTGATTCACATCTAATAGTAACTCAATAGACTCGAACGTGTAAGTACGGTATCAGATATCTGTGTAACACACATCTTCAACATATCAGAAATAACATCACCAGATTGCCACTTTGGACGTGAACCACATAACGCATCACGTACAACATTAAAACAATTTTCACTTGAAAAAATCTCACTATATCTGGCTATATCTCGACCAGCACTATCTGCTTTCAACAATACAATTCGCTGCTCTCACGCAACGTAACATTCCAGCTCTCTCTCTCTTTCTCTCTCTCTCTCTCTCTCTCTCTCTCTCTATATATATATATATATATATATATATATATATATATATATATATATATATATAATAATAATAGCCACTTCAGTCATAACTGACTATGGGAATGCGCCCCTGAGGTGACAGCCCTCAGCTGCTTATTTTCCTGGTGCTCCTTTCGACGTTTTCTCCCCTCCTCTGCTTGTTGTGTGAGCCTCTCTTCGCCCAATCTGAGGTGGCGCCGATAATAGCATCGCCACTTGGTGCGATCGGCAGCTTCATCCTCCCATCTTGCTGGATCCATGTCCAGTGCCCTCATATCTCCCTTGCACACATCTTTGAACCTCAGCTGTGGTCGCCCAACTGTTCTCTTGCCATCTGCTAATTGTCCGTAGAAGATATCTTTTGGGATGCGACCATCTTCCATGCGGCGAACATGGCCAAGCCAGCGAAGTCTGCGTTGTCTAAGCAGTGTACACATACTTTGACGGCCAGCACGTGACAACACCTCGACATTTGTCACTTTATCTTTCCACGAAAAGCCGAGGATGCGGCGTAGACACCGTAAATGGAAGGTATTGAGCCTTCTTTCTTGCTTAGCATAGGTCGTCCAGGTCTCGCTGCCATATAGGAGTGTGCTGGTGACGCAGGCATTATATACCGCAGCTTTGGTCTTCATTGTGAGTTTGGAGTTTCCCCAAACACGCGATGTAAGGCGGGCAAAGGTAGCTGCAGCGCTTTGCCAATGCGGCTGTCGATTTCTGTATCCAGTGAGAGTTTGTCATTGATGGTAGACCCTAGGTATGTGAAGTGGTGCACCACAGCCAATTCATAGTTATCGATAGTAATAACTGGTGCAGCACCCGCATCCTGACTCAGCACATTCGTTTTGTTCAGACTTATTGTGAGGCCAAAGTCCTTGCATGATTTAGTGAAGCGATTCATCAAGTTCTGAAGCTCCTGTTGGCTTTGAGTGACGACTGCAGCATCATCAGCGAACAACAAATCTCTTATCGTGACCCTTCTGATTTTTGTTTTTGCCTTCAGCCTTGAAAGATTAAACAGACAGCCATCTGACCTAGTGTGAAGGCATATTCCTTCAGTTGCATCTCTGAATGCATGTTTCAAGAGTAAGGCAAAGAAGATCCCGAAGAGGGTCGGAGCCAGAACACAGCCTTGTTTAACGCCACTTCGTATATCAAAGGGCTGTGACGTGCTTCCAGCATATTGGACTGTTCCCTTTATGTCGTCATGGAATGACTTTATCATTTCCAGCATTTTAGAAGGGCAGCCTATTTTCAGGAGGATTTTGAAGAGTCCATCCCTACTAACCAGTATCGTAGATTTTTGATAGGAGAATTAAGACTTGGGTTAGTCCCTTCTGAATAGATTAGAATGAGTGATAGTCCCAGTGAGGGATAGTAATAGAAAATAGATTTTCCACGAGTGAGGTGGTAGAATGTGATAGAGGCTGTCACTGAGATCGAGAAATCTTCTCTCTCTCTCTCTGTCTATCTTCTATGACAGCTTTAGAGGAGTCAGACAGTCTAAATACATATATATATATATATATATATATATATATATATATATATATATATATATATATATATATATATATATATATATCCACTCACGTGCACGCACATACAAGTGACGACAGTTAGACACACAGACGTGGGAAAAAGTATAAAATGATTATATGGATATTCTAGAACGAGCTTACCAACACGCTGATTAAGTTTAAAGGCAGTTTAATTAACAATATAAACTTCCACCACAACACATAAAATCACATTTAAAAAAATATACAAATAGTCATAAAAATCAAGGAATTGCTACAAGAAATGATAGACCCACAGTTATGATCTTCCCTCGATGTTTAGCCCACAGTCCCGTTAGGAGAAAGATGATAGCCCGAAGAGTCACAGATACATATGCTTAGGGTCTAATATTTTCCCCCTGGAAGGTAGGAACTGACTTTGATAGCAGTATCTATTTTAAGGAAAATATCTATTTTAGCAACAAATCACGCATAAGGAAAATTACAACGTGAGTGAATCAAACGAAGAACATCCTTAAGTCTACTTTCACTCGGTTCTTTTATCAGGGCCCTGACTCACACAACCTTACCTACACTCGTGCTGTAGTTCGCCGTCTGGCGCAAACTTCAGTGTACACTTTGTTAATCTGTCTATCTGTGGATGAAATGGATACCCAGCTCTGCAGATATAGGTTTCATTAACCGTGTACGGGCAGCGTCCACTTCAGGCGATAGTTCTTTCTTTACAGATTTAATTTAATGTCACGTATTCACGAGGGTACGAGTTAGGGTTTCAGCAGGCACACAGTGTCAGAAAACGAGGTTTCCCTTAATTAGGAAGATGACCGGTGGACAACTTCTCTCAACAACTAATCTTGGTTCACCTCACACTTTGTCAACAATGTCGGAAAGTTAATGTTTTTTCTCTGTAATTATTCTCGCCACAAGGCATCATGTACATTAGCGTTAGTGTAGAAATATGCACTGGCTCAAAGGCCCAGTATAAGCATTTATTCTTAAAAAAAAACCGTGAGTGGGATTGGTATTCTGTCTATCTCTGAAGGCACTTGCCCTGTCAGACAGGGGTTACTTGAAAACCCACGTGGTTAAAGATACAAAATGTTTATGTTTCTCACAGGTATCTCTCTGTACCAAACGCTGGCAAAGTTGGGTTCCCCAGTATTTACTGAATAAAGAAAAAAACACATATGAAATATTATTACATACTATTCCTCGGATATAACTTTAAATTTTAAACTGCAAGCGTAGCGCTTGACTTTTCCTTTATACTTTCCCGTGAAATAAGTTATATATAAAAATCAATCATCATGAATTAGGAATACATACGTATTCCGTCAATACTAAAGATGTAGCAGTTATAAGTTAGTGTTAAAAATATTCTCGTCTGATTATTTAGCAGTTAAATTAAATTCATTATAGTTACATGATTTACAAGCTAGAAATTATAATTTATTCTGCTTTCCACTGAAACACGTCACTAGAAAATAATACAGACTATATATTAAGCACTCTGCTGCACAAAAGAAACTAGTGAAATAAAATAAGCGATTTAACACTTTAAACACTTCACAAAATACTAGATATAATATATTTACCTCAACACAGAACTACGGTATCACAACGAAACTAAGGGATTTCACTTATAAGTTTAAGTATCTAGAACGAAGTGACCACGTCTACTGCAAATTGAGAATGAGTGAAATCAAGTTTCGACCTCTGCTTAATATCTTAAACCAGACAAAGGGTCCCAACTTATTTCGCAAAACGAAAAATCTCCCCTTTTCGTCTTACGCCTTACATTTAACACTTCCTTTTACTAGACGTATTGCCCATAACTGACACTTCTCGTTTTCACACCTCACGCTGACCAGGGCCCACAGTGAGTGCCGTGTCAGGTGGAATTTCCAGACCACTGTCTCGTACTGCGCCATAGAGATGTCAGTTATCGCGCCTCACCTGAGCGCTCTGCTGAAGAAAATGCGCATGTCAGCTGAAAGTGCAGATAAAAGTCTGCTCGTATCTCTGAGATAAGCGAAAGTCACAGTTTCATCCACTGACATCTAATGCAATAGAATGCATTTTAACGCTTTTCCGTCTCGTGTAGAGACGTACACGTTATGTCATAAATGCGTTTACCAGTATGAGAAAGAAAACGGTAAAGTTGAGAATGGGAAAGAAAATATTTTTCGCAAACTAATGAATGCGAAAAATTTCAGGAAAAGGATAAAGAGTGATAATAAAATAGAGGATACGGGTGGAAGAAAGAAAGAATATATAGACAATTTATTGATCAAAACACTCTGTGACAGAACGTCCGCCCTTTAAGATATGGAAGCACTCCATGTCTACGTTATGGAAATAAATTACCTTTATCCGAATCTTCAGGGTGTCTGTCTTCTTCCCTCTCATCTCCCCCTCCATCTCTGTCCAATTTCTACTCAAGTCTACTCCCAAAGTTTCCATTCTCTGGAATGTCTCCCATGCGCGCTTGAAAGAGCGTCGCCGCTTCTGACATTTTTAAAAGATTTCTGTGTGATTGCAGTGGAATTTCCCTGCCACTATCGTTATCTTCGTCAGCTTTGGCGATCGTCAGGAGATGGTCGGAGGTTGGCACCGGTCTTTCCAAGTATCTCTTTAACAGACTTAAATGGAAAACCTTCTCCTTTCCTTCAATAGAGATCTGGTAGTTAGCCTTAGAAATCTTTTTCATGACGTTAAACGGCCCTTGCCATCCGATCCTCAGTTGGTTGTTTCCGATAGGGAGTAACACCAAAACTTTCTCTCCTGCTTCCAATTCTCTCTCTCTCTCGCGACTTTCCTGTATCAGTTAGCGTGCTTTGTGCGTGCTCGCTTAAAGTTGGTCGCTGCTAGGTCCCATCCTAGTTTCAACCTTTCCTTTAAATCCGACACATATTTACTTGCTGAGACGACTGTCTCATCAGCCTTCTGGTCTGTCAGCGACCAAAGTAAGCCTTCGAGCGGGCCCTTAATGGGTCTGCCGAATAAAAGCGTAGCTGGCGGAAATCCTGTGGAAGTATGAGGCGATTCTCTGTAGCCAAATAAAGCTGCAGGAATACAAAGATCCCAATCTTCAGGTTTCACTTGTGCCAGTTTACTTAGCATCATGTTTAGGTTTCCGTTAACACGTTCTATTAACCCACTTCTGGCCAGAGTGTAAGGCTTAGTGTAGATGTGCTGGTCCCTCAAGATCTTAACGATCTCATCCATCAACAGGTTTCGGTATGGGGATCCGTTATCCGTCAACACTTGCTGAGGGAATCCCAACCGAGTGAAAATCTGCACGAGGGCTTCTGCGACATGCTTGGCATCTGCGCATGTTAGCGAAATAGCTTCTGCCCATAAAGTGCATGTGTCGACTAAGGTCAGGATAAACCTGTTCCTTTTTTTAGTCCTTTTGAAAGGCCCTAAAATGTCGATCACAACCCGTTTGAATGGTGTTCCCACTATTGGCATTTCACCCAACGAGACTGGGGGTTTCCGTTGCTTGGGTGGCACACGTTGGCACTGGGCACAGGATTTGACATACCTGATAATATCAGTATTTACTCCTGGCCACCAATAATGAGTGGTTATCCGTTGGTTTGTGGCGTTCTGTCCCATATGTCCGCTGAAGGGAAGAGAGTGCCCTATTTCTAGGATTTGGGTTCTGTACTGTTTCGGTACTAGAAGCTGGTTGTAACCTTGGTCAGGCTTGCCCGTTCTGCGATAAAGTACGCCATCCTTAGAAAAAATGTTCCCGTGCTGTCTGGGTTCCTTAGCCATGGGCAGTTTCCTAAAGCAGGGTGCCAAAGTAGGGTCCTTTTGTTGCGCTTCTTTAAGTTCCCTAGGTAACAAATTAGGCGCAGGCTCCCGTTCCTTCTTGGTTTGCCCTCTTGTAGTTACTGCTGCCACAATCGGCTCTTCCGGTTTCCCAATACACACGTATCTCCCGCCAAGTATGATTGGGTAGATGGGATCATCCGAAACAGCCGCTTTGATCACACCTCTGACAAAATCAGAGTGGAAGTCCACCAATGCGATGGGAAGCGCTGTAGGTGCATCACTCTTAGAAACTCCAAAAAAATTGGACGGTCTCTCCTGTCTCTTGACCGGGTTTAACTAGGTTTCTGGCGACAATGCAATCATAAGAAAGCCCCGTGTCAAATAAACAAAAAGTTTGAGAACAGTTCAAAGTAACAGTACCTCACGTAGAGGATCTCTCTCCTTCTACAGGTTGGGAATCACTGTCAATATCTCCGCCTTGCGAGACTGTTAGTAAGCATCCGATGCGTTTAGGCTCGATGTGCTCACTCTGATCATCAGTCCCGTGCACAGGGGTTCTCCCTTTGCCACTTATCCTTTCTGGCTGCGCTGCCATGAAGGGCGGTCGGGTTGATCAGACTGTTTACTGTGGTTGGTGAGGTACTTGATTTTGTAGAACTTGGATTTTTCAGGAGGGGGGTTTTGAGGTCCAGTTTCTCTGTGATTATTCTGATTAGAAGCATGAGGAGCATGAGAAGATTGGTCTAGATTATTTTTCCGAAAATACTCTTCTGTCGGTTTACGTTTTGTGGCCGGTAGTTCAGCCAGCGCATTTTGATATCGCTCAGACTTTTCCAAAATGTCTTCAAGTTTTTCAGCCCCTTGCTCAGCTAGAAATCTCCGGGTATCTGCAGACAAAGTGTTCTTTATTTGTTCTGTTATAACAAATTCCTCGAGACCTTCATGGTAGAGGGGAGCTGTGAAAGCTCAAGGCACTTTGTCAAGTATCCCTTCAAACGAGACGAGAACTGCTGAAAAGTTTCAGAGCTCTCCTTCCTGCTGTTGCGAAACAGTTGCAAAAATTTGCGAGCATTCATTTCAAAACGCTCCAGTAACGCTTTCTTCAACACATCGTAGTTGTCTTGTTGGCTGCTTTCCAGTTTGGCGTAAACATCATACGCACTGCTTTTCAACGCCTGAGAAATCTTCATATTCCAACGCGACCTCTCTAAACCGTACAGAGTTGCAATTTTCTCAAATTTTTCTAGATACGTGTCAATCTTCTTATTAGGACAAGGGAAAGATTCTAGAGCGAAAGACATAGCGGTGAGATGAGTAGATTGAGTGTTAGAAGGATCAGTTAAGGAAGAATGGGGAGAAGACTCCCCGTTGCTGGAGGTGGCAGCGCCACGACTTTGGAATTCTAGAGTTTTGAGAGCTAACTCATGCTGTCTCTCTTCTCTCTCCTTCTCATGCTGTCTCTCCTCGTTCTCCTTCTCATGATGTCTCTCCTCCCTGTTCTTCTCATGCTGTCTCTCCTTCTCTCTTTCTCTTTCACAGCGGATTTCCATTTCCTCATCCATCTCCTTCTGCTGTAATAGACGGTCTTCCGCTTCTTTCCTCCTAGCTTCTTCTACTTTCCTCTCCGCATCATATCTCTCAAGTTCGTCTCTGACAAACGCTTTCGCTTCCTCTCCTTCCAGTCCCTCCTCTCTCGCTTCGTCTCTGATGAGTTTTCTAAGCTTTGCCCTTTCTGCTATAATAAGTCAGGGGCTGAGACTTAGTCCAGAAAGAAATAGGGAAAAGAATGCACTGGTTCCTACCACTTACGAGAAAATACCAAAACAAAAGATGATATACCTTAACCTGGTATACCTCTTCCAAAATATAGTATCTAACTATCGCTGATATTAATCGGCAATAAAGCACCTAATGCAGATGACTACGCCAAATAAATGGTAGTTAAGATTACTCACTGAAAAAATAAGGTGCTACAGTGGAAACAAAATAATTATTGCAAAAACTTTTAAGGAAGAAAAAAATCCCCTTAATATTTAAATCCACTAAAAGTACACCCCTGAAGTCAGTTAGGGTAAGGGAGGCAATTTACAGGTTGTAATTGTCTGAACGTACTCCTTAGCTTAGCTCAAACACCTACTTCTTCCGAACCCTGTGATTGTTAGACAATCAAAACTTTACCAGCGTTTAGTATTACAAAATCAACAATAAACGTATATTCCGACAAATTCAACATGTAATCGAATGTATAATGCTCGAAATGCTGTCCAAAAACAATTATTAATTGTGTGGTCAGCACGCCCATAAACAGATCAATAGTCTAGGGGATAAATTATTTTAAAAGATACAAAACTCACAAGACATCACACTCTTACTCTATATCAGAATACAGAATCTTACCGACGAGCTGATATTTGTCGTCTCGTCTTTCTATTCAAAGTTCAAAATCCCGATAGACGAGTCCACATTTGTCGTAGATTTTTGAAATGAGAATTAAGACTTGGGTTGGTCCCTTCTGAATAGATTAGAATGAGTGATAGTCCCAGTGAGGGATAGTAATAGAAAATAGATTTTCCATGAGTGATGTGGTAGAATGTGATAGAGGCTGTCTCTGAGATCGAGAAATCTTCTCTCTCCCTGCCTATCTTCTACGACAGCTTTTGAGAAGTAAGGCAGTCTAAACACACACACACACACACATATATATATATATATATATATATATATGTATATATATATATATATATATATATATATATATATATATATATATATATATATATATATATAGATTAATATATCTCTATCCACTCACGTGCACGCACATACAAATGACGACAGTTAGACACACAGACGTGGGAAAAACTATAAAATGATTATATGGATATTCTAGAACGAGCTTACCAACACGCAGATTAAGTTTAAGGGCAGTTTAATTATCAATATAAACTTCCACCACAACACATAAAATTACATCCAAAAATAAATTTACAAATAGTCATAAAAATCAAGGAATTGCTACAAGAAATGATAGACCCACAGTTATGATCTTCCCTCGATGTTTAGCCCACAGTCCCGTTAGGAGAAAGATGATAGCCCGAAGAGTCACAGATACATATGCTTAGGGTCTAATATTTTCCCCTTGCAAGGTAGGAACTGACTTTGATAGCAGTATCTATTTTAAAGAAAATATCTATTTTAAACACAAATCCTGCATAAGGAAAATTACAACGTGAGTGAATCAAACGAAGAACATCCTTCCGTCTACTTTCACTTGGTTCTTTCATCAGGGCCCTGACTCACACAACCTTACCTACACTCGTGCTGTAGTTCGCCGTCTGGCGCAAACTTCAGTGTACACTTTGTTAATCTGTCTATCTGTGGATGAAATGGATACCCAGCTCTGCAGATATAGGTTTCATTCACCGTGTCCGGGGAGCGTCCACTTCAGGCGATAGTTCTTTCTTTACAGATTTAATTTAATGTCACTTATTCACGAGGGTACGAGTTAGGGTTTCAGCATACACACAGTGTCAGAAAACGAGGTTTCCCTTAATTTGGAAGATGACCGGTGGACAACTTCTCTCAACAACTAATCTTGGTTCACCTCACACTTTGTCAACAATGTCGGAAAGTTAATGTTTTTTTCTCTGTAATTATTCTCGCCACAAGGCAGCATGTACATTAGCGTTAGTGTAGAAATATGCACTGGCTCAAAGGCCCAGTATAAGCATTTATTCTTAAAAAAAAACCGTGAGTGGGATTGGTATTCTGTCTATCTCTGAAAGCACACGCCCTGTCAGACAGGTGTTACTTGAAAACCCACATGGTTAAAGATATAAAATGTTTATGTTTCTCACAGGTATGTCTCTGTACAAAACGCCGGCAAAATTGGATTTCCCCATTATTTACTGAAACAAGAAAAAAACACATATGAAATATTATTACATACGTACTATTCTTCGGATATAACTTTACATTTTAAACTGCAAGCGTAGCGCTTGACTTATCGTTTAAACTTTCCCGTGAAATAAGTTATATATAAAAATCAATCATCATGAATTAGGAATACATACATATTCCGTCAATACTAAAGATGTAGCAGTTATAAGTTAGTGTTAAAAATATTCTCGTCTGATTATTTAGCAGTTAAATTAAATTCATTATAGCTACATGATTTATAAGCTAGAAATTATAATTTATTCTGCTTTCCACTGAAACACGTCACTAGAAAATAATACAGACTATATATTAAGCACTCTGTTGCACAAAAGAAACTAGTGAAATAAAATAAGCGATTTAACACTTTAAACACTTCACAAAATACTAGATATAATATATTTACCTCAACACAGAACTACGGTATCACAACGAAACTAAGGGATTTCACTTATAAGTTTAAGTATCTAGAACGAAGTGACCACGTCTACTGCAAATTGAGAATGAGTGAAATCAAGTTTCGACCTCTGCTTAATATCTTAAACCAGACAAAGGGTCCCAACTTATTTCGCAAAACGAAAAATCTCCCCTTTTCGTCTTACACCTTACATTTAACACTTCCCTTTACTAGACATATTGCCCATAACTGGCACTTCTCGTTTTCACACCTCACGCTGACCAGGGCCTACAGTGAGTGCCGTGTCAGGGGGAATTTCCAGACCACTGTCTCGTACTGCGCCGTAGAGATGTCGGTTATCGCGCCTCACCTGAGCGCTCAGCCGAAGAAAACGCGCATGTCAGCTGAAAGTGCAGACAAAAGTCTGCTCGTATGTCTGAGATAAGCGAAAGTCACAGTTTAGTCCACTGACATCTAATGCAATAGAATGCATTTTAACGCTTTCCCGTCTCGTGTAGAGACTGATACGTTATGTCATAAATGCGTTTACCAGTATAAGAAAGAAAACGGTAAAGTTGAGAATGGGAAAGAAAATATTTTTCAAAAAATTATGAATGCGAAAAATTTCAGGAAAAGGATAAAGAGTGATAATAAAATAGGGGATACGGGTGGAAGAAAGAAAGAATATATCAAAAATGTATTGATCAAAACTCTCTGTGACAACCAGGTCAAATGCTTTTGTGAGGTCTATAAAGGCGATACATAAAGGCCTTTTCTGCTCTCTTGATTTTTGCTCAAGCTATCGGACAGAGAAGATCATGTCTGTTGTTGATCTACCAGCTCGGACTCCAAACTGTGACTCTGAATATATGCGCTCAGCTAACTTGTGTAGTCGCTTTAAGACGACTTTGGCAAAAACCTTACTAACAATACTAAGAAGAGAGATGCCTCTGTAGTTATTGCAATCACTTCTGTCTTCTTTATTTTTATACAGTGTTACAATCTTGGCATCTCGCATGTCTTGAGGAATAGATGTCTCTTCCCAGCACTGGAACAGCATCCTATGATTGGGATGTAATAGCGTGCTCTTACAGCATTTGATTAAATCAGGAGGAATCCCATCACTGCCTGATGCTTTGCCAGAGGCCAAGCTATCAATGGCCTTGCTGAGTTCCTCTAATGTTGGTTCGGCATCCAGCTCCTCCATAGTTGGCAGACATTGGACAGCATCAAGGGCTGCAGGCGTAACAGTATTTTCTCTAGCATAGAGCTCAGAGTAGTGCTCGACCCACCTCTCCATCTGCTTACCCTTATCGGTTAGCTTCTCTCCGGTTATGGTCTTTAGCGGTGCCGTCTTACTTTTTTGGGGGCCAAGTGCTTTCTTTATACCGTCATACATTTGTTTAATGTTGCCTGTTTGCGCTGCGATTTGGATGCTCTCACTGAGCTGGAGCCAATAGTCATTTACTCAGCGTCGAGCAGTTTGTTGAACTTTGCTTCTCGTAGCCTTCATGATCTGTAGGGTTCTAGCACTCTGTGAACGTTTGTATTCATTCATAGCACTGCGCTTAGCTTCAATGACAGGAGCCATTACATCTGATGAAGCATCAAACGAGTCATTTGACTTTGCCGTTTTCTTACCAAAGGTGGCAAGTGCAGTACTTTGAATGGTGTTCCGTAGATGCTCCCAGTTCTCTGTAATAGTATCACCATGCTGAGGGCTTCTGAGCACTTTCTTGAAGGTCGCAGTAAATTGAGCGATCATGGCAGGGTCTGACATCTTGCTGGTATCAATGCGTGGTTTCCCTTCATGTCTGACACCATAGAGTTTTCTTGGTTGTGCTCTGATTTTGCAGCATACCAGGGAGTGATCTGTATCACAGTCTGCACTATGGTACGAGCGCATAGAGAGCACAGACCTGAGAAGTGGCCTTCTGACGAGAATCAGGTCCAGTTGGTGCCAGTGCTTGGATCGTGGGTGTCTCCATAACACCTTATGCTGGGGTTCTGTCTGAAAGTAGGTGTTGGTCACGCAGAGGTCATGGTGAACACACAGCTCTAAGAGCCGTTGTCCATTTTCATTCATCTTGCCAATACCAAACCTGCCCAGACATGAAGGCCATGAAACATTATCGGCACCCACTCTAGCGTTAAAGTCTTACATACTTACTTACTTAGTCGTTCCCCTTCTACCGTGAGGTGTAGAGGTTTGGAAGAGAGAGCGCCAGACCATTCTATCAGCTGTCTTCTTCCTGGCCTGGTTCCATTCTAGTCCTCGGTCCTTCAAAGATTGTCTAATGTTGTCCTCCCAGCGGACTCTGGGTCGTCCTGGAGGTCTGGATCCCTGGCTCTTTGTTTCCCATGCTTGTCGTGGTAGCCGATCTTCTCCCATTCTGCAGACATGGCCAAACCATCTTAGTTGGGACTGTTCTATTTGGGTCTGCAGCGGATGGGATTTTAGGCCTTGACGGATCGTCTGGTTGCGGACCATGTCTCTTCTTGTTACTTCAACCACTTTCCTCAGATACCTCATTTCTGAGGTTTGGATCTGGCTTTTGTGGGTTGTAGTCATTGCCCACGACTCGCATCCATATGTCAAGACTGGGACATAGGTGGAGCGGTATACAGCCATCTTCGTTTTCTTACCAACCTCTTTCTTGCTGAGGAATCCACGATTTATGGCCTGAAAAAGTCTCCCAGCCGCTGCTTTTCGAGTGGCCAACTCTTCTTTGATGCCTCCCTTTCGGTCTATAATAGCTCTGAGATATTTAAAGTGGTCGACCTGCTCCAGGACCTGTTCTCCCAACTTAATCTGATGTTTTCTTTCTTCTCGTGATATCACCATGGATTTTGTTTTAGAGCTGCTTATGACCATCCCTCTCTTCTCCAGCTCTTCCTTCCAGACTTGCAGGTTGGATTGGAGATGTGCCTCTGATGTAGCAATCAGGGCAACATCATCAGCAAATGCCAGCTCCGAAATATAGACCTGTCTCATCTTCCAGTACCCCACTGAATACTTTCTTGTTCTCTCCTTACATGCCTTGATGACATCGTCTATAAGGAGTATGAAGAGGTAAGGTGATAGGATATCACCTTGTCTTACACCAGTGGTGGTCCTGAACTCTTCTGACTTATGGTTTGCTGTCCTCACATAATTTCTGCAAGACTTGTAGAAGCTCTGTATAGCATGAATCAGAGGTGCTGGAATATTCTTCCTTGCCAAACAGTCCCAAAGTTTGCTCCAGGGGACCCTGTCAAACGTCTTTTCCAGATCTATGAAACAAAGATGCATCTCACTCTTATACTCAAGGGCCTTTTCACTCAGCTGTCTGAGTGTGAAGATTAGGTCTTGAGTACTTCGGTTTGCTCTCGGAATCCGCACTGCACCTCATCCAATCGTGGCTCAGCTAGGTGTGCTCAGCTAGGCGTCGGAGTCTCTGCTCTAGGATTCTAGAGTAGATTTTACCAGGGACACTGAGAAGGGATATCCCTCTATGGTTTCCACATTGTCGATTGTCACCCTTTTTGAAAATTGGTGTTATGATGGCAATCTCCCAATCCTTTGGTATGGTCTTGTTGCACCATGCTGCCTGTAGGACCTTTAAGAGTAATAGGTCGCCTGATGCTCCCATGTACTTAACCATTTCTGGTGTTATACCATCATGCCCTGCTGCTTTGCCCATCTTGATTTTCTCTAGTGCTGCCCTCAGTTCTTCCATCTTTATGCCATCTTCACCATCATTAGTTTTCTCTTCTGTGCTAGTGGTTATCATTTCTGATGCTTCACCATGCTCACCATCCAGGAATTCTGAGAAATATTCTTTCCATCTTTCCATTACTTCCTTCGGGGCAGTAAGCAATTTGCCTTTCTTGTCCTTTATAAATTTGAGAGGGCATTGTTTTTCTTTCCTCATGTTCTTTAGGGTCTTATAGAACAATTTCTGGTTTTCTTGTGCATCTTTTTCTAGCTTTTCTCCAAATTCTTCCCAGGACTTCTGTTTTGCTGCTAGCACTTTGTTCTTTGCTTCTGTTCTGAGTGTCACATTTTCTCTATATTTTTCCATTTGTCCTGTTGTGTTTTTAGCTCCTAAGTATTGTTTCCATGCCATTTTCTTCTCTCTTATTTTCTCTTTGACTTCCTCTGTCCACCAAGGTGTCCTCTTTCTCTGGTTCCCAAGTCGGACTTCACCGCATGCTTCTGCAGCAGCTGTCTTTATGATATCCTTGAATTTATTCCAGAGGGTTTCCAAGTCATCAGGTCGTTCTTCTGTGTTGCTCACTGCTGTAGCAATAAGCCCCTGATATCTGGTCTTAATTTCTGGCTCTCTCAGCTTGTAGGTCCTAATGCTCATTTCTCCTGCTCGTTTACTTGGTTTCTTGCGTGATGTTGGGCAGTTCCTAGGCTGAGCAACTCTTTCAGTTGTTTGTTTGATTGTTAGCAGGTAGTGATCACTTCCAATCTCTGGCCCCCTCCAGACTCTTGCATCTCGGACATATCTGAATGAGCTTCTCCGAACAATGGCATAGTCGATCACTGACTTCTCATTCTTGGTTGGTTCACATCTAGTGTATGCATGTATGCGCTTATGGGGGAACTTTGTGTTTGTAATGATCAGATTCTGCTCACTGCAGAATCTAAGGAGTCGCTTTCCATTGTCATTGAGAGTATCTTCTCCATATCTTCCGATAACTCCACCCCATCTAGCATGGTCATTTCCAACTCTGGCATTAAAATCTCCGAGCATAATAACTTCATCTAGGCAGTCATCCACTGTCCTTTGAAGCAGCTCGAAGAATTCCTCCTTGACCTCTGCTCTCTCATCCTCATTTGGCCCATATACTATGACCAGGTTGACTATGGTTTCTCCTTCTTTTAGTTTTACAACCATAATGCGCTCCGAGACAAAGTTCCATCCCTTGATACTATCTTTTTGATTTTGGGCCACAATGCAACCCACGCCCCCTTTAGCTCTTTCAGATATGGGTATACCACTGTAGAGTAACGTGTTGCCATCGAGATCCATGACTCCTTGTCCTTTTTTCTTCGTTTCCGTTATAGCCAGGATTTCTAGTTTTGCTTTTCTCATCTCTTCCACCAGCTCCTCTTCCTTCCCATTTATACTTCTTGTGTTCCAAGTTCCATAAGTCGTAGTCCGTAGTCCGTTCCAGTTCGTCGCCTTTAGAATCAGTCCGGTTTTCTCTCTTGTAGTTCGTGTAATCATGATTTAAAGCAAACAGGTGATTGGCCTGTTGTGCCTTTGCATGGTGGAGGGGCTGCCTCCTTACGGCCTCCATGCAGGCCGCCCTCCTCCTTTTTCATCCGGGCTTGGGACCGGCATAGGCGGAGTTAGCGTTAAAGTCACCAAGGAGAACAAGCTGTTCTTGCCTAGGTATGCTTTTGATGACTGCTGCTAGATTCTTGTAGAACTCATCTTTAGCTTCTGAGGCAGAGTACAGAGTAGGAGCATACACACTGACAAGGGTGATGGGACCTGTGCTAGTTTGCAGGCGGAGCGTTAACGGGCGTTCTGATCCATTCTCGCCTGGTTCAACCATTTTCGCCAGAATAATGTCGAATATATATATAATAGGCTTACCGGGAATCGAACCTAGGACCAAATAAACGGTGCCATCGCCTTGCTGGGGCAGAACCTCGTGAAAGGACGCTCAGTTAATTTTGCACCCCAAAAAAGTGAAGTCTTTCTCATGACACTCACACAACTATGGTATTTAAAACCCGTGGACGACCTAGACAGTTTAAAGACGCAATTACTAATATAACTTTCCTATCAGCAAGTATAGACTTGTGTCCAGTAATGTGTAGTGGAAGATTTCGGATAAGCCTATCACTTATATTTAATTTTCTTTTCTGTTGTCTAGTGTCACAGAACATTTTCATGAGTATGAATGATGATAGTGATTGGTGTTAAGGGTCACTAAACTGTTGTAAACACTTGTTTAAGTGTAACTCAGCTACTGAGTTAATGTCTGACTTTATGTCAACATGGTGTGACTTGTGCATGCGTTGGGAGAAAGCATGTAGTGAATACAAGTCTGGTGTGACTGGATTATTCTGTGTTTGACAGCCGAGCTGGGCGCTCGAGTCCGTGATTTGGAAGCCGAGCTGTAAGCTCGTATTTGTGACTGAGAGGATCCATAGTGTGATTATGATATTTATGCTATGGTAGATTCTTTCCACTTATTTTCTTAATGGCGATGTGTTTCTCGCCTGGAGACGCTCCTGTTGGAGCCATATAAGTATGTTCATGGAAAACATTATAAGGTGACGTTTTTCCACCTTGGAGCTACGGAGGTGTAAGGTGACGCGTTTCCCGCCTTGTTGCTAGCATAGATAAAGTATAGGCAAAGTGTATTTTCCCGCCTGGAGAGGATTCTTTGAATCCATATGGCGATGTTCATGCCGCCTATCACTAATTATATGTGATATACACCTGAATGGTGTTGTATTAGTGCGAGGGTGTTTTTCCGCACGTAGAGTATTTGAGGGATTATTGTGTGCGAAGAGTGTAGGCTGCACCAAGGACATTCTGTGAGTACCTGTACATCTAGTTAATTACCTTTATTTATTTATTTACTAATTTATTTACTGTTCACAGGACTCAGTGTGTCCTCCATTATTCACGTCATTCATAACAACTCAGTCATACCGTGAACTTAACACCAGTACTTAATTGTTACTAATACCATTCGTGAACACAGTCAAGTTTAACATTAACTCACTTCAACTCACAACTTATATAAACACACCTAGCTCCAGACCAAGCATAAGTACTGACATCAATTATACAACCAGTTCATGACAGAAGATATTGAAGAAATATAAACGGTAGATACACGTCAAAGATCTCTGCTCACACACAGATAATAAATAACCTTGCAGGTCAGGTGACGGTTGTTAAGAAGAAATAAAGTATGGCATAAAAATTATACTTGTTGCTATTGGTTTAACCACTACACCTCACGGTAGAAGGGGAACGACTAAGTAGTAAGTAAGCTATTGGAGACGACGACGAAAATATGGGGAAAACAAAAATGTTTGGTTTAAAATCTTTCGTAAACCGCTTGTTTCTCTCTCGGCAAGTCTGGTGGTCCATATTATAAACTCTTAGTACGTTGTTAAGATTGCTTCATTAACATTATTATTAATACATACAATTAATATGCATTTTCTATTTTAGCACCGTGTTACTGGCTCGGAGGAAACAGTGAATTGTCAGAGGGCAAATGGGAATGGACGAGCAAAGATTTCGACATTGAATTTACTGACTGGGCCCCTGGGGAACCTAAAAACATCAATTATAGTAAGTATGGTACCTAGGGAGTGAAAATAAAAGTACGGCAGACAGATAAATAAATAACTAAAATCGGTAACTGAGAGATACTCGCATAAAAGAAAGAAAGAAGACGCTAGACAACAGAAAGATAAGAGAAAGAAGCTCGCAGTAGCTAACGTACTGGTCCATAAGAACGAGGCAATGGCCTCATTGAGAAAGTGACAATGTCACGACAGGCGGTTGGAAAGGCCCTCCACAAATAAATAAATAACTAAATCATCAGCCAAACGGTTTTCATGGCACAACTCGCAACTATGGAATTTTAGCCATAATAGATACATACATTTTTATATAAACTTTAACGTTTTCAGACATATTGAAAGAAGCGACTAATGTTAAAATTAGCATGAGGCTGCCAACCTCATCACGTAAAACTAATTGCGACACAAAACACCCTTACGTGTGAACCGTGGTTGTGCCGTAGATTATCTGCAAAGGAACGAGCTGTAACGGTAGCAGCCTGCTGTGTAAGGACAAAGATACATAATAAAGAAATAATAATAATAATAATAGCCCCTTCAGTCATAACTGACTATGGGAATGCGCCCCTGAGGTGGCAGCCCTCAGCTACTTATTTTCCTGTTGCTCCTTTCGACGTTTTCTCCTCACCTCTGCTTCTTGTGTGAGTGTCTCTTCGCCAAATCTGAAGTGGCGCCGTAAATAGCATCGCCACTTAGTGCGATCGACAGCTTCATCCTCCCATCTTGCTGGATCCATGTCCAGTGCCCTCATATCTCTCTTGCACACATCTTTGAACCTCAGCTGTGGTCGTCCAACTGTTCTCTTGCCATCTGCTAATTGTCCGTAGAAGATATCTTTTGGGATGCGACCATCTTCCATGCGGCGAACATGGCCAAGCCAGCGAAGTCTGCGCTGTCTAAGCAGCGTATACATACTTTGAAGGCCAGCACGTGACAACACCTCGACATTTGTCACTTTATCTTTCCACGAGATGTCGAGGATGCGGCGTAAACACCGTAAATGGAAGGTATTGAGCCTTCTTTCTTGCTTAGCATAGGTCGTCCAGGTCTTGCTGCCATACAGGAGTGTGCTGGTGACGCAGGCATTATATACCGAAGCTTTGTTCTTCATTGTGAGTTTAGATTTTCTAAAAACATGCGATGTGAGGCGGGCAAAGGTAGCTGCAGCTTTGCCAATGCGGCTGTCGATTTCTGTATCCAGTGAGAGTTTGTCATTGATGGTAGACCCTATGTATGTGAAGTGGTGCACCACTGCCAATTCATAGTTATCGATAGTGATAAATGGTGCAGCACCCACATCCTGACTCAACACATTCGTTTTCTTTAGACTTATTGTGAGGCCAAATCCTTGCATGCTTTAGTGAAGCGATTCATCAAGCTCTGAAGCTCCTATTGGCTTTGAGTGACGCCTGCAGCATCATCAGCGAACAACAAGTCTCTTATAGTGACCCTTCTGATTTTTGTTTTTGCCTTCAGCCTTTAAAGATTAAACAGACGACCATCTGACCTAGTGTGAAGGCATATTCCTTCAGTTGCATCTCTGAATGCATATTTCAAGAGTAAGGCAAAGAAGATTCCGAAGAGGGTCGGAGCCAGAACACAGCCTTGTTTAACGCCACTTCGTATATCAAAGGGCTGTGACGTGCTTCCAGCATATCGGACTGTTCCCTTCATGTCATCATGGAATGACTTTATCATTTCCAGCATTTTAGAAGGGCAGCCTATTTTCAGGAGGATTTTAAAGAGTCCATCTATACTAACCAGGTCGAATGCTTTTGTGAGGTCTATAAAGGCGATATATAATGGTCTTTTCTGCTCTCTTGATTTTTGCTCAAGCTGGCGGAGAGAGAAGATCATGTCTGTTGTTGATCTGCCAGCTCTGAATCCACACTGTGCCTCTGGATATATGCGCTCAGCTAACTTGTGTAGTCGCATTAAGATGACTTTGGCAAAAACCTTACCAACAATACTAAGAAGAGAGATGCCTCTGTAGTTATTGCAATCACTTCTGTCTCCTTTATTTTTATACACTGTTACAACCTTGGCATCTCGCATGTCTTGAGGAATAGTTGTCTCTTCCCAGCACTGGCACAGCATCCTATGATTGGGATGTAATAGCGTGCTCTTACAGCATTTGATTAAATCAGGAGAAATCCCATCACTGCCTGGTGCTTTGCCAGAGGCCAAGCTATCAATGGCCTTGCTGAGTTCCTCTAATGTTGGTTCGGCATCCAGCTCCTCCATAGTTGGTAGACTATTGACAGCATCAAGGGCTGCATGCTTAACGGTATTGTCTCTAGCGTAAAGCTCAGAGTAGTGCTCGACCCACCTCTCCATCTGCTTACCCTTATCGGTTAGCTTCTCTCCGCTGATGGTTTTTAGCGGTGCCGTCTTACTTTTATGTGGGCCAAGTGCTTTCTTTATACCGTCATACATTTGTCTAATGTTGCCTGTTTGCGCTGCGATCGGGATGCTCTCACTGAGCTGGAGCCAATAGTCATTTGCACAGCGTCGAGCAGTTTTTTTAACTTTGCTTCTCGTAGCCCTTAGGATCTGTAGGGTTCAGGCACTCGGTGAACGTTTGTATTCATTCATAGCACTGCGCTTAGCTTCAATGACCGGTGCCATCACATCTGATGAAGCATCAAACCAGTCATTTGACTTTGCTGTTTTCTTACCAAAAAAGGCAAGTGCAGTACTTTGAATGGTGTTCCGTAGGTGCTCCCAGTTCTTGGTAATAGTATCACCATGCTGAGGGCTACTGAGCACTTTCTTGAAAGTCGCAGTGAATTGAGCGATCATGAAAGGGTCTGACATCCTGCTGGTATCAATGCGTGGTTTCCCTTCATGTCTGACACGATAGAGTTTTCTTGGTTGTGCTCTGATTTTGCAACAAACCAAGGAGTGATCTGTATCACAGTCTGCACTACGGTACGAGCGCGTGGAGAGCACAGACCTGAGGAGTGGCCTTCTGACGAGAATCAGGTCAAGTTGGTGCCAGTACTTGGATCGTGGGTGTCTCCATAACACCTTATGCTGGGGTTTTGTCTGAAAGTAGGTGTTGGTCACGCAGAGGTCATGGTGGACGCACAACTCTAAGAGTTGTTGTCCATTTTCATTCATCTTGCCAATACCAAACCTGCACAGACATGAAGGCCATGAAACATTATCGGCACCCACTCTAGCGTTAAAGTCACCAAGGAGAACAAGCTGTTCTTGCCTAGGTATGCTTTTGATAACTGCTGTTAGATTCTCGTAGAACTCATCTTGATCTTCTGAGGCAGAGTACAGAGTACACACTGACAAGGGTGATGGGCCTGTGCTAGTTTGCAAGCGGTGCGTTAACAGGAGTTCTGATCCATTCTCGCCTGGTTCAACCATTTTAGTTAGCGATTTTTTGACCGCAAAACCTACTCCGTGTTCTCTAGCTTTATTAAGATCTTTCCCTTGCCAATAAAATGTGTAGTCCTTCTTGCTCACCGTTCCGGAGCCCGCCAGGCGCGTTTCCTGAAGTGCAGCTATATCCACCTGAAGTCGTTTAAGCTCATAATTAATTATTGCTGTCTTCCTTACATCGTTTACATCCTGTAGGTTTTCGGATAGTCCAGTCAACATAGTCCGGACGTTCCAGCATCCCAATCTGAGAGTTTGCTTGTTTCATTTTTTTCGATAATTGCTTGGTGCAAAATTTTCTGTTCACAGTTCGGGTTCGACCTTAATCCCCATGCACCCAATGGGGAAAGCAGACAGTGGCGGGACAACACCTTATTGACTGGGGGCTGCCCAGCTTGAAGCGGGCGGTAGCTGTCCAGTGAGCTCCTAGAACCTCTCCCACTGTCGGAAGTAGCCCCTGGCGCCATGCCCTACGCCAATTGGGCAAAATGCTTATAACCGGTAACTGCTACTTCCCGTGTTTTGCCGACACCTATAGGGTGAAGCTAAAGTGTCCTCTCCCGGGCGCGAGCTTGGGCACAGTTATATGGAGATCAAGCTGTTGCCCATGCAGCATGTTCCCCCTCTCCACGCAGCCGGTAGATCCAAAGGAACGGCAGTAGCCGATACAGTTTGGTATCAGCCGTGTCGCAGGAGTTGCCAGAATAATGTCGAATCGACATTAGACTGCCTTAGGGACTCAGACTCCGGACTTATCCTCAGGGTTTACTCCCGAAGCCTATTCCACAAATGGATATTCCCGCAAGGCAGCGCTGGTTTGAATTCAGAGTTCCTTCTCTTAGATAAGCTAAATGAAGAAATACGATTATCATTATTACTTTAATTGGAGATAGATACAAATCTCCACCTAATCAACATGAAAACCCCGATTTTATTCCAGAATATGGCACTGTTGCGTACACTTTTCGCTGTGTGTATAATCTTTTAAATGTAATTGTCTGGTTTAGAGACATTATCTTAGATCCCTGGTCAAGGGGATATTACTCATGATTTACTGAGGGTTGAATTTTACAGTGGTGTTTTGTCCACTGGTTTTTACCTACCGGGTCTAATTTTAGAACCGATGTCTAGTTGCATGTCCATATTTGGCTCGAATAGTTACCTGTACTAGGAATGTTTGCAACTAGAGCTGATGTCTTAAGTCATGACCATATAAGGCTTGAATGGTCAGTCGTTTCCTGGTATGTGGTGAGACATTGCCTTCCTGAGTTTAGCTCGGCGGGTTTGGCGTCGAACGACGCATGCGCAGCCGTGGTGGCTGGTTGAGAGAGACTTCCGATCTGGGAGTCGATTGTGAATTTTCAGAGCGTCAAGACGTGCGTTTTTGACGTCTTTGCTATGGCTTCAAGCCTGGGGATTGAAAGCCCTCTGTGGATGGAACTTAGATGTTTGAAGATTGTTCCCCATTATATTTTCCTATGCGTCTAGGAGACGAGTGTGTTTATTAGTGTTATTCTGAGGAGCTGACAAGGTAAATTATCCTTCATTTATTATTCAAAATCACGTAAATATGTATTTGCCAGCTCTATGACTTTCCCTGGGCGGGAAAGAGTCTATCAAGTATTACGAGAGTTGAGCTCTTAAACTATGCTGAAATTTTTTGCCTAGGGCAGAGGTTTTCAAACTTTTTTGGTCCGCGGCTCCCTTGGCCTGTGCATAAATCACCGCGGCTCCTCTCTATACTATATATTATATATAAGCAATTGTCCTAATATCGAGCCCAACACCTTTCTCAAGCCACCGCGACGCCCTTAGCCGATGGCCGCGACGCCCCTGGGAGCCGCGACGCACAGTTTGAAAACCTCTGGCCTAGGGCCTGTGTATGCCCAGAGAACTTTACATTTGATGCATCCCGCTATTCAGCGGTATCATATTGGACAGGGTCTGACCCACCTTGTTTGCTAAGGAACCACAGAGGCCGTTGGACCTAGAGGCCTGCTATACTTTACGGCCGGCTGAACACTAGCCAACGTTACTGATGTACGTGTATCAGAAGAGAGTTGTTTAAACTCACATATCAATACCCGCTGGTCATGCGAGGTATCTTTGCTGTGGCTTTTTGGAAGGGAGTTCGATTGATGTCAGCAATCGTATATATTCATGCCCAGCTTACTGATCGATAACCTGTTGATGCTACCTGTATTGTACTATCGTCATATCTAGAATGTTCCTGAGTATTGTCAATGATTATATCCTGATGTCAGCGTTTTCTCGTATCGTATTGTATTAAAACATTGTAAAAGTCAGCCGCTGTTACCAACCTTACTGACTTTCTACATGTGGTTGAGTGGGTATTGTGCCAATGTCCTGAACTTACACTCATTCGCGAACTACACTCATCATGAGGTCTACTCACCCACGCATTCTGTCAACCACACATTGATACGATCATTACTACACATCTGAAAGCATGTACTTTGAGTGAGTCTTCATTTCACCCTGCCAGTGCCTCAACGCCTGGTGACCTATATTCACCTGCACTGTATTGCCTGGGGTTGACCTGACACTTCTACTCACACCTACACAGCGCTGTAACCTACGTGGTGGCTTCCAACAATACACAGGACACTAACACTATGACGTTGGAATGTAACACGCATGGAACTGACCCCTTAACACTCAACTTGACCTATTTGGGCGGCAACAGGCACATTACTTTCACTCTAGATATAGTCTTTTCTACAGGGGATTTCTTGCACAAAATTGACAGACTGGTGCTTGATCAGCTAGCAGGTAGCTACCATAAGACAATAAAGCTGGTTATAAATATGAAAGGTGTTCTCCATGAAATAAAACAAACTGCTTCCTTGATGGAACTACAAACAGCTGACTGGGATAGTTTTTTTATGTTAACGGACAGGTTTTGGTGAGATCAGTAAGACGTGAAAGTGATTTAAGAACTATGGTTGAAAGCCTAAACAAATCAATACTTCAAGCAGCCATTCAGTCCGTTTCCAGAGGGGCAAGAAAGAATTACAAACCTTACTGGACTGAAGAACTCCAACAGTTTGAAGATGAAGTAACTAACATAGGTCAAGAACACAACACAGACAGAAAAAAAACAACTATAGCAAACTTCTTACTGGAAGATACCGAAGAACATTGAATTTTTAGAAAATCTAGAGATTGCTGAAAGGAAAAAACAAACAAAATCTCAACTTTATTAAAGAAGGCAATAAGCTATGGAAACTACTTCGAGCCTTGAACAACGAATGGATCTTTATTACAAACAAATTACAATAAAACAATGTGACAATATGCTCACAGAAAAAAAAGCTGTAAGCGCATTTATAAAACACTATCCTAGCAGAAATCACATTAATGTCCTACAAACCGGAAGAAAGTTATCATAGATGAACAGCTGGGACGTGACAACGCAAACACTGCACCAGAAGAATCTATGATGGCAACGGGACAATGGTAGAAAGTGGAGAGACAATAATGTCTATAAAGAAAAAAAAAGTCATCGGAAAAAGATAGGATAACCAATAAAATGTTATTTGATCTGGGTATAAAGACAAAAAAGAAGTTTCTGGCAGTACTCAAGTGCAGATGGAAAAGGGGAGTCGTCCCGCCGGCTTGGAAGGAAACCATACGAATACCTATTTTAAAGAAATACATAGACCTGAAAGAATCAAATGCTAGAGACCAATCAGTCTACTTAGCTGTGTAGGTAAACTGATAGAGCGCATGATTAATTCCAGAATGATGTGGCACCTGGAAAAAACACCTATTAACCCCTCAACAATCAGGATTCAAATAACACAGATCCACTGAAGATAAGATCACATATATATCTCAGGACATCGAAGATGCCTTCCAAGAGAAAAAGCACACGCTGTAAGTTTGGGTAGATTTGGAAAAAACGATTGATTAAATTGTGACGGTGCTTTGCAGTAGTGGTCCAACAGTGGCCAAAACTCAAGAGTATCTAATATGGGCTTTAAACGTATCTATCTTTGCACAAAATTACTCTTGGTAGATATGTAGATATAAGGTTAATGACACTTCTACCACAAAGTATCCACCAGATATTCAGATAAGCGAAAACAATGCTAAGCACATTAATTCTAGAATCTGCCAACAACTTTTGTGGAGGATTAAGCAATGGCTTATGTTAGCTCGTTTAAGCCCCCTTTCTCTGATTAACTCAGGTCAATTTTTTACTATTCTGGTATAGCTCAGTTTAGAGTGTGTGTAGTAAATTGACATAGACAAAATTGCAGGACATTTAAAATGATTACATCGAAGTAAAATTAGTAAAATTACAAACAACAAAATTTTATAATCACTTCAGTTTTGAATAGCTTAGAAGGAAAATCTCATCATTGATTGATAATAGAGATGATGAAAAAATGTTCACTTTGGCAGCGTATATTTTTCACTTAGCTGCCAATAGTAGTTTCTTCTCCCGATGATGGGTTTTTTCCACACTGCTCTCGCTCGTCGCTGGTCAAGGTTGTAGAATGTAGCTCGTTTCCCAGAAATGTCAAGGAGAGTCTACAAAGTTGGTCCCTTGTCTTAAAGCTTAGGCGACTGTTCCCCTCTTGTTTTAGGGATAGTACTTTCTGCTGGTACCATCAATAACTATGGTAAAGAATAGAAACGAACAGCTCTTCTGAGTATTGAGTTTTCCAACTCATGGTTACGGGTCCCTATCTTTCTATTCCACCATCCCATTTAACTCAGAATTTACCCTCGATGAGAATTATATTTTATCCTTCGGGATAAACTTTCTTTATTTTTAAAATGAATAGCTTTAGCTTTACATTATATTTAAATGAAAATGTTAATATTACAGATAGAGTATGTTTACATTTACATCTGCAGTGATTGAAAAGTGTTCACAATATAAACTGAATATGTTTTCATTTATATTTACCTTGGTTGAAAAGTTTGAAACTTCCATTAATTTTAAAATGAATATCTTCACATAGACATTTGCACTAGTTTGAAATTGTAAGTATTATACTTAGAATGTACATCATTTCTTTCATGTTTCACTCCCTGCTCCATAGGAACCTGGGATTACCTTTTGCTTTTAGTTTTCTTTACGAAACTAGCAATAAAGCAATCACCAGCCTGTGCAGTGGTGGGTCATGAATCATCATTCTATACGCTGAAGTTGCCAGCCTCAACTGACAGGGACATCCACTATCAATTTTCACATATTAAAATTCACACGGCAATATACATATATATGTTAGTTCACATGTTAGTAATGAGAAATATAGAATGTAAAATGGCAACTTACGCCAATCCTGGCTCACAGACTATTTTCTCAGATAAATAAAAGAGACTTGAATCGGCCGCTTATAGGCGTCTGGGGTGTCGTTAATTTAATTAGTTCCATCTATGACTTTGTGTGTTTCCTTCAGTTTCCTCAGACAGCGGCTTTCCTTATTAAAGTGAGAGATTTCCTGGGCTGTTGAAAGTCCTGATAAATACTCAAATAAAAGGTGTCTAGTCTGATAAAATGGAATTCTGAATTATAAGCTTCAATCTAGCAAGGTCTGGTGTCTCGGCAAGCGATCTTCACAGTAGTTTTGACTGACTGAAGCGTCAGGTTATATTCACTGCCTTCCCACGCACCTGTTTGTTACGAAGTCTAACCAAAAGCGTCAATAATGTTCAAACAGGCGGGTTAGGGTGTGATACATTCAAAATATTCCAAGTGAAATAAGGTGCATAAAGCAAAAGATCACGAATTACCATATATGGCAATAAGACATACGATAGCTTGCGTACAGACTCGCGAACATGTCGCTAACCTCATATGACAACGTGTGTCACATGTAACACTTATTACTTTCGCTAAATTAATGTCTTATCTGCTGCTTGAGCACACACAAAATCCGTCTATTCCCAACCTTGGCGGAGACGCACCCGTGCCTTATCAGTGATTAAGCAGATTGCACTGGGCGATGCACATGTTAATCTGTGTACTGATATCGGCCGCGCTTGCTATTAACCAACTTATTTGTCAATAATGTTATCTCAGCCGCTGCTGCAAATGTTTAGTGTTATCATCCACCAGGAGTGTCAGATAAACAGAAAAGACACAACATACTGAAAGTAGCGAAAGAATGTTGATACAAAATATCTGCTACTAAGCAGAGAATGAAAGAAAATAGTGTGACAAATAGAAAGCGCGCAGTAACATCAGTACCGCAAATGTAAGTGATTACTGCCATAGTGACACAGAGATTAGGAAGAAGAAGGGGTCGCCCCAATCCATTCTGTGACATAAATATGGAAAGAGGGACAGAAAGTCAAGCTGCAAAGAAGTGATGTGTGTGGGAGAATGTACCAATGGATTGAACTATACCTTCAGAATAGAACCACTAAAGTACAGCTACAAGGACAGACTAGTAGGAAGTTTATATTGGAGCAGTGTGTCCCCCAAAGGAAGGTCCTATCAATTACGCTGTTCCTTGTATATGTTAATAATGTCACAGAAAATATGGCGCACATTGCCTCCTTTGCAGATGACTTAGCCTGGTGGGTATATTAAGAGTATATCAGTACAGCAAACATGCAGATGCAGCAATCGCAAACATCCCTGGAGGAGTGGGCAAAGCATGGCAAATGAAGATAAATGAATGGAAAACAGCATACGCAGTGCACTACCTTTCATATGAACCACAGAGCTCCAAACTAATGCTGAACCGCAACAATCTACGTATAGATAAAAATCCAAACTACTTAGTCATTACCTGTGATCGTAGTTTGAATGAAAAAATAACAGATTAAAAGAGAAAAAGATGAGGGAAAGGCGAAGAAAGGCAGTCATGAAAGAACTTGCTGCAATAGCTTGTGCAGCAGATCAGAGAGCGTTATACAAAAAGGCGAGTGAGCGTAGTCCTAGAAAATGGCATTACATTACGGGCAACAGCACCATCGATAAAATCAACGGGATCATGAAGAGAACACATATTAAAGAAATCGAAAATATTACATACTACTAACCAGTGGAGGACAGCAGAGACAGCAGAGCCCAGCAAGAAGTTGAGAAATCCATGATACTAACAGAACATCCAATGGATCACCGTATGAATGCTCATGGAAGGGGAATACTCAAGCAAAGCAACTTTGAAGAATCAATCACAACATAGATGAGAGCAGTTCCCATTAATGTGGTATCAAAAATTAAACCCATTCTGCCCATTGAGAGTAATGTCTGTGAGATCGGTTTTAACTGTGGCGGTTTTCATAGAGCACCACATCCCACAGACCTTGTCGGGATTGACCTTAGAGCCCTGTTACTGTCACATTTTTTGTTGATGTGGCGTGTGGGTTTATTATTGTTGTCATCTAGTTGTTAGTGCGAATGCTTAATGTGTGGGTCGTTTCTTTGATTCGATTAATGGTGACAAGATGAACATCACGGTAACAGTGTGGTCATAAAGCTGACCAATTGATAAGGAAAAGCTTACTGGACCCATGGTTGTGTATCAATGTCAAAACGGTTTATTACATGAAGACGTAGACGTAGACATCATAGGCAGTAATCATCAATTGCAATAATGGTGGTAGTATTTCATAACGGTACGTTTCCTGACAGTAAATACATCATCATCAAGTAAGCATTGATATGGCCGTTGATTGACAGCACCGGCCGTTATAGCATCAAGGTCAACGGCTTGACAGAATATCGGACACTGTCGAATGGATAATACATATTATATATTATTCTGACATCTAAATCTGCTCTTGATGTCAGACGGGGTCACACAAGCAGCTGGACATATTGCGTTCAGCTGAAGCTCTGCCGTACGATATAGGTTTGCAAGTCTCTGAAGTGTGAGACATAAAAAAGAGCCGTTTTCTGGCTAAATATTATACCGGAAAGATTCTTGGCAAGGTTCTTCAAGAAATAGCTTCCTCATGTTTTAATTCATAATTACATTAACAAACGTGTGTCCTCCCTTGACTTAGGGCAGGAACACAAAAACTCAAGTCTGACTTGGACGCCAAATATATCGGACTGCCTCAAGTAACATAGCTCGATGACAACAGATAGACGCAGCAAGCCGTGCTGTTCTGTCCTAATATCGTGCACGACGACACGCAAATACTTAAACATATACTCGTAATTACTTAAGATGTGCTCACATGTGCTCCTATAAAATACTAGACCCGTAAGTCGGGATCTCAAACACTTAACTCCCACGCGACAAAGGACTTAACAAGCCCATTTCTTGCACTATTTAAACATCACCTGTGTCGTTTTGAGGACACTGAACATTTCTTGTCGGTCTGATCCTGTTCTGTAATTGCGTATGTCATTTGCTAAAGTTATTGTTCGTTCCAGCCCAGATGACTAAATAGCGGTTACTTTTGGTGTATATATATTAAACAGTACTGGTGACTGGGGAGAACCGTGGGTTTGTCCAGGCTTAAAGCGCAATGGTTCTGACGTCCATGCTCCCAAGCTAAAATGAAACTAATCTTTAATCTAAGGCACCTTCAATCCATCTTGTTAAACAAGGGATAACACATCATGCAATTACACAGTTCATTAAAGTTGCAAAGTTCAGGCTAATATAAGCATCTTCTAAGTAGACTGCCACAGCAATCGTTTTTCGTTTACTCTGAAATCCATCGTACGCTAAAGTTCCAGCGTTACCCCATGTTATTTTCATAAACCTAATGAGGATGCGTGCATTTGCGAGGGGGCTCATTACTTGTCTCAACAATCTTTTCACGTATTCTACTGTAGACATCAGTGGTGTGATAAATGTATAGCTGCTGAACAGAATACGATCTTTAACCATGTTTAGATAGTGACCGTATTGTAGCGAAAGGTTTTTCTAGTGTGATGATAGTGGTAGAGAAGAAGTGGAATTTCTTTCCAGAAAGTATGAAGTCCCAGTGCCAGAGAAGTACACTGGTATCACAACTGAGTTACGGCTGTGAATACTCCGAGCTGGACAATAGATTTAGGCTTCAGAAGTATACTGCGCCACTTTCGCTAAAGTAACCCTATGTGATAATATAATTAAATTAGAAAAAGTAACTCAAAATTTAACAGTTAAAAATGTACCATGTTAAATGAGTACAATTTCATAATTTATTATGTACATCTATCTAGCCTTGTAATGAGAAATGGATGTTGGAAGATGGTAAAATGTATGATTATTTATATTTACCAATTAAAATAAATAATAGTAAAAACCTTGGATGTATCTTCCAATGAATTTATAACGTCTGTCACAGTAGATTTGATATCTCTTGCTATCTAGTCTCTAGCTTTTGTCATCATTGACACTCGTTATTGAAACCGCTCACAGTGGTGGTAGGATTGGATACACAAAAACTCATCTTGCATTTCGCCACATCTGTTCGAGATTCCTGAGACACACTGATAATCAGGAAGACTTTCCTTCAGCTCACCCTATAACTTCGGGGACTTAGGTGTTGAAGATTGTTTGACCACTAGGCTCCAGTTAGCAGGATCAAAGTTCCTCAAGTCTTTAGTTTATACTTGATCACGAACTCGATCATGAGCTCGATCAGGAACGATCATAAAACCTGGAACAAAAGGTAATATGTGGCCATGGTGTTCCAACAATCTCACCAACCACTGATGTTCATGAGCCGACCATGTCTTCAGTGTTTGTATATAAATGAATGATTCATGGCAGTATGTTATAGAGATAGCATGATACTATAATGTCTACTGTGCAGAGGATAACAAAATACATGAATAAATCACATGTTATGACACATGGGTATGATATTCTCCTTCTTCTTCCTCGTTCGGCCTGAAAAGGACGTTGGTTGCGTTGTGTCTGTTTACACCGGAGCTGCGATATTTGCGCCTTTCGGCCGACACATCCGACTTCAGCACTGCATTGTTTAGGACCGGGTTTGCCTTCCCTCCTCGATCCCTACTCTCTCAGCCAGACTGCAGTGATGCAGCCTGTTTCCAGGACCACCACGTGGAGGTGGAGTAGGATCTTGGTCAGCTCTGGGTCACTGACCCTGACGCAAGCAGTCAAGCTATGTGTCGCTGAATGCATTCTCTATTGCTGCATCTTTGGGTCCTTTGCCTTCCACTTATGGATGCCAAATCACTTATGTACCTGCTGGTATGTCGTAAGCTTCGAGGCAAGAACTAGCCATGATATATTTGGCTAACCAATTAATTGTTATGCTTCCTGACAATGCCGGTGGAGGTTATCTCTGGTTATCGTCATTGGCTTCCTGTATGCCCTTTTTATTATGTCTGATAAAATCAATCGTAAACAAAATCTGAAATAAAATGATATTAGTCATACATATATCTTTAATAAACGTACATACCCTCTAGGATTAATAAGTTCACGGTGAGGCTGTATTTGCTGAAGTATGTCTGCCCTGCATGCAGCGTGAAAAAAACTTTTCTTGCAGATAGTGTCTTCCAGTCTCTCACTCTGGCGACTGGATTTTGTGTGTGTGATTTTTAAATGGGTCGCTCTGTCCTTATATTTGGGCGACTCTCTCGTACGAGAAAGCACCTTCTGAAATTCGCTTAGATTTTTGTTTAATCCCTTGGTTTGAGGCGATCTGTGCTTTTTCTGTACTGCTTTTCTCTTCTTCTCACTACACACTTATATCCTTCCTTCATTCCTAGGTATCCTTTCAATTTCCCAATAGGAAGCGTTCATTCTATCCATGTTTTATCGAAATCCGTGAAGGTATGAATTTATAATAAATTTTCAAAGATCATGAGAGCTAACTATTAGCAGATGTGATGACTATGAAAAAAACAATTATTTTTAAAACTATTTAAATTCGAATAATATCCTTTTGGATATCACTCTTATTCTATCTCATTTGGTGAATTATTATTATATAAATGTCCCTCCTCCAAGCTTGCTCTTATAGCTTTAGATTTTCTTTTTTGCTAATGCAAATTTTAAAGGTCGGCCATGTTTCCTATATTCGCTTCTTCCTACCTTCTTCAATGCTGTTTGGCTAGACGAAACGCAAATATTTCCGCCACCTTCAAACTTCAAAGCAAGACCCACCGCGTTGTCCTTGCACTCTTATCGCTGTGTGTGTTTGTCGCGTTACACATTTTTCACAAACAAAGCAAGTGTTACCAAATCTTGCTACACGTATGTAACTTTCTAGCTAGTTTTCCAGCACTTCAGCATTCTGCATGCTGGTGTTGAAATATCTTACAACAATCATAATGACTGTCATCGAGCTGATTTATGTGGTGGTACTATACATCATCAGGACCTGGGGCACTATTTATAGTGGATTCTATGGTGCAGACAAAGTCCTCTTTAGATATGACGTCGACACATATATCACCTCTTCTGTCGTTTTGCAGGGATGGTCTTTAATTTGTTGGTGAGCAACTTTATCACATTTATTTATCTAAGTAATATATCAGTTGAGTAATGCACGTCCCTTTTCTCCATCGATCTTCAGGTTTATTCATGTAGAGTTTAGAATATTAGGAATGGGTTGGCTTGTACTGTTCCTATTAATTCCTTGTTGTAAGGACCATCATTTCTATAGCGTTTTTTTCAGTGCCCACCTATATCACAAAGGTCTCCAACATGTTGTCCTTGGCCTCCTTTGTAAAGTTTTTAAATATGTTGATGGCTCTCTGTATTTTCTCCTTCATCTCTTTATCCCTTCATCATTGACTATCCTCCTCTTTTGTGCTTTCTGTCATATACTTGTATTTGTCATTCTTGCCTTTTTAAACAATGTTACCTCCACTGTCGTATTCACCAGGATGGTTAAGTAAAAGGTGTTCATGTTATCTGTTGCCTGGCATTTTGATGCAATGTATATACAGGGCTATTACAATCATGTGCGTCTGTACGATTCTGGAAGATCTGTTTAGGTTGCCATAATTTTGTTGCCCTCCCCTTTGCAATAAAAACGCATTCATTATTAAGGGTTCCCTCAAGGCTCTGCCCTATGTTGCACATTGTTCCTAATCTTTATAAATGACCTATCAGATTTGCTAAATATCCGCAATTCCATGTTTGCTGAGTACCTTGTCATATGGATAGGTGGAACATTCCTATTTCTAGCGGCATAAAGACCAAAAAACCTACCTTACTGTGGTAGGGTGGGCGAGATGGTGATGATGATATTATTGTGATAGTTGATCACTCTCTTTTCACACTCGCACCGACCCGAACAACAATAAAACTCTTGATTCTAGAGGCAGGGGTTGTATTTATTTTTACAACCCATTCAGTGATTCAGCAAACATTAAACAAATAAACTAGCGAACATAACAAAACAAAACAAACACCCAGCATGTGCCCGATTGCTACTGTGTCATGTCTTTGTGTTCTTCTGTGTGGGTACACAGGGCGCCTCGTTTCGTTCTCTCTCGTCTGGGCTGATACTTAAAAAGGGCCGCTGCTGGTTATCGCATTCTTTATATAGGCCTTATGGCGCATCACTCACTTACTGCGCGCTGGGCGTATTAATCTTGGCTACTTAAATATCCCACGCGATTATCGCTTTAGGAATAGCGAAAACACAAATAAAACCTACAGCTATTTAATATAACACACGAATATCAAATATGACTCACAACTATACATCACAATTAATTTCTAGGCATTATTATGACCTCATTACATATCTTCTACTTCAGATTTTTCACAACCCAGGCTCGCGCCGTCACGTGAGCTGACAGTCACGTGGGCCGACCGAAAATATATGGGCGACAAACATGCCTTGAACTGAAGTGGGGGTGGGGCCTCAGGGGTGTCTTCCCGGCACCATCACATTACCATATCAGCCTATTGCAAGTTCTGAAAGCTAATGATCAATGGTCTCAAAGCTGTTTACGCAAACTTCATCTTGTATAACTTGGCATCAACAATAACAAGAAACTAACCTTCAATGAATACACGAATAACATTGCAGAAACAGAATTCAAGAGACTAAATCTGCTCAAGCTAATTGCAAGTATATACCGGGGAGCTGACAAAAGAACACTCAGACAAATGTTATATAAAAATATGTTGTATCTATAATGGACTATAACCTCCCCTTCCAGGCTTCAGCATCGGTAGCTCTTTGTGGCAGGGGTCAATGGTCTTCTGTGCTTACAGTTTTAGGGTATTATGGGCTGCTCATTTGTTTGATAACTTCTCAGCTGTGGAAGGTCTTGAAGTGAATTTGGGGAGTACGTACTGGGTTTGAGACGGCTTTTTAAAATACACATCTCAAGTCCAATCACATCGTTCCTATCCTGCTTTCTCTCGAACGTCCAATCATTTCTTTCTTTTCTTGCTTGAAAACTTCCATGGGATTTCAAGGTTTTTATTTGCGATTTTGTGCTAGTTTAGAGCCAAATTCTTAATATCCTAGTCAATTATCAAAGATAATGCTCTCCAACTGCCATAATTACATGTATTAGGATTCTCTGCACACATCCTTAAAAGAATTATTCTGTTCGAGCCATTAATTATAAAAATATCGCAGAATTTATGTTGTGCTAGTTTACATTTGATTTCCCTATAAAAATTCGTTGTGATTTCTAATGTGCATCTGGCCGTGTCATGGCAGACAGTATAAGGATTGTGCTTAGTGGACAGTCAGATACTGTTGTTAATTCTTCTCTCTTGTCTGGTAGATGAAGTTTTATACTTAATTAGTGTGACAAAAAGTCTGTACGTGCTCTTTTGGTGGCTCTCTCACACCTTCAGCCACTGCGGTAGTATCCCTTTTCTTCTTCATTATTCTCTACGATCGCTTATTATTTGGCAATTTTTTGCCCTTCATTCATTATTCTGCTCTATGCTGGATTTAGTAAGGTGAAGTCTCTAACACTCCACTCCCCTACGGGAGTATCTGCTATGGGAATGTGATAGGGTGGCGAGAGATGATGATGTTGTTGTGATATGTGATCACTCTCTTGCATACTCGTCCCGACCGGAACAACAACAAAACTCTGATTCTAAGGCAGGGGCTGTATTTATTCATACAACCCTGTCAGTGGCAAAGAGCAAATAAAGCAAACACTAAACAAACAAACAAAACAAACAAAACACCCAGTCAGTGCTCAATTGCTAATCTGAAACGCAAACAAAGCACTGATTAATTAAAATCATAGTAGTTAATTAATGAGAAACACCATGCTCTCATACTGTTCAAAAAAAGAAACGCATAGCTACTGAAGGCACACACAAAGCCATAGTTTTGACATTCAATAACTTTTTTAATTTAATGAGTTAACTGTTCAAATTGCATACAAGAATACCCTAGGGTTCAACCAATCAATTGACAGTTGTTTTGCATCTGGGTCACAAGAGTTTTTTGGCGTAAGGGCTTTCCCGTTAGTATGGTGTGTGGCCTCCTCTTGCATTGATCAGCGACTGGCATCTCCTTGGCGTGGATGCGATCAGACGTCTGATGTGGGCCTGTGCGATGGCTGCCCACTCTTCCTGGAGTGCCTGGAACAGATCACGACGATTGGCTGGAGCAACGTCTCGGCGACAAACACATCTATGCAGCTCATCCCACAGATGCTCAATCGGACTCATGTCTGGAGACAGGGATGGCCAGGGAAGGGTGAGAATGTTGTTGGCAGTCAGCAACTGCGTAATCAACCGTGCACATTGGGGTCTGGCGTTGTCCTGTTGAAACACAGACCTTTGGGCAGCCAAAAGTGGAAGGATATGGGGTCGAAAAATTTCATTGACATATCGTTGCGCATTCAAGCCTCCTTCAATGTGCACCAATTGACTCCTTCCGTTGTAACTGATCATTCCCCACACCATTGCACCTCCACCACCGTGCGGTGTAGCTTCCTCAACGCAATTTTGGGCAAAACGTTCATTTCGCCTACGGTAGACCCTACGCCGTTTATCATGACGCTGCAACAAAAAGAAAGATTCGTCACTAAACCAGACACGTCTCCATTGATTGTCATCTGCCCAGGGACGATGCTAGTTTGCCCAAAGAAGTCGATTTTGGCGATTGCTGCTCGTAGGGACAGGTCATCGGTGAAGTCGTTGTGCCCAAAGTCCAGCGTCATGCAGTCTATTCCGGACAGTTTGATCAGACACATGACGTCCTGCAGGAAATGACTGGGCAGTTGAGGAAGCTGTTGTAAACCTGTCTCTGAGGTGACGAAGCCGAATAAAGCGATCCTCCGCTGCTGTTGTCACTCTGGGTCGTCCACTGCGATGCCGGTCTTCAACTGAGCCAGTGGCTTGGAACCGGTGCCAAAGTCGACTGAGGGTACTCTGATGCCCACTTAGATGCCTGGCAACCTGACTTTGACTTTCGCCTGCATGCAGTCGGCCAATAGCAATGTTCCTTAAATTTATCGATAGTTACGCCATACATGTCTGCTTGAAAATGAACCGAATTTTTTTTTGTGTAGCGTTATCCTTTTATAGGGTTTCAGCTGCGTAGTCAGTGAATAGTGTTCACCCCAAATTTTGTTGCTTTCACGTGCGCGCAATATGAGCTGTGGTCAAAAATTGCGTCATAAACACTATTGACCACTGCGTTGTAACGATTACAAAAACGAACGCAACTCAGGTCAACACGTGCATCTGACACTGTAAAGAACATTTGAGGCTGGTTTTTATATACCCTAGCACCAAATTTTACTTACAAACTCATAAAAACGCGCCCTCAGATAGCTATGCGTTTCTTTTTTTGAACAGTAATTGATTTAATATTTTAAACACGCTGGGGAAATTATGAATTGAAACACCCCAACCCACGTATTGCAAAAAGAGCTTACGATTGGATTGAAGTGGGAACCGGAATATACAATGCATCTCATTGGCAAGTTTGCCAAGAAGTACAATCTGTGATTTGAACTGGAAACTGAAAATAAAATCTATCGAACTCAGAGATACGGAACAGATAGTTTCTCAACAAACAACAACTTAGCACTAAAAGCCAGTATTACCTCATAATAATACATCACAACACTACACTCATATTACCATAAGATTATATGTATGGACACAGATCTTTTATATAAATTCTTGTATATAAACATTGTGCTTTCATTTGATTGTGATTCCTGATTCACATTGTAGTAGGATCAGGATATCTATATATTGAAAGATCATTGATACATTTGTTAAAATTTAACCTTTGACTTAATAAGATAATCTTTAGAGTGTTATGTGTTTGTGACTGTCATAGTGTTGTCCATTATTGAGGATTTTAACTTAGATGTTTATCTGTTTGTTGGTTGGTGTGTACTTACACTTCATCACTATCATAACCCTAGACACTTAACGAAGCTATTATTCATTTATTCCATAATAAGTCTGATTGAGATCGAAATGTGGTAGCAAGTAAGGTCATCTGTATTACACACAAAATTTATTAGCGGCAGATACCTTCACAGCTGATCTCAGTCAGTACACCAAGTCCCATATAATTATATTTATATATCCCACTCACCACATATATTGGGGTCTCGCTCCTGGGATCTGAATTTTTCAAAGCACCAATTATATTGGGTAGCTCATTTCAGGGAATTATAAAAATTTAAAAGGTATTCTTGGGTGGAAAATAAATAAGGTTGAGCTCTCAGTGCTTGTGGTTGTCCTTAGCATAATTAGTCATAGATAGAATTGTTTAGTTAAACATTGTATAAATTTGCCTGTTAGAAAATGGCTGACCTGGCAAAGTTTCGATCTGCTGCTGTACAGTCTGCTAGAGAGATGGGCATGGATGGGCCAGAGCTGGTCCAGTATGTAACCTCAGATGTTGACAAATTTATTGAACGAGATAGGGAAGACAGGAAGTTAGAAGCAAAAAGAAAGTTAGAGGCGGAAAAAGAAATTAAGAGGCTGCAGATTGAGGCTGACAAGGAGGCTAGGGCATTGGAGGCAGAAGAAAAGAGATTAGCTGCAGAAAGAGAAGAAAAGAGAATAGCTGCAGAAAGAGAAGAACAAAGATTGACTGCCGAAAGGGAGGCAGAAGAAAGAAGACAGGCTGCTGAAAGGGAAGCAGAAAAGGAGGAGAAGAGATTACAAAGGGAGCACGAGTTACGACTAAGGGAGTTGGAATTTCAAGGCCATGCTCCTGAAAATGGTGCCAGCCCCTTTGCCTCAGATGCCACTGCTAGTCAGGTAGCCTTAACCTCAGCTATGGGTTTTCATGTAGACCCTTTTGTTCAGAAAGACGATGATATTGAAGGGTATCTAAGTAGATATGAACTATTGGCTACCTCTTATGGGTTAGAGAGAGAAAGGTGGAGCCTAAAGTTATCACAAGGGCTTTGGGGTACAGCTTATGAAGTTTTTGCCAAGATGAGCAGAGATGACCAAGACAATTATGACATGTTAAAGCAGGCTCTGTTGTTAAGATAAGAAAAGAACGGAGAATTTTATAGAAAAAAGTTCAGGAATGCTAAACTACTGTCAGGTGAGACATATCACCAGTTCTCTGCACGGTTAGAGACCTACTTGGAGAAATGGACTGCTCTGGGTAAAACCCAAGATCTTAAGGAGATGATCCTTATTGAGCAGCTAATAGAGTCCATGGCTCCAGACCTGAGAAAGTTTCTCATGGAACAAGGTGCAGAGAGGCTGGGTGAGTTACTAAATGTCGCTGAAAGATATCAGGCAGCTCAAGCAGAGGTAACTGGTAATAAAAAGAAACAGGTAGACAATTTTAAGGCACCACAAAACTTTAATAAGTTTGATCATAGAGATCAGAACAAAGGTAAGCACCAGTTTGATAGGCCACGGTATGATAATAGAAATAAAACCCCACAATTCGATGAAGGAAAATTTGATGAAAGAAAATCTTTCAACCAAGGAACGACGTGGTGTAAAGTTTGTCGGATGAACAATCATATCACCGAAAATTGTAGAAAGAACACTCCTAAATTTGCTGCTATGAAATCTGGGAAGAAGGGAACAAAGGTCAAACCTGCGGAACTACAGGAACCGTACCACCCCCCCAGTGTGTGAAGATGTAATCTGTAATGGAGTCACCATAAGGTGCTTATATGATACAGGTCTAGATTATGATTCAGTTGTGAGTTCTCACCTGGTGCAAGCAGATCAATACACCACAAAAACAGTGGAGATTCAAGCTGCAACCAAGGAAGTAGCGACCATGATACTCCCTATCGCTAGGATAAATGTGAAAACGCGATATGTGGAGGGAGTAATCAAAGCAGCAGTGATAAATGAACCAATCTACCCTCTGATATTGGGGTGTAGATATGTCTTCTTGGGGAATCCCAAGAGACCTGTGATATTGGCAACAGTGCAGACCAGATCACAGTCTAAAAAGGAGGAGGATAATCCAATAAATACTCATCCAGATGAGATGAGGAAGGCACAGGCGGAGGACAAAACACTCAAGCCGTGTTTCAAGAAATTTCCCAAATGTCATACACCTCCAGGCAAGGGAGATTTTTATATGAAGAACAAATTGATTTATAGGAAGGCTGGATCTGAATCCAATGGTCACGGACAGCTGGTCCTTCCCACTTCATATAGGACTAAAGTGTTGGAACTAGGGCATGCGATTCCCTTCAGTGGTCATATGGGGATCAGCGCAACAGGACAGCGTATAGCTTGTAATTATTTCTGGCCAGGGATAACTGAAGATATAAAAAGATATGTAAAATCCTGTCCAGAGTGCCAACGAGTAGCACCAAAGCATTGGCTTGCACCAGCAACTCTAGGGGAAATGCCCATAGTGGGAACACCTTTTGAGAGAGTTGCAGTTTACATTGTGGGACCTCTCACTCGAACCAAGAGGAGGAACAGCTACATTCTGACTCTGGTGGACACCTGTTCTATGTGGGGAGAGGCGGTAGCCCTGTCATCAATTGATTCTAAACATGTGGCAGAGGCATTACTCACAATTTTCACAAGGTTAGGCTTTCCCAACCAAACCTTGACTGATAATGGCTCTCAGTTCAAGGGGAAACTAACAGAAGAAGTTTTCAGGATCTTTCAAGCCAAACACTTCCATTGTAGCCCGTACCATTCCCAAGGAAACGGCCAAGTGGTAACTGTTAACGGGACTTTAATGTCGATCCTGAGAAAGTTGGCACATGAAAAACCAGATACATGGGACCAGTACCTTCACGCTGCCCTCTTTGCTTATCGGAAGGTACCCCATAGTTCAACCGGTATGGCCCCGGCAACATTATTATTTGGGAGGCCAATAAAAGGTCCACTCGAAGCCTTGTTAAGAACGTGGACTGATGAAAAGGCAGAGGAAAATATTACATCATCATACCAATATGTGAATGAGCTGACCACTCGTTTAAAAACTGGCTGGAAACTTGCCAATGAAAATTTGAGACAAGCCAGGAAAAAGCATGCTGGCTATTATAACAAGAAAGCTAAAGACAGAGATTTGGCTGTGGGAGAGAAGGTACTGCTTCTTCTACCCGGTAGCCAGAATAAGTTGCAAATTGGATGGCAAGGTCCATATACCGTTCTAGAGAAGGTGTCTAGAACAAATTATAAGATAGATAAGAAGGGGAAAGAAAAAATCTATCATGTGAATCTCCTGAAGAAATATTTGGAAAGAGAAAATCAGGAAGAGACACATTTGCTGACCTTGGCTCTTGCAATGGAGATGAAAAAAGAACCACTTTCATCATTTGAATATCCATTACACCCCTGTGAAACCGTGGCACAGGTGAAAATCAGTACACATTTAACAAGAAATCAGAAGGAGAGAGTGCAACCGGTTCTAGATGATCATACAGAGGTGTTAACTGACCGTCCGGGGCTTACAAACTTATTAGAATATGATATGAAACTTGTGGACCCAACACCCGTCTGTATGAAAGCTTATTCGATTCCTTTCGCTAAGGAGAAAGCTTTGAAGGAAGAGATAGACTATTTGTTGAAGGAAGGAATTATTTCACACAGTGAATCTTCGTATAGTTCCAGTGTGGTTCTCTTGAGAAAACCATCTGGAGAACATAGACTCTGTATAGATTACAGGAGACTGAATGCTATCACAGAAGGCCAGGTGGATCCATTGCCGGATACAAATCAGCTGTTTGCCAGGCTGAATAAAGCTAAATATTTCTCAAAAGTGGATCTGAGCAAAAGCTACTATCAGATTCCAGTAAAGCCTGAGGTTAGACCTTATCTAGCTTTTAGTACCTCAGAGGGACACTATGAATTTAACAGATTGCCATTTGGATTGAAAAATGCTACCAGTGTCTTCTCTAGAATGATGAGAAAATTGTTGGAACCCCTGAATAACCCATGCATCACAAACTTCATGGATGATATCCTCATAGCGACAGAAACATTTGAGGAACACATTAACTCTCTGAACATGTTGTTTGATCGACTTAGAAAAGCGAATTTGACAGCCCGTCCAACCAAATGTTGCGTTGGATGTCAAGAATTAGAATTCCTGGGACACACAGTCCATCAGGGAAATATGACCCCTGACCCAAGAACTTGGAAAAACTGTGAAAAGCACCAAGGCCACAAACCAAGAAAAACGTGAGATCTTTTGTCTCATTATGTGGTTTCTACCAAAAGTATATCAAAAACTTTAACTCCATGTGTGCACCGTTAACTGATTTGACACGCAAGGGAAATCCAGATCGAATTACCTGGACAGCACAGTGTGAATTAGCATACCAAAAATTGAAGGAAAAGCTCACAAGCAAACCTATTTTGAAATTACCTGACTTAAGTCAAGAATTCATTGTGAGAACGGACGCTAGTAATGTAGGGTTGGGTGCCACCCTGTTACAGAAGTCAGATTCACTGGATGGGGAATTAACTCCAGTGGCATATGCTAGTCGTAAGTTGAATACAGCTGAAAAGAATTATTCAACTAGTGAAAAGGAATGTCTCGCAGTGATATGGGCGATCAAGAAATTCAATATTTATCTGTATGAGAGGGCATTTAAGTTACAAACGGATCACAAACCCCTGGCGTTTCTAGCGCAAGCTAAGCATGAAAATTCCAGATTACTGCGCTGGTCCTTGCTTTTGCAGCCATTCCAGTTCAGTACACAATAAATTTCTGGAAAAACTAACCTAGTTGCTGATTTTCTGAGCCGCCATCCGTGCGATGAGAATCAAAGTAATCACCAGGCATAGATAGAAATTTATCTATGTGTATATAGAATTAAGGACTGACATATGATGTCTGTTTTAAGTGGGGAGAATTGTGGTGAAAAATTCTAATACCCATATATAAATTAGAATATAAATGTAAAGCCGAACGAAATAATACGGTAGAAAGAAGAATGGAGCAAGACCGGTGCTTTCCCAATAACACTAGCACATGCGTGTACAAACGCCGTAAGAACGCAAAATCTCTGCTTTCCCTGCGGCATTCTTCAACTAATTGTATCGTCACACCCCCATAAAAAAATGTACTGTATTTTCTCAATGACCTAAATACTAAAACTAACACTAGGTAATTACACGCACAAAGGTAGCCTAGAAGACAGTCGGGCTTAGAAGAAAAGGAGAGAGAGATAGACGGACCATGGCACACAGTAACTACATGCCGCTCGCTGTGTGTCGCAGAGTAAACCTTCTCGCACGCCGTTTGCATGGCCTGTTTTTTTTCTTCAAAAAAATACAGTGATGGAAAAAACTAATGACACGACATTAGGTTTGAAAACAGGTTTAATTCTTATTAGGAAACCTAATATTTTACGTAGGGCTCCTAACTTTATACTGATAGTACAGTCGTAAAGACTTGCGCAAGTGGTAGTTGAAATAAAACATTAAACATCGAAAAAAAATCGTATTCTTAACTACGCCACTTAGTTCCTTGAAAATCATATATTCGGGTTTCTGAAGACTTGTGAACAAAGACTATGTAATTAGTTGTCTAAAAAGTCCATTAAATAATTAAATATTGGTAATAAAACATATAAGAGAACAGAGATACTGTCAGACTTGGTCATATCTGCTTGGGGTGGAAATCCCTGAATTTTGTTGAAACATAGTAGTGCAGGAAGTCTAGATAGTACGAGAGAGGCCATTGGCTGAACTTTGTAGTTAAAAGAAATATTATTGGTTGACCTCTGAATAACAACTAGATGCCTAGTAACGGAGTAAAAGTGAATGAAAAAGTTGAATGTCTGTGTACTCTTTTGAAAATAGTCAAAACAGCCTGGACATACAGCAGATCAAACTGTGCAAGTCATCTTTAGTGTGTTTTCCTTACGAATTGTGGTAAGCTAGACATTTTTAATCTGTATTATATATATGAAAATTGAATGTGAAATGATAAATTATGTCTGTATGTGTGTGGTTCAGTAGCAAACATGAGGCAAAGCCTAGATATTGCTCCACCATGTAAAAGCTGGTCAGAGAGGAGTATAACTGCATATATATATATATTGGATTGCCATATAGTAACACAACACCTATCCTATTATATGGAAGAGAGTACAGCTGGAATTGCAGAGGCGTTGTAACCATTAGGGAGAGGAATACTGGTGTATATTGTCACATGAAAAGCTAGCAGTTGGCCTACAGCGCTGAACTTTATGGTTGTTTGTACTGTCATGTACCTCTGTGTGGAATAGTATTGTATATTAGATATGAAGAAGGAGGCAAAACCTTCTCATTTCAGGGGCCGTGGTACTGATGTGATAGAGCATCATTCGGTCTGAGTCCTGTGTGATCCACAAAGCTGGCAGCAGACTCCGTGCACAAGATAGCGGCCATTTTATATCAAACTGAGAAGCAAGCGAGCAGAGGATACAGGTTTCCTGCAGCTGAATTTGAGATAAGAGATTGTCAGCACGAATAGAGCTCAACTTTGAATAAAAATCCCCCTGAACTGACTTTATTATAATAAAGGGGACAGAAACTTTAAAACAGAATCTGTGAATCCTTCAATAATATTTCCACCAGTGCAAACACATGAAGTCATGATGACAAACAACAACTTAGCACTAAAAGCCAGTATTACCTCATAATAATACATCACATAACTACACTCGTATTACCATAAGATTATATGTATGGACAAAGATCTTTTATATAAATTCTTGTATATAAACATTGTGCTTTCATTTGATTGTGATTCCTGATTCACATTGTAGTAGGATCAGGATATCTATATATTGAAAGATCATTGATACATTTGTTAAAATTTAACCCTTGACTTAATAAGATAATCTTTAGAGTGTTATGTGTTTGTGACTGTCATAGTGTTGTCAATTGTTGAGGATCTTAACTTAGATGTTTATCTGTTTGTTGATTGTTGTGTACTTACACTTCATCACTATCATAACCCTAGACACTTAACGAAGCTATTAGTCATTTATTCCAGAATAAGTCTGATTGAGATCGAAATGTGGTAGCAAGTAAGGTCATCTGTATTACACACCAAATTTATTATCTTCAGATACCTTCACAGCTGATCTCATTCAGTACACTAAGTCCCTTATAACTATATTTATATATCCCACTCACCACAACAACCATGCTTTGGTAATTTGTTTTCCGGTAGCAACTTAAATTTTTGAACTAAATCAGAAAGTGTTTCAGTACATTTTTCATTCGTTTTATTACTAAAATTAGATCGACGCTCTGAGCGGCTCGCGGTCCAAATGATAGGATTTCAAAAGCCGGTCCCACCGTCTTGCGGTAGTTAATGTGTTAAAACGAGCAACTCCCAAAAAGCTAGAAAGAGTAGGATCAGACTTAGAATTCTATACTTATGTGACAGATTGAAGTATTTGGGGAACTTAAAACCTCAAAAAGTAAACCCGTCTTTATAAATACAGAGACTACAAACTTAAGGGACCAGGACTTTAAATACAGAGTCTGGACACCTAAAGGAATTTTATCATCAGTCATAAGAGAAATAATATCCCAGACAAAGTGATTCATAGAACACCGTCATAAGAGGAATTTCTCAGACGAAATTGATTCGAGAGCAACTGCTCTCAAATGCTCGTGTCCATCCAAAACATGTCCGAGGAGATTGTGTATAACTCAATTTAGGGTAAGTTGTGAACATTTCTTTTACAAATGTGAATCTACATGTTTTCTTGCTAAGTGGTTATATATGAGTCTAGCAACCTCAACATACGAAAATAGTACATTTATAAACCACTACAGTAGGCACTGGTGATTGCTTCTGGCTAGTCGTGCAGAAAATTCGACAGCACAAGTGACCAAGACTCTGAGTGGAGCAGTGATGAGTGATGATTACATCACATGTGCTTCAAATGTGCCATATCATTTGGTGAGATTTATGTGGATTGTTAATGTTAGTTCAGGCACAAATCATTATTCGCGCTGTCTAGACACATTTTCCCAGTTAATACCCAGAGTAAGAGTGATTATTTCTGTTCATCTTTCCTGAGTACTCAAGAGTTTAATTCTTCTGAGAGATTAACATTCGTGGGTGGACAACGAGAGGATGCGACTGTTAAGCTTCCAACTCAGTGTACTTAACAGAGGCATTTGTCTTTCTATTTTTTTCCAAAAGTACGTGGTTACTAGCATCAGACGGTTTTAAGTACTAACATTACGACGCCGCTAGTATGTAGAGAAGTGTAATTATCACCATAAAGAAGTGACGGAAACCACGGCAACAGAACTCACCTAGAGTTAAGTTTTCGTGTAATAAAGGCGAAAGAAACGAGCTTCGATAAATCCTCACCTACGTCCCCGTGACGAAAACTTATATTTACAGCAAAATTTCACCAATCTTTCCATATTTATTTTAACTGTTAAAGAGTAATTCATTATTAAAATTGTGTGGCAGCGAGGGAACAATTTACAATCAAAGGGAATGAATAGGGAGATTTAGAGGTGGGACAGTTCAGATAGAGTATAAAGGGGGGATGCGCGAACAGGGTTGCGCATGGGAGAGGTGAACGGTGATTTGGGAAATCACGCTTTTCTCAGAGCAGTCCAGAACCGTGAGTCGGAGAGGGAAGCCGCATATACGCGGGCAGCCATGTTAATGGCAGTATTCAGATAGTTTAAGAGATGAATATTTCACGGACAAGAAGTAGTTTTGGGTAATGATTAACCCGAAATATTGAATAGGAGAAATTCTTGTCTAGAAGGAGAAACGGTGTGAGTTAGATATTATTCAGAAAGGAGAAGGTACGTAGAGTGAACTTTATTTCATATAGACAGTAGTCATGTTCCTCAGTGATAAAAGGGAAAACAACATCCCCGGAGAGGCCCGGTCTACCAATAGATAACCTGAACACTGAGATGATAGATAACAATAGACATAAGAAACTATAAGGAAGAAAGAACAGAACTAGAACACCTGCATGGTCACTGATGGTTAAAAGGTCAGAAGGTGTACATTCGATACTGAGCGAGAGAGAGTAAGGAAAGAAAGAATTACATTGTATATTCTATGCTGGACCAAATGTGGAGGTCAGAGCAGACAGCAATGATCTTCTCATATGTAAAATAAACAGTATTCACATTACCATTGCGTTATCACATCACGTGCTGTGTGTGTGTGTGTGTGACTGTTGTGGTTAAACAGCAAGTCAATGCTAACCACAGAGGTAAGCGAACCTGGGCAGACATTGTCACATAACAGTCTTCATAATACAAAGAATCACGGGCTGTCACATCTCATCAATTTTGGTGCCGTAACCAACCTCTAACAGCACACACACATTGTTTCTAAACAGGAGTTCAACAACTATGCTTTATGCTGTCATCTCTCCTCGCTTCAGGCAGAAGACATAGATGCGTTTTGGACGCTGCAACAGATTTCAACAACCACGAACTACAGATAGCTATCATAATGCAGAATAGCACATACAGAAGACACCATAATACATTTCCGTATCTGTGGCAGACCTCAGCAACTACAGACGGCAGAGTATAACGAAGAAAAGAGTTCATATTTACGTTTCGATAACATGAAGAAAAAAAACAGAGTGACAACAGTGTAAGTTGTAAACACAGAACAAAGTGAACAGTATCGGAACCAGCCAAGCAGAATCGTCGGTCTGAAAACCAAGTCGGAATTTTCTTCTCTCAAATCGACCTGCACGAGAATAAGTCGTCACAAGGAAAAGTACGCCACACATTATACAATTCGGGAGCCGAGACCAACCTCAGCCAGCATTGAAAATCTTCACGCCTGCACGAGAGGGGTTCGCAGAAACACAGCAGGTACAATATTCACTGTCCTGTAACGCCAGCTCAGAAACAGACGGTCAGGTCAACATGTATCGCTCATCAAGTAGTCTTAAGACAGAGGTCATAGAGTGCAGTACAGTAACCGATTCGCGGATAGAAGCCTTTGTGTGTAGTCCGGATGGTATAAAAATATAACAATAGTGTTTGTTAAAAAGAAAAGTCGGTCACGCGCGGGCAACATCGCGACAAACGAGTACTCCAACGTAGACATCTTAATTAATTAATTTAATTAGACATTGTTGTATTATTATTCTTGTCTTATTAATTAGACATTATAGTAATATTATTGTTATTAATATTATTACTGTTGTTTAATTATTATTCTTATCATTATTATTAGTATTGTGTCTCACTAATATTGAATTATAACAGTGTATGCATAAATTTTTTTTGTAACTGTAACATTATATTTTTTTTTCAGGAAACCCAAGACTAATAGAAAAATTTCTATTCATTTTCAGGTGCAAGTTAGTTTAAGTTAACGGTAGAAATAAGTAACTATTTTTCAGATTGTGATGATGGCACAAGCCGAACAGACACAGTATAACATGCAAGACAGTCCGACTTTGGCCTTCATAAAGACGATTACCGACACATTAGCCAAGGTAGACATAAAAGGTAATGTAGACCTATTTTCAGGTGACCCACACGCATGCCGTAAGTGGCTTACAGATATTGACACATATTCGATGTCAATAATAGCTGATGAATTGGAAAAAGTTAAAATTGCGATTTTTTTTCATCTGTTGATCTGATCACAGACTCTGTCAGAAGGCGAGTAGACACATTACTCAATGAAAGAGATCTTCAATCAGAGTCTAAATCATACGATACGAAAGGGAAAGGGCAGTGTCACACTTGTGATGGAGAAAATAATGACAAAAATAAAATCCTAGAAACAGCTGCTGTACGAGCACACTGGAACACAATTAATAAAAGAAGAACAAGAATGGCGGTCAGGAATTTTATGGCAGAAGTTAGAAAAGGGAAGTCCATAGAAATAAATAACATCAACATAGCAAACCAACAGAAGTGCCATATAAGAACACAGAACGGTTGGGAAATGAAGGTAGAACCGCTAGGAGTGTGGAGAAACATAATAGGATCTGGTCAGCAACATGTCACAATAAAGGAAGAAGGTAATAGGAATAGACCATGGACAAGTCAGGTTAGGACAACAGTCCAGAAACAGGAAAACATACAGCGAGACAGGGTCAGCGTTGGTACACAAGAACCAGAAATAAATGAAACAAAGATGATTAGTGCCGGAACACAAACTGAGATTGATACTGTAGCGTCACACTTGGGGCCAGCACACAATGAGAAAGACGTCATGAGAGAAAATGAAACATGGTCACATGGGTTAGACAATACGAGAAAGTCTAAGATTCCACTCAGTGTAAAAAGGATGAACCAACAAACGGCTAAAGTAGTGGTACCACAGCATATGGATAGCATCGAGGTAAACAATAAGAAGGATGAACCGATGCAGTCGACCAGAAAAAAAAGTCGACAGACAGATAATGAAGCAGAATATAGCAGTAGACGGAGATGGTCGTCAGAATTGGTGTCGACTGACTCAGACAGTGTAGGATCTGACGAGAGTGACGGTAGTCACAGACACAAAAGTACTTATAGAAGAGGAGAGAATAGTAGAAGAAGTAAGGAAGAAGGGAGCAAATGTGGAGATAGTAGCAGAGAAAGGGACTTGTCAGTATACAATCTGGAGAAAATAATAGCGGACAATGCAGACATGTGGATGCGACATGCAGCGACAATCACGCAGACTGATTGGAGGGAGGCATATAATCGACAAATTGAAGACTGTGAGAAAAGAAAGACGAAACAGGAGGGTGTAAGTACAGTACAAGAAAAGTACCAGCTTGACATAGAATCAGAATTCGATTCGTCAAGTGGGGAGGATAGAGTTATGGGCCCCGACGAAATTGGATACAGGTCGGATGAGCTCGAGCATATAACGGACGACGAAGGTCGTAGAATTTATTGGCCGAAAAATGAGAATAGTGATCTTGGACGTATAAATCAGATAAAGACGGAGAACATTACCAAAAAGGTTGAGCCAAATGTAGTTCTATGGCGCTCGGAGAGGTCTAAATTCTTGGAAAAATTGAGAAAGAATCCGATTAAAGCGGATGAACCAAATATCGACGAGGTGAAGAAGGTAATAGAAGCTACCATAAAGCGGCCTGATTTTAACTTCTCGGGAGCCATGCTATGGAGCGTGCTGGAGCAGAAGTATCAGACATACTTTCCACAAACTAAAACTGAGGTAAATATGGTTCTGACGAAAATGTTAAATGATGCAAACAGGAAAAGGTTGATAGAAAAGGCAGAGCAGGCAAATCGTCATCAAGGTCGGAAAAGAAATAAAGGAAGAAGAAAATATAGATATTGATAAACACATTTCGTTGGAAAGGCATAAGGACAAGGAAGTCACTATAGCTAACATAGCGGAGTTTATGAGTAAGTGAAGTAGAGGGGGAGATGAGAGATAAAGGTCATGAAAAATGACGAGGATATTATGTGAGAAGAAGAAGAGCCATAAGAAATGGCGAAATTAAGAGAGTAATTGAGATATTGGACGGGGAGTAATAAGGGCCATGGGAGATGGCGAAAACAAGAGAATCGCTTGGATAAATAAGTATGGGAAAATTGAGAGTCACGGAGAAGTGACGGGAATATTGAGAAGCCACAGGAAGGATGGCACGGACATATAGAAGAGATAGTTCTAGAAGGAACTTATGTAGAAGTAAGAAGCCATGGAGCATATGGCAAAGAAAGAGATTTTTGCGGCAGTGGCCGAGTCACACTAAGAGACAGTGTTGTGAAAAAGGAGTTCAAGTGACAGGTCAGCAGCAGAAAAACACGCAAGTAGGTCATAGCGACAACGCGGTTTAAGATGCGTAGACCTAAGAAGTTTCAAATATTTCCGCGTAGGAGATTATGGACAAAGGTCTAGTTAGAAAAAGGTGGATAGGAGGATGGCAATTCAGTGTTGCCATGATAGTAAATGGCTCACGCCATCATGAACTATGTATATAGGGAGACATGACAGAAGACATGTTTGGCTTTATACGAGAGAAGAGGAAGGCCGACAATTCACACCAGGTGTGTGGTGACAGAAGATATACTATACGAGGAGTTTACGTGTATGACAACAGGAGTGACTGGATGTGTAAAAGGAAATAAACTTTGTATGGTGAAATACACAGTTGGCAGAATGTGAGTGAGAAAGACAAGGGTTAAGAACAGTCATAAATGTGATGAGGAAAGGTCACTTAAGAAAAGTGACGGGAAAAGAGTTATTCCTCAGTTTTGTTATGATAATATGTTGTAACATAAGAAAATAATGACATGTTATGAGAAAAAATAATAATGACCACTAAGAAAGTGGAATTTATAACATGTCAGAAGTATGTTTTTTGAAATCATGTAACGTGAGCAGATAGGACAAAGCAAAGATGAGTGGTCGTAAATGGGAACGAGATGTTGATGAATGTACGTTCCCAGTACAATTTAATTGAGTTGTGTAAAGGGAAATTGTCCTTTGGCAGAGATAAGAATTGGTAATGTGCTGAGCTAGGGTTGTAACAGCACATTGCTAAAGATTTTTTTTATGTAGGACAAGTACAATAATAGTGTTGGTACAGTCATGAAAATAAATTTTTTCTCCTACGGATAAATAATTTATTTTTAAGGGAGAAAGGGAGATAATGTGGCAGCGAGGGAACGATTTACAATCAAAGGGAATGAATAGGGAGATTTAGAGGTGGGACGGTTCAGATAGAGTATAAAGGGGGGATGCGCGAACAGGGTTGCGCATGGGAGAGGTGAACGGTGATTTGGGAAATCACGCTTTTCTCAGAGCAGTCCAGAACCGTGAGTCGGAGAGGGAAGCCGCATATACGCGGGCAGCCATGTTAATGGCAGTATTCAGATAGTTTAAGAGATGAATATTTCACGGACAAGAAGTAGTTTTGGGTAATGATTAACCCGAAATATTGAATAGGAGAAATTCTTGTCTAGAAGGAGAAACGGTGTGAGTTAGTTATTATTCAGAAAGGAGAAGATACGTAGAGTGAACTTTATTTCATATAGACAGTAGTCATGTTCCTCAGTGATAAAAGGGAAAACAACATCCCCGGAGAGGCCCGGTCTACCAATAGATAACCTGAACACTGAGATGATAGATAACAATAGACATAAGAAACTATAAGGAAGAAAGAACAGAACTAGAACACCTGCATGATCAATGATGGTTAAATGGTCAGAAGGTGTACATTCGATACTGAGCGAGAGAGAGTGAGGAAAGAATGAACTTACATTGTATATTCTATGCTGGACCAAATGTGGAGGTCAGAGCAGACAGCAATGATCTTCTCATATGTAAAATAAACAGTATTCACATTACCATTGCGTTATCACATCACGTGCTGTGTGTGTGTGTGTGACTGTTGTGGTTAAACAGCAAGTCAGTGCTAACCACAGAGGTAAGCGAACCTGGGCAGACATTGTCACATAACAGTCTTCATAATACAAAGAATCACGGGCTGTCACAATTGCTACGTGTTGTTTTAAATCTAAACAATCATAGTCGCTTCAGTTTTTTTTTATATGTATGAAAACAAACGTAAAAGCCAGAAAATTATATTATATATGTATATAAACATATACATATATACAGTAAATATATATATTCTTCTTCTTCCTTCTTCCTCGTTAGCCCTGAAAAGGACGTTGGTTGCGTTGTGTCTGTTTACGCCGTAGCTGTGATATCTGCACCTTTCGGTCGACCCATCCGACTTCAGCACGGCATTTTTTGGGACCGGGTTTGCCTTCCCTCTTCGATCCGTACTCGCTCAGCCAGACTGCACTGCTGCAGACTGTTTCTAGGACCACCACGTGGAGGTGGAGTACGGTCTTGACCAGCTCTGCTTCGCTGGTCCTGATGCAAGCAGTCAAGCTATGGGTCGCTGACTGCATTCACTATTGCTGCATCTTTGGGTCCGAAATATATATATATATATATATATATATATACCTAGATATATATTTACCTCTAAACAGAGCTATACCATTATAAGAGGAATTCGCTGAATTAACTCAGCTTGGAGTTCGAACGGGCTAAAAACCATTGCTAAGATCCTTCATAACAGGAGACGGACAGATAAAAATTAACCATTGCTCAGCGCTATGCCGCATGGTTCTTGACTTCGGAATTATCTTGTGAAGACTCCCTTCGGATAGAAGCGCCATTGCACTTCTATCCACATCTCTGCCAGGAACAATCTTGTGCAAAGCTAAATACATTTGACGACCCATTTAGATAGTCTTGAGATTAGGCCATTGTTGGCCCACTACTGCAAAGCAGGGGAGGCAATCCGTGACTATTCTTCCCATAAGAGTATTCAACATTTTCGTTGCACTCTTGTTTTGTGTTTGTTCGTCTATCTGGGTGGTCTAGCGTGAAACGTCTGTATCTATCTACTACTTCGATGGTTGCCGTATCTCTTCTTATATCCAGCGGCTATATATTTGCGTAAATCTGACGTCGACTAGATACACCAGTAAATGAAGTGGACGGCCTAGGTTTACGTTCTGTTCACTAAATTTATGCCTTGATAAATTCACGGCTGTCCTCAGGTTTCAGAGTACTTTGCAATTAGAATAAGTGCCGCTTATATAACTTTTATCTCTGTCAGGCAATCTGTTTGCGACAAATCCATCGACGGAGCAGTGGACAATTTTAAAAAAATGATATTTTACCGAACGTTAAATTCACATCAAAGCAAACATATCGTTCCTATCTCACGTACTTCAGTAAAAATCTTGATCCCATCTCACGTAGTTCATCAAACATCTCGTTCCTATCTCACGTAGTTCAGAGAACATCTAGTTCTTATCTCACGTAGCTCTGCAAACATCTCGTTCGTATTTCACGTAGTTCAGCAAACGTCTCGTTCCTATCTTACATAGCTCATCAAACTTCTCGTTCCTATCTCACGTAGTTCAGCAAACAATGTCGTTCCTATCTCACGTAGTTCAGCAAAGAATTTCGTTCCTATCTCACGTAGTTCAGCATACATTTCGTTCCTATCTCACTTAGTTCACGAATAAAGTGAACTTCAGTAAGTTATCACGTGAGCTATCACAAGGGTTGCCTAAAACAGTAAATTTAAGCCTTGGGTAACCGTGCTTTTGAATACCGGGATAAGGTCATAACTATTATTTCTTAGTTTTTTCCGTCACCTAGAGATCCAGCAAGCTATCTTTTGTGATCTATTGTGACCCGTGTTCTGTATGATATAGTGTATTTATACTGTATCAGTTACATGTTTTTTACAGTACAGATTCTGATACGTATGTATGTATTCTTATCATTTTTACTTCTAGATATCGACAAATACAGAAAGAGAATTTGATAGGTACAGAATCTTCTTTCATTTTAATCTGTTGTTGTTTTTTTTTTTTCAAGATGACAACTGTCTGTCGTTGTGGAATGCGGTACAGTATAGGTGGAATGACGTCAGTTGTTTCTCTACGTGTAACTTTATTTGTGAGACCAGGTAAGAATTTGTTTTCATTACTACGATTAGATAATATAAGGTTGTGCATGAAGCTGCCAACATCATCATGTGAGATAATCTGCATAGAAATCACAGCTGCACAGCATGTGACTGCTTAGTGCTCGATTCATGTAAGGTGATTAGTAGCAGCAGAGGCTCCACGCTCGATAAGAAGCAGAAGGGAAAATATTGATAATGAATATATTGAGAAGATTGAAAAGTTGAAAAAGGTAAATAATGTGAAATTTGGCTAATTGTACAACAGCTCTTCAACCACAGCATTTGTGTGTGTAAATTTATGTTTATTAACATAATTGCCTTGATAGCCTGTGTCCTGAATATATAATTTAAGATTGTCTGGGTTCTTTCCTTTGCGTGATCGCTACATGAAGTTGACCATGAGCAAAGACTGTTTCTCGTAGGTATACACCCATATGATCATTTGATTGCCCCTGTGCTTTGTAAACTCATGGCGAAATCAAAACTCGCAGAAAACTAGCAGCGTCTCAAGGTGACACAAAGATTAGTAACGTGTGGCTCAATATTATGCGTAGAATGTAAACTCATCCACTTCAATTTCCGGCTGTGATGATATAATTTGCATTTTTAAACAAATCAGTATTACGTCCTTAGCCTTAACAAAATATTAAAGTTTTGTAGCGCTGTCTCACTTGGTCTACCATAGTGGCCCTTGACTTTTGACGAGTAGTATAGGTTAATTGGAGTCCTATTAAGGGAGCAAGTAGGATTTGAAGAAGGTCAACAGTTAAAAAAATGCCGTGTTAGCTCGGCTTCAGCAAGGTTTTTCATTCGGCCGATCTTCTGCTTGATTAATATGCGTCAATACTGACAACAATATAAGCAGTAGCCAAAGGAGTTTCGCGATCAACATGAACTAGAGGAACCATAGGTAGCACTTTCCTTTTGGTTTATGTAACAGTGTGTCTTATGACAACCGTGAGCCACACTGCTTCGCAGGGAAAATACTGGCAGGATCAGCACAGAAGGTTTTTCCGTCACCCGTAATTGACGAGGACACATGACCAGTTATCTGGTTGCAATGCAGTCAGGGCTTTAGGCGCAATATGGCTGCCGGCTTCGAGAATCCATTGTGAGTGCTGTTTTCGCTTTTGGCCGGACATCATCTGTTTTGTCTACTTTAGAATATGTTCACTTGTGGCAATTATTGTATATTCGGAGAGGCTATGGTCACGTCAGTAGATATGTTTCGACTATGTAGTGAATTGGTTTTTCTACTCCATTGTAATGAGTTTTTTAGTAGTGAAGTTGTATAATAAACGGTTTGGGTCTGAACTATGTCTTACCTCCAGCGTGAGGTTTGATGTATTACTTGATGTGTATGTGTGCTCTTAGATACACATACAAGCCAGTTAGTAGTTGTTGTGTAGATTAATACCATGGATGTCAATGATACATACACTAAGATGTAAGTGAAGATAATTCCATGTAGTAAGCATCTAAGAAGTCAAACTAAGTTGGGCCAATCCGCGGGGCCCGATGCATGACCTGAAGGAAGTGCTTATGAGGAAATCCTCGGGCAAACCTGCAGTGTCCTCGTATGAAAACGTTGTTAATCTGCGAGACCGTTTTATTAGATCCAGTTTCATGGCACGAGAGTCTCACGTTTTCGGGTGCACAATTCCGTCTTTACGCTAATCGCACATCCAGGCTGATATCTTTGGTGTTGGGTGAAGAATCGTGGCTTCTTTCGCCATCAAAATAAGATCGACTAAGCATTTCATGGCAAGGTCCGTTTGAGTTTCTGAAGAACGTAAATGAAGAAGATTATCTAGTCTCAGTCCGTAACAAGAGGAAGGTATTCTATGTGAACATGCTTAAACACGCTAACAAGGAATACAACCCTTCCATATGTCGCTCACGTGTGTTTTGAAATAGGCAGATGTCGAAGTAAGTAATTAAATCTGACCAATTTGCTATCAATTTCCTCATCATTCTGACAAAAGCGGCAGGTGCAAAAACTAATACGAAACACATGTAGTAGAACTGAAATATGCCTTTAGGCATTGCAAACATTGCAAGAGGTTTCGCCGTCCCAGTAAGAGAAACTTGGCAATAACCCCTAGATAAATGCAATTTACAAAAAACAAAATTAACATAACAAAGTTGTGCCAGAAGCTCTTTTTGGGTATGCATCGATTCGGCTCAACAATCGTGGTATATCACGTTTACGGAAATATAAGGACACGCGTAAAGAATCATTCTTTTTCCGTGCGACGACCACGAGGAAGCAATAAGCGGACTCAGAGAGATAATTTATCTGAAGTAGCGCTGTGTCATCAATTTCTTTTACTATTGCCGACTAGTAATGCAGTGGTAACTGATATGGCCTCACTCTGATCGGTCGCTCGTTGGGTCAGAAGGATATCGCAACAAATCAAGTCGGCCCGTCCCGGCAGATCTGTGAGGCCGTCAACGAACTCTATCAGGGTACCCACGTCCTGAGATTTCTGTTATTTGGTTAGGCCGTCACAAACCGGCACCACCTCCCAAGACTCCGAAGGAGCCAAGGGAAGGAGAGACAAGTGGAGATTAATGTCATCTCCCTCGTCGCCTATGTCATGGATGACCACAGCGTCTGCTTCCCTTGTATCATCTTTTAGTACTTCGTCAACTACTTTTGTTTTTCAATTCTTCTTATCGTTCCACGTACGACTTAAGAGCACATGGTCTAATGGCCCGACTTAGCAAGATTTCGGTGTGTTTTAATGAATTCAGCTTTCTGGGTCATATAGTAGGCCATAACATACTTAAACCACAGGACAGTACAGTTACTAAAATTCCTGACCTTCAAACACCTAAAAAACAAAAGAAAAAAAAGGGTTCTGAGTTTAATAAAACTTGTAAAATTTAATCATAAGTTTATCAAACGCTTCTCGTCCATTGCAGTAGTGCTCACTTCCATCACGAGCAAGGGTAAACACAATAAGGTGATCTGGTTGGCTGAATGTGAAAGGGTGTTATCCAAAATTAAGCAGGTGTTTTCTAAAAAAGCCAATTCTGCTATTGCCAAACTTAGGCAAACCTTTCGTGTTTCGTACAGACACATCATCTGTAGGTATTGGTGCTTGCCTGCTGCAAGACCACAAGAGTACTTTACATTCTGTGATGTATGTCAGTCTAAACTGTCACGGTACCTAACTGGGTTACATTTTTTTTCTTCAGACCGATCACTAAACATTGTTATTTCTCCAGACTTTAAAGACTTCCAATCTCAAGCTGACAAGATGGGCTCTGTTGTTACAACAGTTTCATTATGCGATTCTTCCATTACAGGGATCATTCATCGTCGTTGCAGATGCTTTTTCTCGTTTATTGTTTCACTGTTGTTATACGAGACATGTTTTTGTAATGCACGACGTAAAGGGTTTTAACGTACTTAAGCACGAATATATCTAATTCGTAATATAATGGAGCATAGTATGAGGTCACAAGGATTTAGTGGCAGATGGAGCATGCCCTTGTATGCTGTACCAATTACATCTGCTGCTTCGTGAGGTTAAAACCCATGTAAATGTGAAGATATATGGAACAGATACCTCCAGTCCAAAGAAATATTGGTTTTCTTTTCCGAGCGGGTTGGGTGGGTGTCACAGTATGCCGTATGACAATCGTGAGCCACCATTTTTCGCTGGGAGCATATTGGCAGGATCAACGCTGACAAGCGTATGCAGTGTTTTTCCGTGACCTGTAATTCACGTGGGCACTTGATCAGGTATCTGGTTGTGGATTGGTCAGGGCGGTAGGCGCGAAAAAGGCTGCCTGCTTCGGGATGCTATTTTAGGTACTGTTTACGCTTTTGGCCGGAAGAACCGTCCGTTTCGTCTAGTGAAAAGTAGACCTGGTATAATTATTGTATATTTGGCGATGCTATGGTCATATCAGTAATTATGTTTTGATTATTTGATTAAAATTGATTATTGTTCTCAGTTGTTAGGGGTTTTTCTGTGGTAAAGCTGTATAATAAACGATTTTTGACCGAACTGTGTCTGTCTCCATCTTGAGGGTTGATGTATCACTAGAAGTGTATGTGTACTTTTAGATTCACGTACGAGCCAGTTGGTAGTAGTTGTATAGAGTGGTACCATGGATGTCAATCACATACACACTAAGACGAAGGTCTTAGCCCTATGTCTGCCATTTTACTTATCTATTGAACTGCTCTTGCATCTTTTAATGAGGCATCAACGACTATGCCAAGACTTTTAACAGGTTTCTGAATGACAGTAGTGAATATTTGTTTTGATGTCATGAACTGATGTCTAAGGCGTGTTAGCATTCTCGTGCCTGGTGTTTTTCTGATGTAAGATATTTTGTGTAATTCATGAATGCTTTCAGCGGTGGCTTTTGAACCTTTCACTAAGCTTTGAACCTCTCGCGAATTCTTAAACCGCTTCAAGGATTATCTTCAAAGCTATCACAAATAGTATAGAGGAAATGGTACATCCCATCGCAATCCCAATTTGCAGGTCAATCCAACTCATTGTGTACTCTATTGTTGAAAATCTGACTTTAAACCCTGAGAAATACAGCTTTAACATTACTGCAATTTCTTGTGGATCATGATACATTTTCAGGGCCTGCCACAACATCTGTGATAACGCTCGTTCTTGCTTCAGCGTAACTGTGTATATATCAGAGCCTGTTGTAAGGTGTATTGGTGTAACTGGTCAACTCTAATAACCGGACACAGTGTCAGGTATACAGGTCATCTTGTCCTGGAACACAATGAGGCCCCGACAAGAATGCGTTGTTGATAATGAGTGTTGCAATACATGTCAATACGCGAATGTGTAGACTGTTCTGGAGTTGACTGAAGATTCAAACACTCATTTATGCGTATCTAGAAGTTACTGATGCAGACTACGGAGAACGTTTCAATAGTTTAATTTGACGCACACACTTGGACAGAACGGGTACGGTTACAGGAACACAGGTCGACATCAATAGCATATTGTTGACCTACGGTGTACAATAATAAATTGGCATTCATGTTAAAGCAAAATCATCAAATCACATTGATCATAATGGAACGTCAGTATACAAGCATTCAGGGTTCCATAACTTATATATAAATATTCATCAGGCCTTACTGGCTGAACATGTCAGTTAATATACAGGGTTCCAACTTGATTCCTAGATCGAACCTCTTTAGCATAAACGTAACTTGCACTCTAGCAAAGATTCCGTTAAATACAGTTCATCCAATATTTCCTGAGAAAACGTTAAACTACCAATAGTAGGTTTTCCTATCATAAGTATGATCTCTTTATCATCACCTGATAATAAGGGTGTCCCTGTTCTCTGGTAAATGATCAACAATAAATAGCATTCCAAAATGGCTTCTAGTCTTGTGAACCTCGCTCACGATAACGATGCACAATGAAGCTGCATAAAGATTCAGTTCATGAACATAACTGTTTCTATAACATTCAGCATATTCTTTCCTCAAAGTTGCTGCATATATACATGATCAGTGCTGCTAGATAACATGTCGTTCCGACATACTGACATGGTTCAATTCATGTAGCTGTCTGCCCATATTAGGCCTAGGAATGGAAAAAGTTCGGTAAACAGTTTTTTTATCTTGGCATAGGAAAAAACCACTAGCAAACACAGAAACGCTCTTCTCCTTGCGTTATGGAATGAACACTAGGGAACTCATGGATTTAACCATCCCAGAAGAAAACTATCTTCGTTCCCATAATCAGAAAAGAGATCATAAACTTTGGGCAGGTCTCAGACATGACTTCCCGCCATAGGCTCCTACAACACCGAAGAACTACCTCACGTATCTTCATGCGCCGAAAAGCACCTGACCCCAAAATACAGTACAAAGAAAATAGTCCGACATAGACATACAAAAATAACCCGGTATAAGACCGAATTGTCTCCAACAGACACTGAGTAAACATAGACTCGGACCATAAACACCCCTGCATAAACCTAAGCAAGAATAATCTGTTTTCTGTCCGAACAAAGAATAGAATGAACGGAGTCTAGATCCATCCGCCAAATCAATATTCAAGAGAGATCACCCACACAAACAAAAGTATGAATTAATCATGGGTGATATAACTTTGACCATGAGAGCATTTCAAAATAAATACTGTTCATATCAAATAGTCATACAATACATTTGTATGCCTACCTACCTAATGTAATCCGTGCGTCGCATAATTCCATACAAAAGAATATGTGCGCAACAATCTGGTATGGCACTGATCTATCATGTGCGTTAGCTAAATCGAACCCGACTACATGGAGATATGTTCTGTCAGACTTTGCCTTTTCAGTTATTTCCCATATCATTGTGGCATGCTATAGACACACTAAGGTACTTTGAGATATTTCCTTCCTCAATGAGGTATGTGGTGAGCCTTGTAGCTATCACTGAGAAAAATATATCGTCGTCTACGTTTCATAATGATATTGGCCTGATTGGACTGATACATGTTAAAATTGTTTCCTTCTGGATATACACGCCAATCGCTTTTTCCATTCCTGGTTTATGAGCTGATACTTCCCCGTAGTGTTTCAATAATCGGAGCAGCCGATTGAGACCTTCAGAACTCCTATCGTCTATCATATACAACATATGGTACACCACTAGGACCTGGAGCTGACTTGAATTGTGCTTTCTGAACAATGTTTGCTGCTTCTTGCATTGTTGAGGGCTTGGTTTTAAATTCCCCTCCTGGTTTACTATGCCATGTAGGAGCCGCGCTAGCGTAGTGGTTACAACACCGCTCTGGCGACCGGGTGATTCAGGATCAAACCCGGGCGACGGCATTTGAGGATTTTTTCGTCGACCGGGATTTGGACTGGATTAACTCGAGACCTGGCGAGGACATTTGAAGGAGTGTCGTCGACCAGGGATTGGCGGCTCCTGAGCCGACCCAGCTCTAATGGGTACCTCCGAAATCGGAGAGTATCTGCCTGAATGGCGAGGGACACGCTGTCTCTGTACAAGATAAAAAGGGATACTCACGTAAAATCAATGTCAGGTTAGACATTAAAATAATAACCTGAGATTTCGCCTCGAGTATTAGCGGGCGTACGAAAAAAAAAAAAAAAAAAAAACTATGCCATGTAAGGCCCACCGCGCTGTAAAGAGGCTCGTCTTTTCCATTATCTTAATAGGTTGTTATTCGTTGTTCTTCCCCAAGTCAATTTCGCACTGGCTGGTGGAACCCTAATGGCATCTCTCTTCTCGTCTAAGAAGTGTATGAGATCATCAGGAAGATGTAGTTGAATATTCTCAGCTCTGTGGACTGAACATTGGCTGAAATCTTTTAACGTCTTATCTGTAGAAACAGTGAGCTATTGATCTAAAGCTGATGTGCTACTGCACCTCTTTTTTTAGTTCTGTGGATTTTCATGCCTCACTGAGTAGAGAATTTTCTACAACAGGCACATGAAAATTCCAAAGTCCGTGTAAATGGATTTCAATAAGTCACCTGTGGATTCATCATTCTCCTCCTTTTTCAATGACTCTTGGGGGCATTTACCCTTTGTGGGTAGTATATCAATTGTTTACAGTTTACGGGGCGCCAACCCGATGGGCCGATTTCTAGTATTTCTGTATTTCCAGAAGTCCATCGGTCTTTTCCTGATTGTCAATGGTCTAATCGTGTAGACATGGAAGGAACCTCTGTACAGAGAGCTACAACAGGAATAAATCTTATAATAAGAAGCAGTCCTTTCGTCGGTCAAGTGTTCAGCCCTTTTTATCTTCTTTACATTCTGGGGGGGGGGGGGGGGGGAGCCCACTTAGGTCATGACTCCAAAGTACCCGGTTCCTGTTGTGTTTCCCACCTGCACTGTGAATTGAACCCAATCCGCCTTGGCTGTAACTTTTAACTTCACTTCTCATATTTTCCTACCTACTGAATACTTTTTTGTTCTCTCCTTACATGCCTTGATAACATCGTCCATGAGGAGTATGAAAAAATAAGGTGACAGGATATCACCTTGTCTTACACCAGTGATGGTCCTGAACTCTCCTGATTGTCACCCTTTTTGAAAATTGGTGTTATGATTGCAATCTCCAAATCCTTTGGTATGGTCTTGTTGTGCACCGTGCTGCCTGTAGGACCCTTAAGAGTAATAGGTCGCCTGATGCTCCGATGTACTTAACCATTTCTGATGTTATACCATCATGCCCTGCTGTTTTGCCCATCTTGATTTTCTCCAGTGCTGCCTTCAGTTCTTCCATCTTTATGTCATCTTCATCACCATTAGTTTCCTCATCTGTGCTAGTGGTTATCATTTCTGATGCTTGACCGTGCTCACCATCAAGGATTCTGAGAAATATTCTATCCATCTTTCCATTACTTCTGTCGTGGTTGAGTTAAAGTGGTACAGTATTTGTCGAGTTGGACAACTGTAGTGAAATCGACAAGGGATAGTGGACTGACAGAGTTATAGATTACACACACAGAAAGGTGTAAATAGGAGATGGACTTGAGACAACCTGGAAGAAGGTTTATTCAAATGATCTCTCTCTCCAGGCCTCAACTCACTTATGTCTGTCTAAGCATCTCCTGCTCTCTCTCTCTTTTTTCTTATCATACATAGAGATTATAGTAAAGAGCTAAAAATACAAATATGGATGGAAAGGTCGTGAACAGCGCATTAATAAATGTGTAGAATTTATTAAAGAAGAAAAGCGTGAAAATAATGCATATCATCACAACAACATAAAATTACATCAATAATCAAATATTCATCACTCATCATATACACAAACAACCACACACACAGATCACCATTCATAAAACCTGTAGAACACAAAGAGATAAATAATCGAGTGACAGTCCTTCGGTTTTCGGGGACCAGCTGAAGTAACTCCAGTAAGTGGTGTTTTCGTATATATCCTCCATCGGTGATGGAATTAACCTGAATAACATCACTGTATAGGCGCTATCGTTGGTGACCCCTCCTACTGGCGCGAGTTGGGCTGGGGGACGCTGTTTATCTCCTGCTGACCAACTGATTGAACTGGGCGACAGCCTGTCCGCTTTTCGGGGACCAAATGTACTAGCTCCAGGAAGTGAATTACTTGTAGATCCTTCGTGAGGGACTAGCCTACAAAACTTTCTTTGTTGGTGCTAAACGTTGGTGACTCCCCTTATAGCGTGAGTGGGGCTGGAACTCTGTCCATAGATGGCTGCTCATACGTGCGAGGTTTTAAGTATCCAGGAAATACACCAGAAGAAGTCACTTGAGGACAAAGAGACCCAGGCGCGCTTATCCGGTGCAAGGCTCCGCTTGGCTGTAAATCCTGTTTAAACTGGTTTGGCTGTGGTTTGCTGAGTGCCCCGTTTAGGCACAAAAAAGGCGGGTGATATGGAATTCTGCTATAGGCATGCTGAGCGGGTTTGATATTCTGGAAGCCGCAATGCTCTGGCTGGTAATCCAATAGGCGAGTAGAGAACTACTACTGCGTTTGGCGATTCCAGATTTAGCGTTGGCTCCGTTGCACTGCGTGAGCTTAACTTGGCGTTGACAAAAAGGGGTTTTGATTCAGGAACGGGGTTGACGATTCGTTGTTAGATGTATACAGAAACCCTCTAGATCGAAGAGTATATGACTTTCTTCGCCTGACTGAAGTCTGCTCTAGCGATTCGGTCTTCCTGAAACTGAGACCCAAAAAGAGACACCCTTTTACATCAAGCAAATAATAAATCACACTAACTTTATACAGAAAGTTTCGCTCCATTATGGGATTAAATTTATTGTAGTTATTGCTATGATAGTTTATGGCTGTCTTTAACCATGTCTCCTGTTCCTTAAAAATATCAATTATCAACACGCGCCCGCATAGGCTTAATATCTTTTGCACACCCAGGTACCTGTCAGTAACTGTTCTGACAGCAACAATCTACTCCTCTTCTCCCAATCTCAACATACAGGAAACCTAACCTGTAGTTATAGTTAAATGAATATGCTTATTCATCTTACAACATTAAATGAATTTACATAAACAGATTACAGCATTTGACATTACACAAATAAATCGTATGTCCCCTTTGGGAAATATATTAGCATTTCCACAAAATGAGTACAAAGAAAATGCAATGTTCTTGCTATAATAATACAGTTGTGGCTAGATCATACGATATAATTATATCTATGCCTGGTGACTGCTTTCAGTGAAAGTTATAGACTAGTGCCTAGCCACACAAGTAAGCATAAAATGATCCTCCCTTGCCACTAGAAATATCTATCAGAAGGAATAAGTGACTATCTCCTATAATCCAGAGTTATTACCTGCATCTCACTATTCAGTTTTAAAGTGAACAATCCACACCTGACATTATCTTACAGAAATGACAGTTAATTTTGCTGACTCTTAACCCAATGGTAAGCATTCGTGGACTGATTCTACGCCTAATATCTGTTATTGTAAGTTTAACATTTAACCCATGATAAACCGTAACAGTTTAAGCACCACTTAATAGGCCGTAGACAGCGCTACCTTATCACTGAATAAATTACTAGGAGAAGTCCTCAGAAATAAATTCACTTTCCTAACAGATATATAAAACTAACATGAATCTAATATAATAATTATAAGATATGTCAACTCACCCCGAAAAATGACTAGAACATAGGCAAACACATTCTAGTACAGTGTTAACGTTTGCCTTATCTCATGATGGTCATCTACGGGCCAGGAAAATTTACGAATGTCTTCTGTCTATTAAAACCAGTCTACTCTTATAGATCACAAGGGACGCTCCCCCCGAACCTGGCCTGCATATTTCTACAGAAGTTCGGCGAAAGACGTAATCTAGAGTAAGACAAAAGAAATCGTGCGAAAGTTCCCCAGGTAGAGAAATGCATAACATTATGCTCTATCTTGTCTAAGGGGCGAAAACCCAAAGACTGACCGCGATTGTTATCTTCCCCTGAAACAGATCACACTCGTTACCCAGGCCTCAAAGGGTACCAGCCGCTCGTCATCAAACGTTTTAAAGCGACCAGAGAAATTCCCCTGTTGGGACCACAGAGGGTACCCGCCGCTAACGAACCGTTTCTTTCACAGAAACCGTCTTTGGCTCGTTCTAACACTTAAAGCGGACCCGAGAAATGTTTCTCTGGTCGAACGTACCCCAGGTGCGTTTAGATAACATTACGTCTAGCGTTAGCTGACCGCAGCTGGCCAGCGTAAACAACCTCGGGTGGGGTTTGAGAGGGTGAGAAAGTTTGGCCACAAAGGTAGAAAAGGAAAGAAAAAGAAATTACAAAATGTCCAGGAAAACAGAACATTTAAAGGAGTAATCAAATTATGGACAAGATGGTAAAATAAATTATCTTTCACGTGACAACTTCCTTCGGGACAGTAAGCAATTTGCCATGCTTGTCCTTTATAAATTTGAGAGGGCATTGTTTTTCCTTCCTCATGTTTTTTAGGGTCTTATAGAACTATTTCTGGTTTTCTTGCGCATCTTTTTCTGGCTTTTCTCCAAATTCTACCCAGGACTTCTGTTTTGCTGCTTCCTGCGGGATGTTGGACAGTTCCTAGGCTGAGCAACTCTTTCAGTTTCTTTTGATTGTAAGCAGGTAGTGATCACTTTCAATCTCTGGCCCCCTCCAGACTCTAGGATCCCGGACATATTTGAATGAGCTGCTCCTAACAATGGTATAGTCGATCACTGATTTCTCATTCTTTGTTGGTTCACATCTAGTGTATGCATGTATGCGCTTATGGGGGAACTTTGTGTTGGTAATGATCAGATTCTGCTCACTGCAGAATCTAAGGAGTCGATTTCCATTGTCATTAAGAGTATCTTCTCCATATCTTCCGATAACTCCACCCCATCTAGCATGGTCATTTCCAACTCTGGCATTGACATCTCCGAGCATGATAATTTCATCTAGGCAGTCATCCACTGTCCTTTGAAGCAGCTCGAAGAATTCCTTCTTGACCTCTGCTCTCTCATCCTCATTTGGCCCATACACTATGACGAGAATGACAATGGTTTCTCCTTCTTTTAGTTTAACAACCATAAAGCGCTCCGAGACAAAGTTCCATCCCTTGATACTATCTTTTTGGTTTTTGGCCACAATGCAACCCACGCCCCCTTTAGCTCTTTCAGATGTGAGTACACCACTGTAGAGCAGCGTGTTGCCATCGATATCCATGACACCTTGTCCCTTTTTCTATGTTTCCATTATAGCCAGGATTTGTAGTTTTGCTTTCCTCATCTAGTCCACCAGCTCCTCTTCTTTCCCATTTATACTTCTTGTGTTCCAAGTTCCATAAGTCGTAGTCCGTAGTCCGTTACAGTTCGTCGCCTTTAGAATCAGTCCGGTTTTCTTTCTTGTAGTTCGCATAATCATGTTTTAAAGCAAACACGTGATGTGCCTTTGCATGTTAGAGGGGCTGCCTCCTTACGGCCTTCATGCAGGCCGCCCTCCTCCTTTTTCAGCCGGGCTTGGGACCGGCCTAGGCGGAGTTCCTCACAATCAGCTACCCAAATTAGTATTTGCGGGGTTAGTTTTCATGGTTTTCTAGCAACTGAATATGAGAGTACTTGCCTGAAATCACGTGGTTATAATCAGGGGGTGAGATCGGGTTTACCTCTGTTAGTCGATAACGTCTCTGGTTTCCGCCTGCATATATATAACCCACTTTTCTCCATAACTGCCGGCATGCCGCACACTGGATAATCAGATTAAATTTTCAAGCAGACAAATTAGCAGAATATTGATAAAGACGTCGGTGCGATGGCCAGTCCCGTTTCGTTTTAATGACATGTAATTGCAACCACTGCTAATGCTTTCCCAGGTTCGTTTATCTAGGTTTAATACAGGGTGATCGAGAAGTCTCTCCACAGTGGGTTCAGTGCCTTAATAATATGAATGTAACATTTTATGATGCAGTAAACAGTATTATTTTAATTGACTTTAATTAGATTTACTTTACTACTACATAAAAGTGTTTTTTTTTCCTCATTAAGCATTAGTGTTTGTTTAAATAATTTAAATTGCTGTGTAAAATAAAGAAATGTAGAGTTGTAAATTACGACCATTTTTAATAATAATTTTATCATTTGGATTGTTTCCCTTGATTCATAGTATTCAAGCACTGAACCCACTGCGGAGAGACTTCTAGATCACCCTATATAAATACCTGTTGATGCGAAGAAAATGACAAGAGAATAACTCGTACATTAATGTAAAAGGAAGGCTGGAAAAAGCTAGAAAAGAAAAAAACAAATACCGAATGTCATCTTGAGACAAGTTGCAACCAAACAAAAACAATGACATGTTAATTATTATGTAGCTTACAAGGTATTTTAATAAACTAAACCATCAACCTTGTTAGTTTTTCTTGACGGGTTACTTGCGAAGATATCTGTAAAAGTTGAAAAGAGCAGATTATTGACCTCTATATGAGATGAACCAGATAAGTGCCAGTGGAACAATAGATGAGAACAAGACGCTGGAGATAGAGATAGGACACACATCGATGAAACTTGCTGACAGCATTAAAAGTTAGTACTTGTTCTGTAATCCCTAGGGTAATGGATGGGTGTGGAAAAAAAATCGAAAAAAGGTGATTCGTCTTACGAGGACAAAAGAATAAGAAAATAGCCAACGTTACGGCCACAAGGCCTTCGTCAGGGAAAGGAAAGAAAGTGAAGGTTAGATAGGACACATAAGAACCTAAAAAATATATAAATATTAAAACTAGGTACTTCCCTGAAGGCGTCAAGTCCTAACGCTTATAGGCGCATGCCTAGGGTAGAAGAGGAATAGGTAGACGAAGAAAACACGAAGAAGAGAACTGAAGGCTGTAATGAGTATGATAACGAAGATATTGAAAACCTGAAGCTGATGGCCGGGGACATAGGAACTTGGCATATCGTTGTGGAAGAACTAAGCTCCATGACGAGTTGAAGAATGGTGACGACGACGTGCGATGATTATAATAGGTACTCAAGATAATGTCCACTCAAAGCACAATGCAATGACGTCATTTTAGTATTTTCTCGTAAAGCTGATATGAATATCCCCAACGCACTGAACAATGCGCCGTGAACATTTTGAAAGGTATAATTTTCTTCTAGTGGGTGTTTAGTTAGCTTTCACAGTGCATTGCGCGCGTTTTCGTACTTTCTAAAAAAACGTTTGAGTAGTAGTTTCACTGGTTAAAAACTTTTATCGATACAATTTTTAGTATGGCGATATCTTACAAGCTGCGATGTCAAACTGTCTAGTTACATTTCTAATGCTATACTGAATTTTCTTGTTTAAACTGTGCAAATAAAACGTCTTCGACCAAAATTGTCCTGTTCCTAATTGAATTGTAGCTTGTAAATGTCTCTTTTTGTCCCTTCAACCAACTTCCTGTGATATGAAACTGGTATTTTATGGGTTGTAGTCATTGCTCATGACGTGCCTCCATAGGTTAAGACTGAAACATTCGTGGAGCGGTATACAGCCACCTTCGTCTTCCTGCCAACTTCTCTTTTACTGAGGAATCCACAATTCGTGGCCTGACAATGCCTTCTAGTTGCTGCTCTTCCGGTATCCAACTCGTTTTTGATGCCTCCATTCCAGTCTATGACAGCTCCAAGGCATTCAAGGTGGTTGACCTGCTCCATGACGTGTTCACCCAGCATAATCTGATCTTTTCTTCCTCTCGTGATATCACCATGGTTTTTGTTTTGGAACTGCTGCTGATGACCATCCCTCTCATCTCTAGCGCTTCCTTCCAGACTTGCAGGTTGGATGTAGCAATCAGGGCAACATTATTGGCAAATGCCATCTCTGAAATACAAACCTGTCTCATCTGACAGTACCACACTGAATACATTCATGTCCTCACCTTCATGCTGTGATGACATCGTCCATGAGAAGTATGAAAAAAAGGTGACATAATATCACCCAGTCTTACACCAGCCGTGGTCCTGAAATCGTCTGATTTATAGTTTGCCGTCCTCACATAATTTCTGTAAGTCTTGTAGAAGCTATGTAAAGCATGGGTAAAAGGTAAAGGAATGTTTTTCTTTGCCAAGCTGTCCCAAAGTTTTGTCCGAAGGACCTTGCCAAATGCCTTCTCCAGATCTAAGAAGTAAAGGTGTATCTCATCGCATTCCAAAGCAAGATTATCAAAGATATATGTTGTTTTTCAACAACAACAACAACAAATTAAAATGTTGCGATACAAGAGCTGTTATTTAATCAGTCAAATATCACTCCGTTGGTTTATTTCGCTATTTCCCACGTCATTTTTTAACATGACTTCATAACCACTACAAACAGATAAATTTAATCGCAAAGATCTAATTAATATGAAATTAAATGGAAATGTAAGAAATGATTACAGGAGAAATAGTAACATATGTGACCGCTTCATCTGTACCACAACTCTTACTGTGTGGCAGTCTGCCTTGGTAGATAGCAATATCAATACTGCCTGAGGTTGCTCAGGGCTCCAGTTTGTATAATAATGAGGTCGCCTGCACTAACAGGTGGTTACCTCACTCTGCCGCTGTATGCCCAGGTTCTGTATGCCTCTTTGCCTCTGGTGATGACATGATGATGAATGATTACAGCACTCACACACATAGCGAGCGACGACCTAACGCCAAGCAGATCTTCTGTGTAACTAGAGAACGCCACAGTCAACTTGAAGTAATGTTTATTTACAATGTGTACCCGGGTCGCTGCTGTTACCTGGACCTCCAACATACATGGTCAGTCACCCTTCTTTCTTCAACACTCATTCAGCATTCAAAATTTACATTCAATATTAAAATATCAAATCATCTATGGTTGTTCAGATGTTATTAAGATCTACCTTCTTTCTTCTTTCTAAACAAGTCCTTGTCTATTGATATATGTCGCTCTGGGTTCAGGTTATCGATGTGATAACCCCTCCGGGGTTGTTCCTTTCCCTTTTATAGAGGAGGAATATGACCACTGTATAGATGTAAATAATTTTACTCTACGTACCCTTTTTGTTCTGTATAGTACCTAACTCGCTCCATCGTTCTTCCGTCTTAGTCAAGAATTTATACTGCTAATATATTGGGTTAATCACCACACAATCTAGTCTCCTTGTCTGAGAATTGTCACAACACGTTCTACTTGACTATTGCCTTCAACATGGCTACCCTTGTCTCTCAAACGTATCTGCGATCTGCACTGCCTCACTCACGCTTCTGACTGTCGCTGAAAAGCGTGCCTAACCGGATTTCTGTTCACCTCTTTTTCGATTCTCCGTCTCATGCACATTCTTATTTGCGCATCCCCTTCTTCTACTCTATCTAGACTTTCCTATGTCTGATTCTCATTACTCGTTCCCTTATCTGCCACATCTATCTCCTTATCCCCCCAAAAAACTTATTTATCCATAGGATAAAAAATAAATTCCATGGTCGTACCAATACTATTGTATTTTTCTATATATGCAAAAAATCATTAGCCATGTGCTGTTACAACCCTTGTTCAACACATAACTAATCTCGATCTCTGCAATGGACAGTTTTTTTTTCCTTACACAAGATAATTATTATTGTACTGGGAACATTCTTGTCTCGGCCTTTTAACAATAACTACATTCATCCACATCTCCTTCCCTTTCATACTTCTAATGAAGAACATTTTATATTTCTCCATTTCTTTCATTCACAATCGACCAAGTTTAATTCCTGACGTCATTCTTTCACCCCTGGTATCTCACACGCACATCATCTTGCTAACCATTTTAATGTATCACAAACTTGGTGTGGTTTTCTTTTACCATTTCTTCACTATACTTAGAACCTCCTCTGTGTCCTGACTTATTATGTACACTTTACATGTCTGCATGAGCGTTTCAGTCATCGACATGTCTGCATGAGCCATTCAGTCATCGACATGTCTAAGTAAGCCATTCTTTCGCCGTAGTCTCATTCTAATGCCGTCCCCTGTCTATATCTGGGAGAAATGTTTACCTTCTATTTACAAACACTTATCTTCCCTTTTCACCTCTACTATCTACTTATGTTACATTATTATTATTATTTATTTTAATACATGCTTTTGTCAACTGATTACATTTCCACTTCTTTAGTGGTCTTCATTTTTTTCATGTCAGTCACATATCATCATTTTCTTATGTTTCAACGATATGTCATACCAAAACTGGGGAATTACTATTTTCCCGTCACTTTCCTTAAGTGACCTTTAATTCCTCTTTACATTTATGACTGTTCTTACCCTTGTCATTCGCACTCACATTCTGCTCACTCTGTACATATCCATACAAAGTTTTTTTTTTCCTTTTACTCGTCCAGTCACTCCTATTGTCATACATGTAAACCCATCATTTTCTTTTATTGTCTGTCACCACACACCTGTTGTGAATTGTTTGGCCTCTTTCTTCTCTCGTATAAAGCCTAAACATGTCTTCTGTCGTGCCTTTCTACAGTATATACATTGTTTATGATGGCGTGAGCCATTTAACTGTCATGGCATCACTGAATTGCTGTCTTCCTGTCCACCCTTTTCTAACTAGACTTCTGTCCATGATCTCCTACGCGGAAATATTTGAAACATCTTGGGTCTACCTTTCTTAAACCATTTTGTTGCTTTTTTGCCTAATTGAGTATTTTTCTGCTGCTGACCTGTCACTTGACTTCCTTTTCCACTTATGTCTATCTCTCTTTACTCTATTTTTACGTCCACCACTCATCACTTTGTTTCATTCTTCTTCTTCTTCCGTCCTTAGCCACCGACCGTCAAAGCAGTCAGTTGCCATTACGCCTAGTGGCGTCTTAGGGCAACAGCAGATAGGTTTTCTTTGCCATTGTTTCCCATCACGCCTAGTGGCGTCTTTAGGGCAAAGGCAAATCAACCCATTTGCTGTTGTTTCCGTAATCGAAGCGACTGGCAAACGGGTGATCAGCCCGTTGTGACTTTGTTTCATGGTTTGTCCATATTTCTTCTTTTTTCACTGTCATTCTTCAGTACTCCATGTCTGTATCATGTTCCTGTGCCTTTTCATTCCTCTTTTCTTCTTTGTCCCTTTCTTTTGGCTTCTCATGTCCGTTCCCTCTCTGGAACTCGTCTTTGTGCTACCTCCTTTTCTTTCCTTCTCCACAACACTCTGTCTCCTTGTGTCTGAATCTCTTCTGTGCATATTCGGTGTAGGTTACCCTCAATAGACTCTCATTTGTAGTCTGGCAAACGCCGTACTTAACGTTTTATATTTTTTCGTTACCTCCCTGGAACGTTCTTAACACAATTCTCTTCTCTTCATTCTTTCTTAGAACCTCTTTACATATTCATGTTATTCTCCCTATGACCTTTCGATTACCTCGAATTTCTTAATTTCCTCTTTTTTTTCTCCTCTTCATGTATTTCGGAGAAAACAAAATATGATTTCTCCCCAAAGTCTTCACAAGACTCTGGCCACTGCCGCGAAATCTCTCTCCTCACTTCCATTTTTCTCCCTTTGCCATTTTTTCCATGGCTTCTCACTTCTACATTCGTTTCTTTTAGAACTCTCCCTTCTATATGTCTGTCTCATCCTTCCTGTGGCTTCTCAATACTCCCGTCATTTCTCCATGGCTCTCATCTCTTATCCATTTCCTTATGGTTCTCTATTGTGTTGGGTGGAGAATGACTCCACTAAAAGTCTCCTCGTGACTTAGCTAACGCCGCCATTTTCTCCTCTCCTTCCATCGTTTTTCCGCTTCTGACAACTCCCTCCATCTAGTCTGACTCGTTATCTCCGCATAACATCTCCACGTTTCTGCCCTGTTCGCAAGTATTTCATCCGGGTTGTATATTGGGTACTCACGTTCTCTACTCTTACTTCTATATTTTCTCCCTTCCTCCTTGACCCTTGTACTATTTTCTCGTCCTCTGTAACTCCTTTTGTATCTGTGACTACCATCACTCACCTCAGACACCCCACTGTCTGAGTCACTCGACACCGATTCTAAAGACCATCTCCATCTACTGCTATGCTCTACTTCATTAACCGTCTGTCGATTTTTTCCTCCTGGTCGATCTATCCTCTTCTTTGTAATCTGTTTTCCCTGTGTCCTCCACATCCACCTCTTCATCCAGCATTTCGATCACAAGTTTGTGAACTTCTTTTTCCCTTCTTGATAGGTCTGTATCAAACTTTACTTCCAATTTCCGCACCTTCTTTGTTGACAAGGTTTTGAGATCGGCTTCTCTTAGGGGGTTTTTTATTGCTTTCTTTAACTCATTTACGCTTGGTTCAGCCGTTCTGATCATTTTCTTCGTTTTTATCTGATTTATCCATCCAAGATACTGTTCTCATTTTTTGGCCAATAAGTTCTATTGCCTTCGTTGTCCTCTGTATAACCGAGCTCATCCGACCTAAAACCTTAGGCATATTCGTCGGAGTCCATAACTCTATCGTCTTTACTTGACGAATCGGATTCTGATTGTATGTCAAGCTGGTACTTTTCGTGTACTGTATACTCCTTCCTGTCTCGACTTCCTCTTCTCCAAGACTTCGAATTGTTTTTCCAAATCTGTGCAAAGTGCCGTTACTTCTTCTATTTCCGTTGTACCACTATTTCCTTCATTACCTATGTTACTACTCCTATTTCTCTCCTTGCCTCGACTCTGAGATCGGTATTCTTTTTTATCTTTACTTCCGCTTCTATTGTCCTTTTTTAACTCTTTAAATTCTCTATCAATATATCTGTACAGTGTGGCTATCTCTCCGTCTTCCTTTCCTCTCATGACGCCTTTATAATTTTGTGCTGGCCCCAAGTGTGACGCTACAGTATATATCTCCGTTTGTGTTCCGGTACTAATCATCTTTGTTTTATTCACTTTTGGTTCTTGTCTTATTGTCCTAGGTTGATTATTATTCATAGGGGTCAATTGCGTCCTATTTGTTTTTACATCACTGACCTGTTAATGTCTGTTAAAGCTTTTTCTCCAATGTTTTACTGGCTTAATATGTGCTCTTAGTCCATCTTCTGTTGTTATCATACATCTTTGTTGGTCACTCGTAACATATTTATTTCCCATATCTTTCCTTGTTTTATTCCATTGATAAAATTTCTCACTGCAACAATGCGAAAGTGTCTTTTATTGAGACTGTTCCAGTGTCTGTCTACAGTGCCCACGTGACACGTTTTGTAGCTGTTATCTCTACTCCACTGTCTAGGTATGGAGTCCAATTGTGTCTCTGCTTATACTGATATTTGTGAGGATTACCTGCAAATAAGTCAATATTATATTTTATGTTCGCATACCTGGCGCTGTTGTCAACCTTGGCTAGTGTGTCACTAATCGCCTTTACGAGAGCTAAAGTCTGACCTTCTTGCGTGTTATGAAGTATCTCTTCATTCTGCAACATGCTACCTAATCAAGTACAATCAAAAGAGCAAAAACAAAATATATACTCAAACTGTCTTGTACCTGCAAGCAAAAGAAATTTATTATTAGTTGTTGGTAGGTGGTGGGCTCTGCAAAAGAACGATTCTGTTACACAGATTATATGCACGTAATGTTACTAGACAACTGTGTGGTCATATTGTTTAACTATTAATTTCCTATTATCGTAGTGTTAATGCTTTTACACCAGATCACTTATATCCGTAACTACTAGCACTAACAAAAATGGTACCTACAGTATCTATACCTTAACTAGTCGTGTTGATTCTTTGTTGGAGCGCTCTTGTTTCCTAATGTCCACTTGTAACACGTAGTTGTGCTACACCTTTCTAACAGCTGTGCCCCAGGTAACTTTGCACTACACAGCACGTTATATGAGTTCACGTTTATTCCTACTCGACTGATGACGACGTGCAGCTGCGATGACCTTTTCGGACAGGTGGTTGGAGAGAAAAAATGTTTGGTACCTTGCCATGCTTGTGATTCGGTCTAGTGATTCTCGATGTCAACACGTTGAGTTGTCCACAATGTTGCCACTCGAAGTTGTTTTGTTTCTTGCTTCGCTATTTGTTGTTGACGTTGTTCTGTTTCTTGCTTCGCTGTTTGTTGTTCTGTGCTTTCGAAGACTCTCTGCGTAGCTGTAAATGCTTTCTGAGGTCAGTCACGGCATAGACAATCTAAGATGTGACCGCTTCATCTGTACCACAACTCTTAGTGTGTGGCAGTCTGCCTTGGTAGATAGAAATATCAACACTGCCTGAGGTTGCTCAGGGCACCACTTTGTATAATAAAGTGGTCGCCTGCACTAACAGGTGGTTACCTCACTCTGCCGCTGTATGCGCAGGTTCTTTGCCTCAGTAGCTGGCGAAGACATGATGATGAATGATTACAACACTCACACACACAGCGAGAGACGACCTACCGCCAAGCAGATGTTCTATGTAACTAGAGAACGCCACAGTCACCTTGAAGTAATGTTTATTTACAATGTGTGGGTCGCTGCTGTTACCTGGACCCCCAACAATCATGGTCCGTCACCCTTCCTTTTTCAACACTCGTTCAGCATTCAAAATGTACATTCAATATTAAAATATCAAATCATCTATGGTTGTTCAGATGTTATTAAGATCTGCCTCCTTTCTTCTTTCTAAACAAGTCTGTGGCGTTATATTTCATTCCATTCTGTTGAACAATTATACTCGTTTTCTCATGTGTCTAGGATTATTAGACAGAGTGTTCTCAGGGTTCATTACCGCCACAATCCATCTATATAACTGTACTTCCAATGACCCATATCAACAGGCAACAGATCGACTTAAAACTCTGTTAACTTTTCCACATTTAATCAAACAACACTGACATCTTTACAAAGCATTACAAGTTAGGTCAATTCAGCAACTTTCATAATCCGTGGGTCCTAGTCAATATTATCTAATTCCTTTTCCCTTGCTGATTTGAAATCTGTACACATTGTTATCTTTCGATATATTTTTCATTTAACATTTCCCGACTATCTACCATCTGGTAGAAACACTATCCACCCTTCAGGGTAAACACAAGCTCTCTCGTTTCTATCCCCGAACTGTCTACGTCATGTGCGCAATACTTCTTCTTCTTCTTCTTTGATCCATAACCGCCAACCGTCAAAGCAGTCAGCGGCCATCACGCCTGGTGGCGTCTTGTAGGGCAGCAACAAATTGATTCCACTTTGCTCGGTCGGCGGCCATCCTTCGTACAGTGCCCCAACTGTGGTTCATTCTTTGCATCTCAGCTTCCACAGTTCTCCGCCAAGTTGTTTTTGGTCGGCCTCTCTTTCGCTTTCCCTCGGGGGTCCATAGCATAGCTGTTCTTGCGATGGTATCAGGGTCCCTTCTGAGGACATGGCCAACCCCAACTCCAGCGTCTGCCAGCTATGATGGTGTGCATGTCCTCCTGGTTACTCCGAATAAGTAGTTCTTGGTTGGTGATGGTGTTTGGCCAAAAGATTCGGAGAATTTTCCTTAGGCAGATTGTGTGGAAGGAGGACAGTTTCGACATTTCCTTCTCTGTTACTCTCCAACATTCTGCACCATAGAGAAGCACAGAAAGTACGCAGCTCTCATACAGTCTTAATTTGGTGTTTGTGCTGTACTGGGAAGACTTCCAAATGTTGTTGAGAATAGCAAAGGCTGTTCTCGCTTTATTCATTCTGTTGTTAATGTCCTTGCTTGTTCCGCCGTCAGGTGTTACTATGCTTCCTAGGTAAGTAAATGTGTCTGTCTGTTCTAACTTCTGGTTCCTTACTGTTATTGGCTCAGGATTGCCCACATTTAGTGTCATGACCTCTGTGTTCTTCAGATTGATGTTCAGGCCAACCTGCTGGCCATACTTATTCAGTCTATCAGTTTTGTCTTGAATGTGTTGGTGTGAATGCGCGAGCAGTGCAATGTCATCTGCATATTCCAAATCTTCCAGTGTAGAAAACGTTGTCCATCTAATTCCCCTTGGACTGCCCTCTGTTGTCTGGCGCATCACCCAATCTATGACTGTCAAAAATAATGTTGTTGATAAGGGGCATCCCTGTCGTACTCCTGTTTTCACTTCGAAAGTTACATTACTCGATCCAACACTGCACGTAAAGTTAGAATAGAGGCTTTTTATAATGGAAACAATGCGGCTGGGAATTCCATAAGCCCTCAGAATTTTCCATAGGCTGTCCCTGTGTATGCTGTCGAAAGCCTTTTCAAAATCAACAAAGTTAATGTACAGCTGTCTCTGCCATTCTGAGCACTGCTCTATAATGTTCCTGAGGGCAAATATATGATCTGCACATCTTCTGTTCTTTCTGAAGCCCGCTTGTTCTTTCCTCAGTTTATGGTCAACTGCTTTTGAAATTCTCTGGATGATTATCCTGCCTAGTATTTTGCTGGGAACTGAGAGGAGGGTAATTCCTCTCCAGTTGTTGCAGTCTGCAAGGTCGCCCTTCTTGGGCAATTTGACAATTGTTCCTTTACTCCACTCTGTTGGTGTTGTCTCAGTTTCCCAGACTTGTGCAAATAGTGGTTCTAATAGTTCTGCTGCTAGTTCAGGGTCTGTCTTGAATAGCTCAGCATTCAGATTGTCGTGACCAGGCGCTTTTCCATTTTTAGCCCTTTGATAGCTGTGATAATTTCTTCTTTTCGTGGAATGTCTGTATTTACGTCTAAGTCACTTTCAGCCTCAGGAACATTCAGCTGAGTCTCTGGTGGTTCCTTATTCAGTGTTTCTCTGAAGTGCTCTGCCCACCTTGTTTCCTGCCCCTGTGCTGTGGTGATGAGATTTCCTTGCTTGTCTCTTACTAACGTTATGTTGTTTGCACCTCGTTTTCCACTGATAGCTTTAGTTATTTTATAAACTGTGCTTTGTTCATTTCTCAGTGCTGCCTCTTCTGCCTGTCTTGCAAGGTCATCCAGAAATGTCCTTTTGTTAGCACGGGTTTGACGTTTTACTTCCTTTTCCAGCTGACTGTACTGTTCACTATATATTGCCTTTAACCTGGGAGACTTAGCTTCTGTTTTCTTCCTTTTCATTTCCTTTCTCTTCGCTATGGTGTTTAGCGTTTCTGGTGTTATCCAGTCTTGGCTCTTTCTTTCCTGGAATCCCAAGCATGACTTGCTGCTTTCTTTATATATTGTTGAGATGGTGTTGAATTTCTGGTCCACATCATCGGTCTCTGTTCTTTCCTGGCTTTTGGTAATCAGATATCGTCTCTTTACGTCGACCACAAAGTGCGCAATACACATAGCGATAAATCTTGTCCGTGCCGCGCTCACCAGCACCAAACTCTTAGTTCTTCTCTGACATGTGGCGTGCATTAGCCAACGCCACAAAGTCCTTGTCTATTGATATATGTCGCTCTGGGTTCAGGTTATCGATGTGATACCGGGCTCCTCCGGGGTTGTTCCTTTCCCTTTTATAGAGGAGGAATAGGACCACTGTATAGATATAAATAATTTTACTCTACGTACCCTTTTTCTTCTGTATAGTACCTAACTCGCTCCATCGTTCTTCTGTCCTAGTCAAGAATTTATACAATATGTTGGGTTAATTACCACCCAATCTAGTCTCCATGTCTGAGAATTTTCACAACACATTCTACTGGACTATTGCCTTCAACATGGCTACCCTTGTCTCTCTAGCGTATCTGCGAACTGCACTGCCTCACTCACGCTTCTGACTGTCGCTGAAAAGCGTGCCTAACCGGATATCTGTTCATCTCTTTTCTCGATTCCCCGTCTCATGCGTCTCATGCGCATTCTTATTTGCGTATCCCCTTTTTCTACTCTATCTAGCTCTTAGTATACGAGCTGCCTTTCATGACTACCATTACAGATTTTGCAATAAATAATTTATTTTTAAAGATAACATAAGTGTTATATATAAAAAATGTGAAGAAATGAAACCCCTACATCATGCTCGTAACTAAATTGATCAGTGGTTTGAAACATGCATTCAGCTATAAATTTTCGCTGTTGACGGGGATCGATCATCGGCCTCTCTAGAAGGCCGCTCGTATACTAAGAGCTCTAGACCTTCCTATATCTGATTCTCATTATTCGTTACCTTATCTGCCACACATTATGAGGACATGCAGCAGAAAGAACGTATCATAAATGATATCCGCCATCTATGGCTGGCATGGCTATTTCTCCTTCATGGATGAGGTCGCCTCCCCAGAGATATTTTCAACGGACAACTTGTAGATAAGAAAAGAACAGTCGAGCGACCGCAGCTGAGAGTCAACAATGTGTGGAAGGTTGATATGATGGCATTGGACATAAATCCAGCAACCTTGCAGGATGAAGCTGCCGATCGCATCAAGTAGCAATGGTGCTCCCTACGGCGCCACCTCAGATTCGGTGAAAAGAAGTTCACACAACAAGTAGGCGATAAAAGAACACACAGAAAGGAACACCAGACAAAACAACAGCTCAACGCGATCACGTCAGTGGCGTATTCCCATATTCAATTATAACTGAAGGGGGCCACTAAAAAATGACGGCGGTTACTATCTCGTTATAGTATGGACAGCCTTTGCTAAGCAAGAAAGAAGGCTCAGTACCTTCCATTTGCGGTGTCTACATCACATTCTCGGCATCTCGTGGAAAGATAAAGTGACAAATGTAGAGGTATTGTCACGTGCTGGCCTTTCAAAGCATGTATACACTGCTTAGACAGCGCTGACTACGCTGGCTTGGCCATGTCCGCCGCATGGAAGATGGTCGCATCCCGAAAGATATCTTCTGCGGACAACTAGCAGATGGCAAAAGAACAGTTGGGCGAACGGAGCTGAGGTTCAAAGATGTGTGCAAGAGAGATATTAGGGCAATGGACATAAATCCAGCAGCGTGGGAGGATGAAGTTGCCGATCGCACCAAAATGCGATGCTGTTTACGGCGCCACCTCAGATTGGGCAAAAAGAAGCGCACAAAACAAGCAGAAGAGAGGAGAAAACGTCGAAAAGAGCACTAGGAAAATAAGCAGCTGAGGGCTGTCACCTCAGGGGCGCATTCCCATAGTCAGTTGTGTTTGAAGGGGCTACTATTAGAGTATACACTAGCTGAAAAGCTAGCCATAGAATATTTACAATATCATGTTTGTAAAACACCTTACTGTTTGATCTGTTGTTAGAAATATTTATTTCTTCTTGAAGTTTCATGCCACATGGCATAGTTTACCATGTTCTGAACTTCCTGCCCCAGGACTGTGTATCAAATAGGTTATTGACTTATTTCTTTACAACGATGTTTACATGTCAGCACCTTCTCTCCTTCTTGTTTTCTATATCTATTACCTTCTTTACTTTCTCTTGTAACAACATCTCCTAACTTTCTTCTTCTCATAACATAACACAAACAAAGTAATTATTCCTTGCAATATGAGTGATAAGTTTCTTGTGAGCACTGGCACCTTTTAGAATTCTTCAATACGCTGTTTGCTTGTCGATTACGCTCTCACATTTGTTATGACAATATCGCTATGGCATCAGAGATTTTTGTGCTTCTTTACTGATTGCCTACGACTCGTTTCTATACGATAATATTGGATGTGTATAACATAGAACTTTTTTCTTGTTGATTTCCCTTTTTTGTTTACCTTTATTGATATACATATTTGTTTTGTTAATTATGTTTAGAATTGGAATGACTTTTATTAAATTGAACGCTATATTTTATTCTTGATTTCGTTTCGATCATTTCATTTTCACAGAGCACTCATGATCAGAAAGTGATGAGAAAATTGGATGGTGCAGAAGTCAAACGCCTTCAAGTCATCGTGAACATTTAAACAGAAAGAATAATTTTTTTTAAAGCTTTAATTTCTTTTATTTTAGCCGCTTGCATATGGTATAACTGTAATTCTCATTTCTAATGTTTATAAAGGGAATGAACTTTTTGGTTTACATCTGTACATGGTTTCACGGGATTGCCTCCCCTGCTCTGCAGTAATGGTCCAACAATGGCCACAATTTAGAAATACACTGAAGTAAAGGTATCTACCTATGTTCAAGATTGCTCTTGATATCGTTGTAAATAGAAGGATGGTGCTTCTATTTAAGGGAGTCTTCGTAGGATATTTCAGAAACATCGAACACAATGCTGACTTTATCAAAGCAGTCGTGAACTCTGTGTCTGCCCACCACTTCTATGAAGATAATGATATATTTACTTGTGTTTGAACCCTTAACTGAATTATTCAGTAAAATATTACTTAAGTAGATCTGTTGTATTTATATTTCAGATAACTGGTACATACGTGTGCACTTCTCTCTGATAATGAAATCAACTTTGAATTTGTAGGTACATATAACAAATTTAATAACCAAAGATTCTTTAACACGAGTAAATAAATAAGTAATGATAGTGAATTGAACAAGGTTAAGGTGGTAGTTGTTTGGGTAGGGAGTTATTTTGCTTTCGCCAGATTAAAATTACTTAACTGGCAAGATGTTGAAACGATTTGCTGACTGCTCCGTAATCGTCGATTTGTAAAGTACTTTAAGAAGAGCCTCAATACTTGGTACAATCCCCTTATTGAAATCCTACATTTCTTTGGTCCTGGCTTGTCTGAAAGTGTCGTCTTGACTCAGTGGAACACAGTGCTGGAGTCTAAACTCGTGCTACATTATATGTGACCTTTCGCTCACGCTCCCCCAGCTTTCTAAGTCGCCAATCAAACGTTTAATATAATTTTGCAAGACCAAGCAGATGTGAATATTTGACTATAGTATATATCTTCTCCGCCTTCATTCTCATGACAACCAGAAATTTCAAACTTCTCCCATATGCTTGCAACGAATGATATAACCTCAGTTTAAATGGTTATCATAAATGTTGCCAAATACGAGTGTCCACGAGTGGTACGTTACATAATATTTATGCCACGTCGAAAGTACATTCGCAGTTTATCTTTCGATTGACCATATGAGAAGTAAGGATGTCAAGCTTGGTGTGAGCGAGATATGTTTATTTTGTCATGGGTTGCCTCCCCTTGTTCTGCAGTAGTGATCCAACAGTGGCCCAAACTTGGAATATCTAAGGTGGGTCTTCAAACGTGTCTACCTTTGCCCAAGATTATTCTTGGTAGAGTGGTGGATAGATGGATAATAATGCTTCTACCTCGAGGGAGTATCCACAAGATATTTCAGAAGTCAAGAAAAATGCTGAATGCGTTAACTTTGTATCTGATCCGCCGCCATTTGTGAAGATGTATATTGTATGATTTAGCTCGTTCAAACCCTCAGCTGATCTAATTCGGCACAATTAATCTTATTATTTTTATTGTTCTTAATCGCTCTTCAGATGAAGATTAACTATTTATATTAAATCCGGATTCATGCGTGTGCAGTTCATTCTGCAATAATTAATTCGGTTCTTGTGTGATTATTCACTGGGAAATTAAATTTGTGGCAATTTATAACCCAAACCGATCACCGTACTTTTTCTTGACTGAAAAAGGGAGGGCAAGTTAAAAACAAAAAGTGCGTTCCGTTGACACAAACTGTGCGTACGGGATTTACCTTTCGTCAGCCCTCCTCCCTCCCCAGCCACAGTTACAAACAGGTGACAAGGACAAGAAATGTTTGCCGTTAATTTAAACAGTAAGGGTAGTCACGTAGCATATTCTGCCGTAGGGGAGTGTGTTATAGACTTCGATGTACTGGGTCCCATCTTTATGAGGTGGGGTGGCCTGTTCCCTTCCTCGCTGCCGTTGCCTTCTCTAACTGAAGATCAGAGTCAGGTACCCTTTTACAGCTGGTAAACTGATGCGTGACACTACCAAGCTTTGAACCCGAAACCCGGTAACTTATTGCGGTGGAGTGTTGGAGACTTCACCATACTAGGTCCAGCATCGAGAGGTGTTGAGACCAGTTTCCTTCCTCGCTGTCTTTTCCTTCCCTAACTCAAAGTTAAGTACCCATTTATAGCTAGGTAGGCTGGAGCTGTGTGCATTCAGACCCGCTAATATTAGGATGCATGTCAAAGTATACAAGACGTTGTAGCCTAGTAATACCCTCGAGAATCATCAAGTGCAACATATATTCTTCATCATTGTGTAGTTTAGAAACATGGACAATGAACAAGCAGTTAGAGGAAAGAATTGAGGCATTTGAGATGGGGATATATAGAAGAGTGGGGTGCGTCTCATGGATAGAGAGGAAAACAAATAAAGAGGTCACAGACAACCTAGGAATGAAAAGATAATTAATGACGGAGGTTAACATTAGACAGTAAAAAATATGTTGGCCTTGTAAAAAGACACACCACCTTACTAAAAAACCGTAATAGAAGGCGGAGTTAAAGGCAAACGTGCAAGGGGAAGCTATTAGTGGAAATGTAACATCAAGAGATGGACAAGAAAAAGTCCATCACAATATCAAGAGAAAAGGCAGAAGACGCCGGAGATCAATTGCAGCCGATCTAAGACATTGATATGTCTGATGATGATGAATAGTCTTGTCGTCTCCCCTCCCCCTCCCCCCCCCCAAAAAAAAATGTATTGACAATCATCTTAACAAGACAACTTGGTTTAAACAAAGGAGTCTCATAGGTGATACTGCCGCAGGGGAGTGAAGTGTTAGAGACTTGATAATACTGGATTTAGTATGGAGAAGTGGGATAACCAGCTCCCCTCCTGGCTGCCTTTACCTTTCAGAGCAGAGTCAGGTATCCATCCACTTACAGCTGGGTAGATTGTAGCGTGAGGCCACCATGTCTCCAGCCCGCTACCTTTGTCGCGAGAAGCCTGCGCTGAAACCACGGACGCTCTCATAAATGGTTGCTTGTCTAAAATGCTCCTTAGGGACTTGAAAGCTGATGATGATGATGACTATCAATTCCCTAGACTTAAGGGTCCTTTATATTTGGACATGCGCCCTAATATAACCGACTAGGTTGAACGGGACGCGCCTCGCTAAAACGAGACAAAACTTTAAAAAAAAATGACGACGACTAAGTTTTTTCAGGATTACAAAAAATTAGGAGAAAAAAAAGGTTACGGGCTGGGTAAGAGATTTGTGACGCGACGTAAGGGGGTGGCAAAAGTATCTTTTTGTTGCGTGTAAAATGTGAGAACTCCAAGGTCTTGACACTGCGATTGGATTTGCCGAACTGAAAAAAAGTACGGTGATCGATTTGGGTTATAAATTGCCACAAATTTAATTTCCCGGTGAATTATCACACAAGAACCAGATTTCGTTCTGGTATCTTGGGCCGGTCAAGTTGCCTTGGATGATGTAGAGTGGGGTCCTGCCGTGTCTGTAGAAGCCTCCCCAGAACATGACAGAACCCCTACCATAACGATCCACCTCTCGAATTGTGTCATCAGTAAATCGCTCTCCTGGTCGTCTCCAAACTCGAATCCTGCCATCTTTGAATGACACAGTGAAGGGAGATTCATCAGTGAAGAGAACTTGACTCCATTGTTGCCTTGTCCATCGGATGTGCTCGCGACACCAAGCAACACGGGCTCTGCGATGAGAAGGAGTAAGAGGGATTCTGACTGCAGGACGTCTAGCAGCCAATCCAAATTCATGTAAACGTCTGCGAATGGTGCTTTGACTGACATTAACGTTTACAGTTTGTCTCAGTTGACATCTTAGAGTGGAACAAGTCACTGTTCGATGGCGCAGGGCTGACAACAAGAGGTACCGGTCATCATGTCTAATGGTGCATCTAGGGCGACCTGGCCGGTGGCTATCCTCCACACTTCCTGTGGCCTGAAATCTCTCCAAAATTCTTTGGATAGTAGAGTGCGACACTGCAAGCCGTCTAGCAACCTCACGGACAGATAAACCACTTTCAACCCACGCTATAGCCCTCATTCTTTGTAAGGTGTCAAGACTTCTTCTCGGTGGCATGTTTTTTGCAAGTGATGAAACTATCCTAAGTCTGCTGATTGTAAAACACATTAGGAGTGAACTCTGTTCACAAAAAGTCGCCATTGCACGTGGAATGTCAATCAGCACGATTACTTCACCTGTTTGGTTGTACGGAAGTTTGAAAAAACACATTAAAAATGTGAATTTATGGTCAGCAAACCAAATTTCACGTGATCACCATGGTTGTCGGTGAGTTGTTTTTATGCTTAACGTGCATAGAGGACTGTCAGAGGAACATACTGCACAGATTTTTACTACAAACTTCCTTCATTTAATCATTCTATGCGCTTATATAAAAGTGTATTGAAAATAATAGGGTGGCCCTTGACTTTTGACGAGTAGTATACAAACTTTAGAGGGAATAAAAGAACAATTTCGCTGCTAAATATTTGTTTATCTGATATTAATTAAGCGCCTTTTCCTGCTGTCCGTCAGCCAATTGTTTTCTAAGTCTTTTTGCTCACACTGAGCTTATATCATATCCCTCAATGCAGGTGATGAAAAATCACTAGTAGGTCAGTTTATTTAAGGAACAATTGTGATTGGACAGCGGCAGTGGCTTATACCTGAAGGAACATATAAAATTTACATATATTCACCAAATGATAATATACAACTTTTCAGAAGTTGATGGAATCATCACTCACTTCCTGCTCCATACAGAGTCCGGGGTTACCTCTGCTTTTGGTTCTTCTGTGAGAACTAGCATTAAGCAATCACCAGCGCTTGCTGTGGAGGTTCAACAATGTTTCCTTTTTACATGCTTGGGTTGCTAGCAAAGTATGAATCTTTAACACCACTATCAAGCATAAACATCTCAAATTCACAGCGTAAAGTTTATGTTTACAACTTACCCCAATAGGGATGACAGATTTCTTGCTCAATAGAATAGTCTTGGCAACTTTGCACTGATGCCTCGAACACACGTATGGGGTATTATTTCTATTTCATAATCCCTCTGTGACTTTTGAGTGGTCCTGTAGAATTCTGGGTTCCGTATTAATATTGGCGAGTTTCTACTGATGTACAGAGATGCTCTTTTGTCCAGTCTTATAAATTCAGAATCCAACTCTATTCTTCTCTGTGGCAATGTGCAATGCTGCATGTCAAACTTCTTCTACGTTATATCGTAGGTTCTCGGCTCACGCTTCTATCTGGCGTTTTCGACAAAACTCACAATCATAGCGATAGTTTATTGGCGCCTCCAATGCCAGCCAATACATTCAAAGTAAATGTTAAGATAACGTTTCCTCACGTAATATTTTTCATGACTCGTGCGTTCGAAAAACTCAAACAGTCATCGTCCGTATACGGAGTTGTGATATCCGTAAAAGTTTGTCAAAGTTGACTTAAATCACACGTTTAAATATAATCACCTGTACCAGATAGTCGAGTCGGAAGTGATTATGCAATCTTAAGCAAAAACTTCATGCTTGCATCTATCTGGAGTCAATGTAGTATTAACACGTTTAGTGATTCAATTAATCTCTCAGGGACAGGCGATACGCTTGTCTGGCTTACTAAGTGAATTGTGAAAAATAGAAACAATGACTTTAGTAAGGAGTTATGTGCAGCAAAAATGAGAAATAATAGAAAGGGGGTAGAGAGAGGAAAATGGAAGAAACATTGGACGGTCCAACTTCGTGAAAAAATAGCATACGGCATCTCTTAAACTGAGCTTCATTATCAGATCAATGTATTATCTTCTGTCACTATCTACAAACCTTATGAAAGGGGGAAGTCCGATGATGGTCAGTCCCCCCCCCCCCCTCCCCTATGCCAAGTGAAGCAGACACTGGAACACGTGATCTCAGCTTGCAAGGTGTCGTTGTCAAGGGAGATATGCATGACGTCACAACAGAGTGCTGAATTAGTTGGCTGTTACACAAGGATGAAGGCGAACAGAAATGTCAGACCGAATACCGCAAATACGTACGTTCTTAGAGCAGGAAAGTCAGCGCGTGTCAAACCAAATATCAGTTTACCATATATTCTTGACTATGCAGGAAATCTACCAGGGTGAGGGACATATCCTGAAATCATTTACTCTTTGACTCCGGAACAACTCTCAGAACGTTGGTCAGATTTGACACCCGTGCCAAAACAACTCTCTGAGCGTTGTTTTTAGTCTATCATGAATTAAAAGTATGGCACATGGTGGAAAATAATTGCGGAGTCAAAGAGTTAAGAGATCTTGAAGACGACCAGACATAATACTACACTCCTCGGTGTCGCATCAGATTGAGCTGACAGTGTCATTTGAATCCATGTTAGACGATAACACTCAAACAAACTGGCCAAGCAATTAATGATCTGGTCATGGACAGCGAAAGTCATAGCTATTACAACAAATTCATCTGCTGGAAGTGTTATATTCTCGTATTCCACTCGTTTCAGCCGAACATGTCTGCAAAATTGACACCTGATCTTCAAATACCATCTGTTATCCAGATTAGATAACCCATGGCAACATGGTTTTATGAAAATCATCTGCAAGCCATGTCCCCAAAATAAACCTTCGTTGTAGACATTGCCTGAAACAAGACTGGCTTTATTGCCAGATGCTGTGTGGTATGAAGATTACACAGTTATCTCGCAATCGTGCGTCCTTCTTAACAATGAGAATGTCGCTACCTGTAAACTTTTAAATACTTCTAATGGTGGTAATTAATTAAACAAACACTTAGACGTGGTTACACAAAACCTAGTACAATGGTCAGATAAACTAGATGGGCGTGACAAGATGGCCTCGAATATTAAAAGCGTACACCAAATAATGGACAAAAAAGAGCAGAAGAAGGGATCAGCGAGTAACCTGACGGAGAAAATTGAAGACATGAAAAATAGTACGAACTAATTTAATCACATTGTTATTGGAGCGCCATCAAGCTACTCTAAGCAATGTTTAACTTACAAATACCTTCATCACAGGATCTTCGAATGTTAGGGCAATTTTACAGGATATAAATTTATATAACACCAGTAGAAAAATTGACCGAATGAATGTACATTTACTAGCATTATGTGAAATAGTGTATATTTCGCTAACTAAAATCGATTCTGACAACTACAAAATAATTTATTCTAGCGAAAACGAACATGAAGGAGGACTAAAGATTACACTGGCTAACAAAAAAATTTTTTTTTTCTTTCTCTAACACTTCTATGTTTTTCTGGTCAATTTTAATGCGCTGTTTTTAAATCTGCAAACCGTTTTTCTCTATCAGGTCGGGATCTCTAGAAATACGCAATTGAAGTTTTTTTAACAACGCATACAGTATTACAACATCATTTGTACAAGAAGTATAACAGTTATGTAGGCTTGAATTTATTTGCAGTCGACTTTCGTTGGTGAATGGCATGTGGTACATCGCGATGAAGCATCCAACAATAATCGGCAAGCATGGTCACACTCCACCGTCCTTGATAACGTGACTCCATTACGGCGATATCTTGATGGAATCGTTCTCCATGTTCATCGCTGACTTCGCCAAGGTTGTCAGGGAAAAAGTCAAGATGCGAATCGAGCAAATGGATTTTGAGGGACATGTTACAGCCCATAATTCTGTATGCATCTATGCACTGCTTAACAATATGCACATAGTCGACAGATTTGTGATTTCCCAGAAAGCTATCGACGATCGATTTGAATGCCATCCATGCGCGAAGTTCACTACCATGTAACAAGTTCTCGAATTGTTTGTCTGCAATAACTTTCCTAATCTGAGGTCCTACAAAGATACCTTCCTTTATCTTTGCATCGCTAATTTGCGGAAACTTTTCTCGAAGATAAGTGAAAGCTTTGCTCGTTTTATCTAACGCTTTTACGAAATTCTTCATGAGCCCCAACTTTATATGTAACGGTCGTAAAATGATGCTGTCTTTGTTAACTAATGGCTCGAGTATTATATTTTTATGCCCGAGCTGCATACGATCCCTGATAGGCCACACCTTTCTTGCATAATGTTCCTGTCTGTTGCGGCTGTCCCATTCACATAGGAAGCAACAAAATTTAGTATACCCAGTCTGCATGCCCGTGAGAATTGCAATGACCTTTAGGTCTCCACAAATCCGCCATTGGTAGTCATTGTACTTTATTTTTGCCAAAAGTATAGCCACATTGTCATAAGTTTCTTTCATATGAACAGAGTAGGCGACTGGAATTGATGAAAATAAATTTCCATTATGCAATAACACGGCTTTTAGACTAGTCTTGGAAGAGTCGATGAAAAGTCGCCATTCGTTGACTATGTGCTCATGACCGAGGTGCACCATTAGACCTTTTACATCTTTGCAATAGCAAATGTCATCATCCATCTCAAAGTATTGAACAAGTTCTCTGTGTCTATGACGAAATTTAGATATCAGAGTATTGGGCGCTAAAAGATTCCATTCTTTGAGTCGCGAACCGAGTAATTCCGCTTGTCCTTTGGTGAGAGCAAGATCACGTATTAGATCTGAAAGTTCTGAATGGTTAATTAAGTGAACACCATCATTCACCGGTATATAATCCGAGTCAGAATTAGTTTCTAAAGCAGGTAAACTATCACTTTCTGATGTTCATTCACATCCAATGGATATTGTTCTGGTGGAACTGGGATCGGACACGTGATTGGATCATGAGGCACTGGTTTCAAAAACCGATTCAATATTTGGATAAACCACAGACTTTCTAGTTTTAAAAGTGAAACCATAGATATTTGTCATGCAGAAGTAACAATCAGTAGCGTGATTTATCGGTTCACGCCATATTACTGGCACTCCAAAAGGCATCAACTTATGCTTCGGCGATTTTCGTAACCAACCTGCCAATGTATTTGCACAAGTCGAACAAACTGCATTTGGCATCCAAGATTTATTTGCATCATCAACTTTCGAATCGAAATAAAGTTCATATGCTTTCTTTAGCAATGTTGTAAAGTTTTTCTGGTGAACACGATCGGTAAAATATCCGCACACGTAACAGAACAGATCAGCCGAATTTCTACAACTTCTAGAAGCCATATTTCACTCAGAATTATTTCAAAATACAGTAACTATTTGAAATATAACGTAACATATGTCATGCATCTTTTAGCAGTATAAAAAGTAGAATTATTTTGCATTTTATTAATTTTAAAAAAGTTATATAGTAAAAATGAAACGGAGCAAATAACGGTTTCCCAAAAATATATTTATTCACAAATATCTTAAGAACCTGACGTGATAGAGATAAACGGATTTCAAATTTGAAATCAGCGCAAGAAACTGACCTAAGAACACTTATTCTTATATAAGAAAGAAAAATGTTGTTTGTCAGTGTTATTTTAAATTTAAAAAAGAGCAACAATAGATTACCAACTACTGCTAGTCCCCCTGCCGGAAGTCTTCGTCAACTCATTTGTGATATCTAGCAGCAGTGGTTTCTATAGCAACTAGTTTTGCTTGATGAGGTTGCCAGATTTTGAACAACCACATGTTAGTCGGCTCGTATGACTTGCCTCATGGAGCAGACGACAGATTCTTTCTTTGTCTCATCAGAGACTGGCGGGGAATACACGAGGTAGTACAGTTTTGGCAACACTGACAAATGTGATGGACTACTACGCAGCCTGCACAAAAATGATACAATGATCCACAGCGGAGGATTAAAGTAAAGAAAATAGTGGAATGTTGTATCAATTTGTGGAGCAATAAGGCCTGTTGAGTATAATAGTAGTTAAATATTAACCGTGGAAAACTGAAAAACAAGTAAACGGACGTGAATTGAAACCACTCTTTATGAACACATGCACACACACACACACACACACACACACACACACACACACACACACACACACACACACACACACACACACACACACACACACACACACACACACACACACACACACACACACACACACACACACACACTCTCACACACGCACACGCACACCATTCATTCGCATACACTATACGGTATCCCGCTATAACGCGATAATCTGGGTCCCAAAATGTCGATAGCTATACGAAATACAAGTTCATCTTATCGCGGGACAACAAGCATTCACAATGTTATATAAGTCAGTTCTAATTCTGTGAAGACAACAAGCGTTCACAATGTTATATAAGTCAGTTCTAATTCTGTGAAGACAACAACGCTTAGTAAATCAATCCAACACTGCAGTTCTCAACACAAAAATAGACTTGTAGTAATTTGACTCAATCTTCTTGACAAATGTTCTCAGAATAATGTTACAGTAGTTACAAAATTGCCAGATCCGGTTGTTTTTAAAGCGTTGATAACCTGAGGAAGATTTTAAAAAAAAAAAAAAAAAAAAAAAAAACGAGGCTGCTAATTATTGCGTTATTTTCCGAATCGCGTTTAACGCGGGGTTTTGCTGTTGGCATATAGTTATATTTGTATCATATATTCCTAGTTTCTCTGTTCACACACACACACACACATGTGTGTACACATTCACGTACAAGCATGCACGAATAATCATAATAATAAATACTGCGCCTGTCTTTAAATATATGTATCGCATATATATGTTATTCGCTTAAAATGTATATCCCAAATGCATATTAAAGAATTTTCATCGTCATATTTATGACAAATATATCAGAATTTTTAATTTGTTGACAGAGGTTTTAATTTTAAAGTTGTCTGTTTTTGTAAAATAATGGTCAAAACATCTTTCTCTGTCACACTGATTAATGATCAAACAGTTTAAATTTGTGAAAGTATTTTTAATATACGTTTGTATTGCTTCGTTATTCAGCACTTTACCTTCTGTTTTTTTAAATATTTTTTTGGCTTCATTAGCTTTGAAATAAAAAATTTGACTATTTTCTTTGACGCTTTGCTTATTAAAAGTTGTTTTAAAAAATACACATAGTGTTCTTTATTTGTATTAGAACGTCAACACAGTTTGAGACACGTGGGTATGCGTGTGTGTGTGCGCGCACGCAATGATTATGCACCTTCGTAAATGTCAGTCTATATAGAGTCGACATTAACTTTACTAAGAAAAAAAACTATTGAATAATGATGATAATAATAATAACAATAAAGTCCAGAAACCTAGGGGAATGAAACTGCCGATCTCACCAAGTGGCGTCACTTCCTACGACTTCATCTCAGACTGGGCAAAAAGAAGCTCTCACAACAAACAGAACAGACAAGAACACGCTGACAGCAACATCAGGACAAGAGCAGCTGATGGCTATCACCTCAGGGAAGCATTCACGTAGTTAGTTATGTCTGAAGTAGGCTGCTGCTGCTGCTAGTACTAGTGCTACTTCTACTACAACTACTACTACTTTTACTTCTACTACAACAACTACTACAACAACTACTACTGCTACTTCTACTACAACAACTATGTTGTGAGCTTTCCTGGCCATTATAACTGTAGAGGTGTAAACGTGTTACATGGGCTGTGATTGGTGTTGAATGAATGGACTGTGTAAGATGTCCGAGACACAAATAGTACAGGTGGGTGGGTTTGAAAAAAATCGAAAAAAGGTGATTCGTCTTACGAGGGCAAAAGACAAAGAAAGTAGTCTACGTTACGGCCACAAGGCCTTCGTCAGGAAAAGAAAGAAAGTGAAGGCTAGATAGGAGACATAAGAACTTAAAAAAATATAAAAATAAATAAAAATAAATATAAATGAAACCTAGGTACTTCCCTGAAGGCGAAGCATGGCTGAAAAGGAAGTGACTTCTGACCCCGGATATACACAATACATACTAAGAAACTAAAAACTAAAAAACAAAACTGAACAAAAAACTACCCAAATATAATAAAAGTGGGGACTGGAAATAGAAGAGGACAGAATAAGTGGGAGATAAATGAATATGAAATAAAAAATCAAGACAAATTAGAAAACGTGTACATCCATACATATTATGGAGGATGGCCTGAAAATAGAAGAATAGGATAAGAGTGGAAAGAATCCAAATAGAGCAAGAGAGGAAAGGGTGACCTCAGACAAAGGTGTGGAAAGTGTTGAGACCGGCTGGTTTTAGACACCTCATGCGGTGGATAAGATGGTTCTCAAGCTGTTCACGGCTGGCAGTGTCAGAGGAGCAGGATCGGATCGCAGTGACCTGGATGTCGATGGGACCCTGGTGGTCAGGACTATTGAAGTGTGTGGAAACTGGTGTGGACTTTTGCTGAGAGATGTCATTTAAGTGCTGGCTGAATCTGTCCCCAAGTCGTTTGCCTGTTTGGCCAATATAGGTTTTGCAGCAACGTTTACATATGATTGTATAAATGACATTACGCGATTCACACGTGAAGCTACTAGTGATGGTGTACGTAGCCTTAGGAAAGGACACCTTCTGGGTTGAGATGACATACTTGCACGTGTTGCATCGTGTCCGACCACAGGGTAGTGTGCCAAAGTGAGTGGCATTCTCCTTTGGGAGACGGCTGTGAACAAGAAGATCCTTCAAGTTCTTGTCGCGTCTATATGCCACCAAAGGTGCTTCACCGAATACTTCTTGGGTCACAGGCTCTGCTTGGAGGATAGGGAGGTGGCGGAAAAGGATCTGTCTGACAGCAGTACTGTGAGGGTGATGGGTCAAGATTAATTTGACTCTATCCGAAGTGGATTTATAGTGAGGTATGAGGGCCTCCTGACGAGAGATGGGGAGCATACGTTGGAGAGCAGAGGTGAGAACATGTTCCGGATAAAGTCTGCTACGGAAGAAATCCAACATCTCATTTGCTCGGAAGTGGAAGTCATCGTCATCTTGGCACAAACGGCGGAGGCGGAGAAGTTGTGAAAAAGGAAGGGAGTCACGACAGGCCCGAGGATGAGAAGAGGTATACAGGAGGTAGCTGTGGGCATCTGTCGGCTTGTAGTATACTGAGGTATTAAGGCCGGAGGGCGTGATAGAAATAGTAATGTCAAGGAAGTTGACAGATACTGTGGAGACGAGGGAGGTGAACTTGATGGTGGGGTGAAAGTGGTTGACAAAGTCGATGAAACGATATAAATCAGTCTCAGACATATCTGTGAGACCTATGCCATCATCGATATATCTGCGGTAAAACCCGGGGAAAGGACCGGAGTATTGTTGCCATATCTGATGCTCCATATGGCCCATGAACAGGCAGGCATAGCTAGGACCCATCTTAGTTCCCATGGCAACACCACTAATTTGGTCAAAAAACTGACCATTGAATTCAAAGGAATTCAGTTGAAGGACCAGTTCAGCAAGACGGAGAAGAGTGACAGTGGATATAGAAGGGCAAGTGCGTTGGTCAAGAAAAAACCGAAGAGCTCGGAGACCATCAGAGTGGGGAATAGAGGTGTACAGAGAACAGACGTCTAACAAGAAAAGACGGTAGGAGCGGTCTGCTGAGAGTCGGATAGAGGAGAAAGTTGTATGAGCATGATTGTTGTCTTTGACAAAGGAGGGAAGATTCTCAACGATAGGCTGGAAAATGCTATCGAGGAAGTCAGAAATGTGTTCAGTAGGACAGGAACAGGCTGAGACAATAGGTCTGCCAGGGTTTTCGATCTTATGAATTTTGGGGAGCATGTAGAATACAGGCTTGCCCAAAGAGCTGTCATGAATCCTAAGACGAGAAGCTTCGGGAGGAAGAGCATTACTAGTGATGAGCTGTTTAATAGTGTTGTGTACAATGCGATTGTTAGAGACAGTCGCATCGCTGGTCCTGGGCCTGTAAAAAGAGCCATTGGTCAACTGGTTATTACCTTCACTTAGGTATAAGTCCTTCTGCCAGACGACAATGGCTCCTCCCTTGTCAGCCGGTTTGATGACAATGTCGTCTCTGCGGCGAAGAAGGGAGAGAGCGCAGGACTCTGCCGAAGTGAGATTGGAATAATGCAATCTACGAGGGCGGAGCTGCTGAATGTCATGGATGGTGTTCTCGATATACAGGTCCAGGGCATGAGAGGCCCCAGGTTTAGGTGTAAAGGGGGGTTTAGTAGAGTCAGAAAAGTGTGCAAAGATGTCGGATTCAGCCTGAGACTGCGGAGTGCTGTCTTCCTTTCTAAAATTGAACTTCAGCCTCATGCGACGGTGAAACCGATGAACATCCTGGAGGAGATTGTATTGGTCTAGGGTTGGACGAAGAGGAACAAATTTTAGGCCCTTACTAAGAACAGAGCGCTCTCCCTCAGAGAGGGGTAGATCTGGGGGGATGCAAGCTACCTGAGTGCATGATGGAGTGGAGGATGGGGGGGGGGGAGTAGCTTTGGGGGTATGGTGTTTGGACTTGGAAAGGAATTCATGCAGCTGCCGGTTCAGTGTGTGGATAGTGGTGCGACGAATCAACTTTTTTCGATTTTTTTTCAAACCCACCCATTGTACTCTACGTCTTACCGCAGTTCCCCTCAACTTCCTCAAAATAGTACAGGTTCAGTCTTGCCACCGTAAATGTAGGTTTAAATATTGGGAATGTCCAGTACAGCGTAGAAAAAATTCTAAGTCACACAGGTGGGCATAATTAGATACAGGCCCTGGTTGGCCACAACAATGCTGGCATTCATTTGGATGACTTGAAAGTGTTGAGGTGTAATGAATACAGTGTGTGAGTAGATCTCAATGTATGGGAATGCGTGTATGGAAGTTCGTGGAAGATAGGCATCAAAATGACATCACACTTGTAGTAGTAATTACATATAGTAATTCACAGATTTCTTTGAAACACCTCTGACGTTTGATATACTTTATTACATCACAACACCAGGTACGCCGACTTCAACATAAATAGTCATACAATCCAGGACATAGCATGAATAAACATAGTTCATCAGACCGCCGTGCAAGTACATAATAAAGCTGACTTCACACAATTCCACCTCCGTCAGCTACAGCTTAATACAGTAAATATGTGAGTTTACACAACTCCTTCCTGACATCAGTAAGTCAGATATATCTCTATGGGTCTACAGCCGGCCACGCAACATGGCGGGCTTTTCTTGATATGATGGTCTCTGTGATATTCCTATAACAAACAGGATTGAGTTCGACCTGGTTGAATGGCATCACCGCAGATAGCGGAATAGCACTTATAAAGTTCTTCGGGCATGCACCAGCCCAGTGCATATAATATTAGAATCCTTCGTGAGCTCCATTACCAGTATTCATGAATAAGCTCTTTCCCGCCCAAGGGAAAATCATTAGCTGGCTACAAAAAGTCTTACATATTCCAGCAAAACAATGAAACTGTTTAAAGGGTAAATTACCTTAATGTCCCTTTAGAATACACATCACTAATCACTCGCCTCCAAGGCGTAATCAGAATATAACATTGGGGAACACAATTAAACCATCTTGGTCGAACACTCACAGGACCTTCCCCAAAACCATTTTGACCCGTTCAAAACTACACCCCCGACTCCTAACAACGGATGTCTTAAAATTGCGCCAGATTCTTTTGCGCATGTCTCATGACCCTCGACCTTTGAGTTAAACCCAGAAAGGTGAACATCGATTCTAACATTAGACGCTGGGTTAACAGACAAGTGGAACAACCCCTACTGTCAAATACTATCCCAGAAAAATATGAGTACCTTCCCTTAGAACAGGAAACTATTACATTAAAGTCTCCACAATTAAATAGGTACATTTTAACATAGTATAGATTCAGCAAACTGATCGCAACAAACTACTACTATTACTTCTACTACAACAACTACTACTATTACTTCTACTACAACAACTACTACTTTTACTTCTACTACAACAACTACTACTACTACTTCTACTACAACAACTACTACTACTACTTCTACTACAACAACTACTACTACTACTTCTACTACAACAACTACTACTACTACTTCTACTACAACAACTACTACTACTACTTCTACTACAACAACTACTACTACTACTTCTACTACAACAACTACTACTACTACTTCTACTACAACAACTACTACTACTACTTCTACTACAACAACTACTACTACTACTTCTACTACAACAACTACTACTACTACTTCTACTACAACAACTACTACTACTACTTCTACTACAACAACTACTACTACTACTTCTACTACAACAGCTACTACTTTTACTTCTACTACAACAACTACTACTACTACTTCTACTACAACAACTACTACTTTTACTTCTACTACAACAACTACTACTACTACTTCTACTACAACAACTACTACTACTACTTCTACTACAACAACTACTACTACTACTTCTACTACAACAACTACTACTACTACTTCTACTACAACAACTACTACTACTACTTCTACTACAACAACTACTACTACTACTTCTACTACAACAACTACTACTACTACTTCTACTACAACAACTACTACTACTACTTCTACTACAACAACAACTACTACTACTTCTACTACAACAACTACTACTACTATTACTGCTGCTACCAGTACTGCTAATTTAAAAAAAATTATAATAAACTAATTACAATACAATAATAATAATATTACCCGAGTATTACATTAATCCTAAAGGGGAACAAAGAATAGTAACGCTGTCACACACACACCAAAAACAACCACTGTTATAAGCCATATAAAATTAAGAACGCGACATACACAAATTATAACCAACATGGCTATCCCATCCACAAGACACACAGGTTTTAATGTCAAGCAGACAAACAAGCAATTCTCTTTAGCTCCCCATGGAGCATATACCTTCAACAAACCCAAGTCGTCCTCATTTGCAAAAATTTGCTATTGCTTACTTACTTATTCGTTCCCCGTGAGGTGTAGAGGTTTGGAAGAGAGAGCGCATGACTATCCTATCGGCTGTCTTCCTCCTAGACTGGTTCCATTCTAGTCCTCGGTCCTTCAAAGATTGTCTAATGTTGTCCTTTCAGTGACTTTGGGTCGTCCTGGGGGTCTGGATCCCTGGCTCTTTGTTTCCCATGCTTGTCGTGGTAGCCGATCTTCTTTCATTCTGCAGACATGGCCAAACCATCTTAGTTGGGACTGTTCTACTTGGGTCTGCAGGGGGTGGGAATCTAGGTATCGTCTGATGTATCGTCTGGTTGCGGACCATGTCTCTTCTTATTACTTCAACCACCTTCCTCATATACCTTATTCCCGAGATTGGATCTGGCTTTTGTGTGTTGTAGTCATTGCCCATGACTCGCATCCATATGTCAAGACTGGGACATAGGTGGAGCGGTATACAGCCATATTCGTTTTCTTACCAACCTCTCTCTTGCTGAGGATTCCTCGATTTTTGGCCTGAAAAAGTCTCCCAGCTGCTGCGTTTCGAGTGGCCAACTCTTCTTTGATGCCTGCCTTTCGGTCTATAATAACTCCGAGATATATAAAGTGGTCGACCTGCTCCAGGACCTGTTCTCCCAGCTTAATCTGATGTCTTCTTTCTTCTCGTGATATCACCATGGATTTGGTTTCAGAGCTGCTAATGACCATCCCTCTTTTCTCCAGCTCTTCCTTCCAGACTTACAGGTTGGATTGGAGATGTGCCTCTGATTTAGCAATCAGGGCAACATCATCAGAAAATGCCAGCTCTGAAATACAGACCTGTGTCATCTCTCAGTACTCCACTGAATACTTTCTTGTTCTCTCCTTACATGCCTTGATGACATCGTCCATGAGGAGTAAGAAAAGATAAGGTGACAGGAAGGACAAACAAACAGTAAAACATGTACTAAAACATGTACTAAAACATTTACTAAAACATGTACTAAAACATGTACTAAAACACAACTGTTGGCTCCATGAAAGAAGCAGGGTTGCAGCATGACCTTCTCCAACCCAGTTGAGGGAGAAACTTTATGGTGATGAGGGAATCCTGAGACGGACTGCCAGCTTTATACGAGAGGTAGATGTGGTCACGTGAGAGTGAACGATGCAGAAGAAAACTCTTACCTAGTTTTGAACATATTCAAAAATAATTATTGATACAACAGGGAACTGGGGTAGTTATGAATCATAAGTTGACCTACTTATCGATTGTGAGATGGGCAGTACAGCATCCAGTATTAGGTAAATGAAATGGCAGAATTAGATTCTGTTATACAGTTTATTCACAATAAAACTTCAAAGAAAACCAGACTAAGATAGTTACCTGCATGACAGGAAAAATGACGAAACTGACTCTTGAGTGTGGTTGAATAAATTTAAATAATGAAGGAAACCTGAGTCATGTGGATAGTAAATAAATAAGTAAATAAATAAATAAAGGTAATTAACAGGTACTCGTCCGACATAAAGGATGGTACTAGACAACAGAAAAGAAAATATGAGTGATAGGCTTACCGGGAATCGAACCTAGGACCAACCAGACGGCGCCATCGCCTTGCTGTGACAGTACATCGTGAATGGACGCTGAGCCAATTTTGCACCCCCCAAAAAAGTGCATTATTGGCTGAGGTCATTCTCGTGACACTCACACAACTATGGTATAGGACCCGTGGACGACCCAGACAGTTTTAAAGACGCAATCACTAATATAACTTTCCTATCAGCAAGTATAGACCAAATAAAGGCCGAAATACTTGTGTCCATGGCCTATTAGGCTCATAAACTTATTGGTTGGAGATGCATGTACGGCTGTGTGTACAATGGGTGACCAGTCGAGAAATGATTTTGATTCAGTCAAGATACTGTTACTTAAGAAATTTCAATTAGATGAGGATGGCTATAGGCAACAATTTAAATCACTAGTACCTGATTCTGCAAAAGACTTTACAGAATTTATTGCCTCAATAAAGATGTGCTTTTCTAGATGGATTGATCTCGCTAAAATTGAAAAGACATTTGAAGGTTTATCTGAATTAATCCTGAGAGATAAGGTTTTATCCTCCATTAGAGGAGATTTTTTTATCCTTTTTACAAGAGAGAAAACCAGATAAATTGTCTGCGTGTGTAACTCTCGGTAGACAATACCAGGTTGCACACCCAAATAAGAATCTAAGCAGAGATAACTTTAGGGATTCGCTTCCAGCTGCTTCAGCCAAAAAGATGAATTTTAACAATGCTAAGCAGAGATCCAATAGTATTGACATGAATTATAAATTCAATCAAAACATTCATTATGGCAACCATAGAGGCAAATATAATTTTAATAAGAAATCTCAACAGCCTCAGATGTATGATAACTATAACAAGAATAATGATAATTTTTGTCCTCAATCATCTTACAGACAAAATGATTACCAAAATAGAGGAGGTTTTGGTGCCAAACCAAACAGAAGGAATAGGTCATTCCTCAGGAATAATGATTATTACTCAAATAATAGAGGTTCTTTTAAGAACAATAATATAATTGTAGACAGTCAAGAAACCAAGAACGTGATAATGCTGTCGTGAATGGTGATAACAATGATGCAAATCAAAACAATGTGCCTATTGCGCACGCAAGTGCTTGCAGTGTTGATTTGGCTAATAGTACTAACTGTACTCAATGCAGTTCTTTGTTTCAGCCAGAGTGTGCCAAGACTTTTGTGCCGACACCCTCTTCCTGTCATGTCATCTGTTGAAAACACAGGTTCTTTGGCACTAGATAGGGGTTTTGTCAACAATAAATTAGTGTCTTTGTTGCGTCACACAGGTGCAACTACTATTGGCATACGTAGATCGATTGTTGACCCATCAGACTACACTGGAAATGAAGTAAAGTGCATTACTTTTGGTGGAATGGTGGAATTATATCCCATAGCGGAAGTATTCCTGGATACACCGTATTTCACTGGCAGAGTGCTCGCATGTTTGTTAAACAATCCAATCGCTGGGTGTTACCGATACGTGTAGACAAGTGGTGCAGAATGACAATGTTAATTTTATGGCTGATGAAAGGCAATCAGCTTGTGGTCGGGCTTACAGATGGCCGACAGGTGTGTAATGTGGTATATCTGCATACGCGAATGATAAGGGTTACTTCATCTACACAGACTGTAATCACACACCACAGCAAACATAGGAGTCAGGAAATGTTCGGAATAGCTGTAACGTTCTAAACAGTTTATTTACGACACAGCAAACGTTGACATCAGAAACGACACACCGTCACAGGTTACTACGGGTATAAAATACGTGGCAAATTTCTGTAGCACATAATATCAATTATACATCAGTATAATCCACAGGATCAATTATCCATCAACGGAACAACATCATAATTCTTATTAAGCATCAGCAACTCTCTCAGTGCAATAACATCCATGGGAACAATATCCATCAGAGGAAATATGCATGTATATAATAATAATGGCCGGTACAATCCATGGCCAGAAAATATATTCCATCGCTATTAAATTCCCTTCACAAAAATATCCAATGGTACACACAGTGAAAAAACATGGCTAACAACCCTCCCGGAACACTGCCAAAAACGCACTGTCTCGAGATTACTGTATCTCAGTACAGCTCATCATCATGTGACGTATTCTTTCCAGAACGTTGTCTCCATTACAGCTGCTCTGAACGCATCACGATTCTGGGCAAGTCGACCTGCATCAGCCAAAGACAAGTTCAGACTCTCTGTGATGTCCTGGGTCCACCGTCGTCTAGGTCGACCCCTTCCCCTTTTTCCAGGGACCATGCCTTCCATCACTGTTTTGTCCAGACTATTATGTCTTTTTATATGACCGAAAAATTTCAGCTTCCTTATTGCGATGGTATTTAGGAGCCAATGTTCCTGTACGTTTAGTGAGTGCAGTACTTCTCTGTTGGTCTTTTTTTCTGTCCAGGGTATTCTCAACATCCTTCTGTAGCATTTCATTTCGAATGATGTAATCTTTTTTGCAACTGTTTTATTGAGTGTCAAAGTCTCGCAGCCGTATGTTGCTACTGGGAATATACATGCTCTGATCAGTTGTAACTTTGTTTCTTTGCTTGTGCCTTGCCATAGGTTTTTCATCTGTATTAGTTTATGTGAAGCAATTGCAAGTCTTCTTTTAATTTCTACTGCACAGTCGCCAGAGCTGTTGATGATCAGTACAGCTCAGTAACAAAAAATACATGCGCGGATTCACTCCGTGAGACCATCGCTCAGGTCAAACCGTCCCTACCCAAAAATCTCACTAGGGACATACCAACAGTTTTCTTTATCAAATTTTTAAACAAACTAACAACTAGTCAGTTGAGCTGTGTTCAACAATTACTGAGCATACAGCTCCAAACTAAGAAATTCTCTCATCACGCAGAGCGTGTTTACTAGCGTGTACAAAAATCCGACCCGTACATTCAAGTCTTTAACACTTAACTCCCCTTAATTAAAATATGATTTAACAGACTACACCGACCCCCGGGGAAAAAATGGTATCATCTTTTTTTTTTTTGAAAATTACATCAACAAAAAATAAGAGGTCGATGAAGCTCTAATGTCCACACACAAGAATTATCCTATGTTAAGTCATATCCATAAATTCACACTGGAATTATTCATGGAAACATCCCAGGGATCCATGAATGTTCCAGACAGGACATCGAGAAGTGGGAAAAGAGCACTTAATTACAGCTAATGCTGTTACTACAAGAGCACAAGCTCGTGAGGAAAGGTTAAGTCATATTGGTGATGACATTATTTTAGAAGTTACCAATGATGATGAGCACATAAATGATGTCATGAGTGATGATGATGATGTAAGTGATATTGATGAGGGTAATGTTGATGATCACATCACTCTTGTTGATAAAGATGATGACTTAAATATTGAATTGATTGAGCAAGATTCTTTCATTTAGAGACAAAGAGAAGATCACTATTTAAAAAAAAATTTAAGTTGGCTACAACAAGTAAGGTAATTACCAATGATAAGGCAAAACATTGGTATACTTTAAATATTAATATTTTGGTCATGGATTTTCAGGATATCAATTTTGTTAAGAAACGAATATTGGTACCCATCTGTTTCAGAACATTGGTGCTACGACATGCACACGATATAAACGCTGCGGGTCATTTGGGAATCGCAAGAACTAAGCAGAGAGTAGTGTCTCATTTTTTTGGCCTGGTGTGACCAAAGATTTCAAAGTCTTTTGTCGCACATGTGTAGTTTGTCAGCGTGTGGCAACTAAAAGGCCTCATCATATTGCACCCATTCAAGCAGCAAACATATCCTTGCGTCCATTCGTAAAGATTTCTATTGACCTTATTGGCCCTATCAAAGTTACTTCAGTTAGGGGTCATAGATATGTCTTAACATGTATCGATATGTGTAATCGTTGGCCCGAGGCTATCCCACTGAAAAATATTTCCAGTGATGACATAGCGGCTGCGCTTTTTTTAGTTTTCACCAGATTGGGTTTTCCCGAAAACATACAGTCTGATAATGGCTCGCAATTTGTTTCCGATGCCATGGTAAAGGTAATGAACATGTTTGGCATTGAAAGATCACTCAGTTCAATATATCACCCACAAGCGTGTGGTAAAGTAGAAAGATTTAATAGGACATTAAAGCAAATGCTTGATAGAGTTACAGCTAGATATCCGCAAGAATGGGACCGTATCTTGCCAGCTAGCTGTTCTGTTTGCTTACCGAGAAATTCCAAATTCTAGCTCCATGTTTTGTCCTTTTGAGTTAGTGTATGGTGCTAGGCCACGGGGTCCCATGGCTATTTTAAAACATCTACTTATTGGTACTGACATGAACGAGGAAGTTCAATCCTCTTATCAATATGTCGTAAATTTAAGACTAAAGATTATTGACGCACGCCAAATATCAGTGCAGTTATCGGAAAAGGCAAAATCAAAGGCTCGACAGTTTTTTAAGTGTTGCTTCCGAACAAGGAAAATAGATTGTGAATTTCTTGGAAGGGTCCTTATAAAATCATAAACAAATTATCACATGTCGACTATGTTGTAGATGTTAAAGGGAAAGAAAAATTTTTTCACATAAATATGTTACAACAGTTTTACACTAGACCACCACATCTTCGTCCTATCTTTGAAGCTATTGACGAATCTATTGATCGACGTTCTTCCTTGGCAGTAATCCAAGAAGAAATTTCTGACTTTGAAGATGGTGGTGAACCTATTCTGTCGTTACCAGATATTTATTCGTTAGCGACTGAATCATGGAAAGATGTTTCCATTGATCCTTCATTGAATTCTAATCAGAAAAATCAGATTTCTAACTTACTTCAGTCTTTTTCTGATGTGCTCACGGATATTCCTTGGCATAATGATGTCATTGAACCTGATATCATGTTAACGGATTTCAGGCCAATTAAACTGAAACCGTACCCTATTTCTATTCATTTGCAATCTCAGGTGCAAGATGAGTTAAAACAAATGATTAGATTAAACGTTATAGAACCACCAATTCACCATATATCTTTCCTATGGTGTTAATTAGGAAAAAGGTCAAATCTATAAGAAATGGTATCGATTATAGAAGATTAAATGCAGTGTCCATTCGAGACGCGGAACCTCTTCCCGTGCTTGAATCACTTCTTGAAAGATTATCTACTGCCACTTTCTTCACTAAATTCGATCTCTCAAAGGGCTACTGGCAGGTCCATTTGTCTAACAAATCTAAACCATACACAGCTTTTGCTACTTCTTTAGGTTTGTTCCATTTTAACTATATGTCTTTTGGTCTTGTTAATGCTCATGCGACTTTTGTGCGCATGATGAGGAGATTATTTTCTGATCGTGAGGACTTGATTACTTATACTGACGATATTTGTTTGTTCCATCAGTCTTGGAATTATCATGTCAACGGTATTCACACTTTATTAAATACCTTACGTGATCATAATATTACAGCTCGACCCTCAAAAACGAGAAAAGGTTTTTCTGAAATTACCTATCTCGGTCATAAAGTTAGATGTGGGGTCTTAAAACCTGAAGATTCTACAATCTCCAAAATTCTCAATCTAGATATCCCTCGGACAAAAAACAAGTTCGAAGTCTTTTAAGTCTAATAAACTTTTACAGGAGATTTTTACCTAATTTTTCTGATATATCTTCAGTTTTGTCCGCGTTGTTGAAAAAAGACGCGGCAAAGAAAATAATGTGGTCCCATGCTTGTGATGATGCTTTAAACATGATAAAGAATTCCTTCTCGAAATCGCCTATATTACGTTTGCCTGATATTCGTATACCTTTTACTCTCAGGGTAGACGCCATCGAAGTCGGAATAGGGGGAACACTAATGCAAGAGTTTGAAGGCCAGATGCAATCCATCATGTATGTGAATAGGAAGCTTACCACCGCAGAACAAAAATATATCGTGGAGCTAGAACGGCTCGCTATCATTTTCTCCTTCAAGAAACTACAACGCTACCTCTTAGGATCTCATTTTACGCTTGAAACAGATCAACAAGCCGTGGGTTATTTACAGACAGCTCGTTTTACTAACCCAAAGGCAGCTAGAGCCAGTCTGGCTTTACAACCCTATGACTACACCATCAGAGCTATAAAGGGAAATATTAACGTGGTGGCCGACGTGTTGTCTAGATGTATCAAAGACGCTCCGTCTTCCATCTAGTCCACAAGTTCAAGTTATCAACTTAGTGCTAAGTGGTCCTTGCTACATTCATAACGCCTACGCTCAGAACATTTCGAATCAATCACCGTGTACTGAGATCATATCACCATAGTGCACTTTATTTACGATGATGCTACAACAATGCCGCCCGCACAGACACGTGATGATTCTGATAGACAAATCACTTCATGGCATTTGATACATCCTTTTTCTCAGGACAGTGCATAGACAAGGCTTACATCTACCTTTAAATTAACAGTTCAACAACAAAGTTGTCAAGAAAGGAATTTGTTTAAATAGTTCCAGTCACGCAATTCGAGACAGGTTTTGGAATTCCACTCAGTTACTTTCAATAACATTGTATGGTTTCATCAAGGGAGATAAAAAATTAAATGAAACCCATACCAAGTTTTCAAGGGAGCTAATCATGTCATTCTATACGGAACTTTTCTAAGTGATTTCGCTTCAAAGTTCGCGAACTTACGAATTTTGTGTCTACTCATAATTAATAGACAACAATCATGGACACAGTGGACATAGAATTTGTACATGAAACTTCAAGCACTATAGGATTGTGCGCACGAAATGGACTTGAGTCTATTTGTGATAATACTCTTTTTCCTCACAGGATTGGAATGGACATAATAACTTACCATACAAATTGACTTTTAAACATAAACGATCAGTACAGTGACACTTAGTTGTTAAGATATAACCCAACGCCCTAATATCCGGCCTTTGGCTAGGATCATGTGTCTAGACACAGGGACCGGTACAGTGACATTCATGTGTCATTAGGTCCTTTGTGTGAGAACACAGAAGATCACTAGGTGACACATTTTGTCATTGGGTCTTCTTGTTTTAGGACATGTGGTCTTGACCAAGGCCGGGTTTGGGCGGGGCTAATGCGACCTCATGCGAGGAATAAATATGCGACCTCAAGCGAGAAAAAAAAGAAAAAAAAAGTTAAGATATAACCCAACGCCCTAATATCCGGCCTTTGGCTAGGATCATGTGTCTAGACACAGGGACCGGTACAGTGACATTCATGTGTCATTAGGTCCCTTGTGTGAGAACACAGAGGATCACTACAGTGACACAGTTTGTCATTGGGTCTTCTAGTGTTGGGACATGTGGTCTTGACCAGAGCCGGGTTTGGGGCGGGGAAAATGCGACCTCATGCGAGGAAAAAATATGCGACCTCAAGCGAGGAGAAAAAAAAAAGATATAACCCAACGCCCTAATATCCGGCCTTTGGCTAGGATCATGTGTCTAGACACAGGGACCAGTACAGTGGCATTCATGTGTCATTAGGTCCTTTGTGTGAGAACACAGAAGATCACTACAGTGACATATTTTGTCATTGGGTCTTCTTGTGTTGGGACATGTGGTCTTGACCAGAGCCGGGTTTGGGGCAGGTGCCAATGCGACCTCATGCGAGGAAAAAAGATGCGACCTCATGCGAGGGAAAAAAAAAAGTTAAGATATTTGAGCGCTTTGTACGCTATTATAAGATTAATTCATGATTCGTTGTTCATATTATGTATATGATACAATTTGACATAACAGTCACTACCACATAAAATATATATATATATGACACTATGTAGCAGTCACATTTTGTGTGTGTTAAATGTCTGTCTTATATCTCTTCTCTGATTCAATATTGTTATTACATGCACTTAGCATTAATGGTTATTTTAATCGACATTAATTGACTAAGGTGACATGACAATGAACAGTAGGGGTTCTCTGACTTACGAGAATGTGAGAGTGCATGGTATATTATCATTATTTATGTTATATGTTGACTGACGTTTGCTATAGTACCTCATTATTATGTCAAATTGCTTTGAGCTGTTTTGTAAGACAGTGGTATTGTATTTTATGCTGCATTTCCACACTACGTGTGTTAAATTGCCTACATTACGTCACAAACATAGGTCTATGCATGGTCATAGCAACAGTGACATATGATGTTACCTTTTGCTCACCTTAGTGGTGTTTTCTTATATCGCAATAATGTCAACTTCGTTTGCCATTTTTGACCGGGATGGGGGGGGGGGGGGGGTGGGGGGGGGGGGGGGGGGGGGGGGGGGGGGGGGGTGGGGGGGGGGGGGGGGGGGGGGGGGGGGGGGTGGGGGGGGGGGGGGGGGGGGGGGGGGGGGGGGGGGGGGGGGGGGGGGGGGGGGGGGGGGGGGGGGGGGGGGGGGGGGGGGGGGGGGGGGGGGGGGGCGCGAGGGGTAGTTGTTATGACTTAATTCATAACAGGTGCTATCGCACTCGAAAGGTTTTATGTACTCGTTTCCTTGTTGATAAAGCGTTGCCCAGACTACCCCGGAAATACGTCATATAGTCTGCTGATTTTAAGGAGACGATTCGTTGCCGACTTCAGATAGAACATTTGAGCTGTAAGTCGGTCTATTTGGCTGTGTATTCTCCGTGTGAGAAAGTCGTGTTTGAACGAGCTCCAGAAAGTGTACTCTTGTTATAGAGTTTTATTATCTTCATATCAGCTAGGTCGTCCTACAGTTGGAGCCTAAGCGTGATTATATTTAGACGACTTGTCAGCGCTGAAAGGAGAGGAATGAGTGAGAAATATGATATTAAATACTTCAGCAAGATGTCTCTGACAGTGTTTACGTAGTCTACATGACAATAGACTGATTTTAATGACGGGCTTGAGATTGCCATTGTCTATTTTGTGGATGCATTCATTGAGGAGCTACGTTTCGTTCATTAAAATATATATTGTTTAAAACGTCAATCAGGCATTATGGAGTTTTCTACTGTTGAAGATTAGCCTTACGTTTTGAGGACTTTGCAAAAGTTGGACTACAATTAAACTCTACCGTAGACAGGCTGGACACCATATTCCAGCTACTTGATATACTCAAATGAACCCGTAACAGTAAGCTAAATAGACTACTTATAACTTGGTGTGGTTCTTTCAAAATTCGTTCCCGTATTTCAGATGTTGATTATGTACTTGATGTTAAAGGGAAAAGGAAGCTATTTCACATTAACGTGTTGAAAGAATGTCACTTAAGACCCGAACATTTTCAGGCAGTGTTTTACGCTGTCGGGGGCATAGTCTTTCGTCCAAGTGGTTGGTCTTCATTATCAGTGATACAGGTAGAATCAGCATTTTCTGATGTATCTATGAATTTTCCTAATATACCAGTACATTCTACTGAAACTTGGAAAGATGTGAAGATATGTCAAGATTTATCATTTGATAGCAAAACACAGGTGTCTGACATTATATTCTTTGAAGGATGTACTTTCAAATATTCCAGGTACATTAAATGTAATCATACATGACATACATTTAAATAATCAAACACCTATTAGAGTATGTCCATGCCCTATACCTTTGCATTTTCAGGACAAAGTGAACAAAGAAATAGATGACAGGATTAGGTTAGGGAAAATCAGTCTTTCTCTAAGTAATTTGTTTTTCCTATGGTGGTAATTCGAAAAAAAAAGATAATGAGATACGGCTCTGCACTGATTTCAGAAAATTAAATAAAGTCACACTTTTTGATGAAGAACCATTACCATTATTGGAGGATTTCTTATCAAAATTGTCAAAGGCAGTATACTTTAGTAAATTTGATTTGGCCTTGGGATATTGGCAAATTCCGTTGGCAGACAGATGTAAACAGTTCACAGCTTTTTCGACTCCTCGTGGGTTATTCCATTTCAATGTCATGTGTTGCGGACTCATGAACACACCTGCGTCCTTCACTAGAATGATGAGAATGCTGTTCTCTCATAAGCAAGATATCATTACTTATATAAACGATATTTATTTATTTAGCATTACGTGGGATGAACACTTTCTATGTCTCCTTTCACTGTTATCTACTCTTAGATCTGAAGGGTTAACTGCTAGAACTTCTAAAGTATTTATTTGATTCTCGGAGATTATTTTCTTAGGCCATAGGATTGGTGGTGGAAATCTTCAACCATTAGAACAAAATGTATCCAAGATTCTTAATCTCTCCGTTCCTAAGACCAAAAAAAAGGGTTCGGAGTGTGTTAGGCTTCGTTTAATATTATGGTAGATTCGTTCCTACCTTGTCTTCTATTACATCAGTTCTGTCTCCTTTACTTAAGAAAGGAGCTCCTATTGTAATTAGGTGGACATCGGAATGCAAATCTGCTTTTAGTAAAATGAAAGATTTGTTCTTATCGCCACCGATTTTGAAATTACCTATCATTCTTGATCGATATACTCTCCAAACAGATGCATGGTCCTGTGAAATAGGAGCGGTATTACTTAAAGAATTTAATGGTTGCCTTCATCCGATTACGTACATATCGAGGAAATTGAACAAGGCAGAAAAGAATTATTCAGTATTAGAAAAGGAGTTACTTGCAGTCGTGTGTGCTGCAACCAAGCTTGAACAATATCTCCTGGGTGTATTCTTTGTGATACAAAATGATCAGAAAGCACTGGCATACCTAAAGACTAAGAACCACAAGTACGCACGTGCAACACGGTACGCCGTTCTGATGCAGCCTTATAACTAACTATACGACTGAAGCAATACCAGGATAAAGAAACGTGATTGCCGATTTACTGTCCAGATGTCCTCAGGAAGACAGTACACAATTATCGTAATGCGATTCAGGACATGTTATATTTCGTAAATGTTACATCTCCGTAGGGAACATAGACAATGGAATACTGTACTAAGATTAACTATTTGATTTTAATTGAACACGTTGCAGGGACAGTAAGGGAACTTTGCGTACTTTAGTAAGATTAATTTTTATCATATGATAACTTTAGTGCAAATAATTTTGGTGTTATAATAAACACTAATGAATTTCGAGATCGCGTGATTGTAGATTTTTGAGTGCAGAAGTAAATAGTTTTATTGAACTCATGGTACACATATAGTGTGGAGCGTTATAACCGAACGTAAATTGTTTTCAGTAACGATGGATTTTTCCTCATATCATATTGTCCATTTTCGATATTTCCTTCTCTGTAACTCTCCAGCATTCGCACCATAGAGAAGCACAGAAAGCACACAGCTCTGATATAATCTTAATTTTGTGCTTGTGCTATATTGAGAGGACTTCCAAATGTTGTTTAGGCTAAAAAAAGACTGTTCTTGCCTTATTCATTCTGATGTTGATGTCTTTGCCTGCCCCGCCGTCTGGTGTTACTATGCATCCTATGTACAAAATTGTCCTCTTTTCACACAACATGCCTAAGAAAAATTCACCGAATCTTTTGGCCGAATACCATCACCAACCAAGATCTGCTTACTCGGAACAAGCAAGAGGACATGCACACCATCATAGCTGGCAAACACTGGAGCTGGGTTGGCCATGTCCTCGGAAGAGACCCCGATGCCATCACAAGAACAGCTATGCTTTGGACACCTGAAGGAAAACGAAAGAGAGGCCGACCAAAAACAACCTGGCGGAGGACTGTGGAGGCTGAGATGCAAAGAATGAACCAGAGTTTGGGCATTGTACGAAGGATGGCCACCGACCGAGCAAAGTGGAATCAATTTGTTGTTGCCCTACAAGACGCCACTAGGCGTGATGACCACTGACTGCTTTGACGGTCGGCGTCTAAGGATCAAAGAAGAAGATATTGTCCATAGTTGAGAATTGAACACTTCAATTGTAGATAAAATCTACAAATAATTGCGGAAGGTGTTATTTGTGATATATTTACGTGCTATTTAAATTAACTGATTTAGGTTTGCATTTAGCTATATTATACTTACAGTTGATTTACTTTTTTATTGTTATACCTTACATAAGGGTAATTTATAGGATAGTCTTTGACGGTAATATAATGTAGTAATTTGATTATCATCCTTTCATCTCATCGACTGTTGATATTACATGATGCTTGTTTTTCTTTGAGACTATTTAGCTGACATAGCCCTTACTAAGACTTATGTAAGAAATTGCATGTCTTTTTTCTTACAGGTGGTAAGGGGTAATTGTTGCAATATGCTTGTTGTCACAATGTTGTTTGCGCATACATGGGCGCTGAAATTAACTGAGAGATATTGTAAGATGTTTAATAGGTACAATTTTGCACGCTATTATTGAACGTAGAGGCCAAGGTTTTATCGTATTAACCAATCGATTTGTAGATTGGTATATGTAGTGGATTTGATGGTATTGTATGGTTGTGATATTACCTAGTGATGCATGAGGTCAGCTGTGAAGGCTCCTGAGATAAATGTAGCTGTGAATTTACAGAAGGCCCTTCTTGCTACCACTTACGACCTCACACATATCTTTTTTACTAATGAATGTGGCTACGTTAAAAATCTAGGGTATTGATATGTAATGTGTTGTGGTAGATTACATACACACACACACACAGATATTTAATAAGTCTAATAATATTAATAAAATTTATAACACACTGAACTAACTCAAGCTGTTTAAATTTTTGATATTAAATTTTCTTTAAGTTTATTTGTTCTGAACCAAGGTTTTATTTTGGTCAGAACATATGAAAAATTTTGAAATTATGAATGAAATGCATGAATATGTGTCATAATAAAATAGAAAATGTGTACATATGTATTTCAAATGACTGGTTAATATTAATTATCTTAAGATAGTCCCAGGAGAACTTATTTCTAGATGAGCTGTTGGGGTGATATCATCACTCCCTGTCTATGACTACCAAACATTGTCCCTTCACTGATGGGAGTAATACAAATTTTATTTCCCAAAATTTTGGTGGGTTCTAGTGATGGTAATATAGTTGGTGTGTTATTTAGTAAATAAGTTGGTGAAAGTCCAGCAGGCCAGACGCTCACGTATCTTCACTGAGTAGTTCTGGTGCTGGAATCTGGTGGCCCCACCTCTCCGTGCTTGGGGGCAATATAAGGCTGCTCTGACAAAACACTAGACTTCACTGGTCCACACTTGTATATATCAGCATAGCATTTGACACCACTTTGGTGCCAAACAGAAACTCACACTTCTGCAACAAAGTATAGGGTCATGTGTCAGAACTCTACCTCCTGAGCCACTTCTGCACACAACACTACACAACAACACCACATAGACGGAGTCAGGTCTCTCTGACCATACAGCACATCTTACCAAGTTGGTTTCACATAGAACTAGTTCCCCAAGACTACATATTCTGAAATATGTTCATTAGCTTCCTGCTATTGAATAAGATAGGTGATATGTTCCACTGATCTCAACACTTGATCCGCCCTTCATAATCCTTGCTGGCGTTTATGTATTTTGTTTGTCTCTAGATCCTGAACTTGGGCTGGGGATCTAGAGCGAATCCTTACTTGTTGTAAGGGATAGATTTTGATATGGCAGTATCAAATCACTCGAAACATTAAACAATATTAATATATACAAAGAAATACTTTCAGTCTTACCAGAATTATGAATAGAGAACACAGTTATATTCTAGCAAAACTCAGCTGAGCTGCTGGCTCTAGTATGGCGTCCCTCTAAATATGGCAATTAGCTTCTGGGAACTACACCACTGAAGAATTACTGTGTCTACTACTGGACAATTTATGTGGAATGGCAAAAATGCGCGTCTGTGCGCTGATAATATGATTATCGGTGGCCAATCACCGACTTTCCCCCTTTCAAATTTCAAACCTCCTACCAAAAGTCAATTCAGTCATACCTCAGTCAAGTATGTATTATTGTCTGTTGGTCCGTCTGTCTCTACTTGCTTTTTCATTAAAAACACGCTTGGTTCTACATGCCTTTTTACACGAATCGGTCTCTAAAGTTATTTTTAGCCACAATTTTCCACTATTCCCCCCTCTCTTTCATTCCAACTAGATTTTAGCACTTGAGTCTCATGGCCGCAATTTTTGAAAATTAGTGACATTTTTTTAACAGTGCAGTCCCTCGTCTGTTATGAACAACACAGTCTTTTGTCGATATCTTCATTATTATCTATCCGTCTGTATAAATGAAAGCATATTATTTCTCTACTCAAAATGGGCTATCAGACTAGCTAGGTTTTGTATTCCTAACATTATTATTAAGAAAAAGTTACTTTTTCAAGGTTATTTTTTTTTTTTGAAATATGTTCGAGCATCTTCTGTAATGCGTTGGCCGCTGAATTCAAATAAAAGGACTAAGTATCGCAAAAGCGTCCAAGAAATGACTGTAGCGTATAGTAGCTAAGGTCCCTTTTGTCCATTTCTTTACATTGTGTCAACTTGGGGACGTGAATTTTTTTCCTTTCCCCACCAATTGCGTCTTTTTAGCCTTGCTAGTTTCAAGCACGTGTTCAGTCATATTTTTTCTTTTTGATCTCCGTTCCCTCCAGTCTCCAAGGGTAAACGTTTTGTATTTGCGTCTAACAAGTTAGTTTCCATGGCGGGTAGTGAACCGCGGCATGGGCGATCATGTCTTCTAGTAGCTTACGCATTATTTTTTATCCCTACATTTTATCTTTGGAGATATTTTAACGTTGTATCACGGTTAAATTTATCACACATCTCCCCACTTGAAAACATGCCTACGGCAAGTTCCAAAACCAGTGATACACATAGATAAAATCTCTCCTCACGCCTACCACTACTCTAATGTTGATCACAGGGGTGCCGACTGAGGAAATCTGCACCGACATTCAATGACCCTGGGATGTACTCAATACTAAACTGATAAGGTTGCAGTAATAAAGACCACCTCAACAATCTTGCGTTTTCATGCTTAGCCTGAGATAAGAATACTAGAGGCTGATGATCCGTCTGGACCACAAAAGTCCTACCATACAGATAGATTTGAAACTTCTTTATTGCCCATATTAACGCTAAACATTCTTTTTCGCTTGTGGAATATCCTTATTCCGCCTTATTCAATTTGCGGCTTGCATAAGCGACTGGGTTCAGTTCCCCATCAGGTGAAGATGATCTTTGCAACAAAGCCGCCCCGAGTCCTACATTACTTGCATCTGTTCTTACGACAAAGTCCTGTGTCAAATCAGGCAGTTTGAGAATAGGCTTGCTAGTGAGTTTTTCCTTTAACTCTTGGAACGCTAATTCACATTGCGCAGTCCAAACTATTTTATCTGGATGTCCCTTGCGAGTCAAATCAGTCAGAGGAGCACATATTGAGTTAAAATTTTTGATATATTTTTGGTAAAAACCACATAATGACACGAATGATCGCACGTCCTTTTTTGTTTGTGGTCTAGGTGCTCTCTGCAGTTTTTCCAAGTTCTTGGGGTCAGGGGTCATGTTGCCCTGATATACAGTGTGTCCCAAGAATTCCAACTCTTTGCATCCTATACAACAATTTGTTGGCCTAGCAGTTAAGTTCGCCTCCCTAAGCCTATCAAATAACATTTTTAGGGAGTCAATGTGTTCTTCAAATGTCCCTGTGGCGACGAGAATATCATCCATGAAATTCGTGATACATGGGTTATTCAGGGGATCCAACAATTTGCGCATCATCCTTGAAAATACACTCGGAGCATTTTTCAGTCCGAATGGTAGCATGTTGAATTCATAATGTCCATCCGAAGTGCTAAAAGCCAAATAAGGTCTCACTTCAGGCTTCACTGGAATCTGGTAACAGCCTTTACTAAGATCCACCTTTGAAATGTATTTTGCCTTGTTTAACCTGGCTGTAGCGGTTTTATTTCTAGTTGTGGCGGTACGCCTCTTCTTGTTGTGGCGTAAGGGCCCAACGGTTTTCTCGTTGCAAGGTTGGGTGTTATGTTATTGCGGGAAGAGTTAGTCAATCATGATCATTATAGAGTATCGTGCTGATAGATGGTTGATTTCGCAAATGGTGGTGTAAAGCTTTGTATCCATTATACTGACGGTTGAACTTCTGATATTCAATAATGGGATAAGTCCTTTATGAGTCCACATGTATTTATTACATAGAAGATTATAGACAATATTTCAAACAATGGTTGTCATGAAGCATAAATATATAAAGTTCTGTTCCTTCCTTGAATTATGATTTATCTTCAATTCAGTCCTTGTCAAATAACAAATAGACAGAACGACATAACTGTATGCACGCGTGGCTGGTGATCCCAGCGACCGACAGTGAGATTATGCGTTCGTCAATAATTATAAATCTATCTCGACTTAGGTTTAGTCACTTACTAACCTGTAGCATTCTTCTTCCAAATCATAACATTGGACTGACCCATGTCCATCATTAATTATAATATAATCTGTGTGGCACTCCATGCCCGACACTGCATGAATACAAGGACACGTCTTAACCGTTCGACGGTCGTCTAGAAAAGGGGTGTGGTAACCTAGTCACGGTGCGTAACATACCAACGCACACACGTCATAATCAATCGTGTGTATCGCGTACACTAAACTAACAATTATTTACATTATATTAAACGTGGTCACCTCTTAATCTTATGCTGCTAACCTCTAGCAGACGATGCTAATAAAATACCGTAACACTGGCAAATAACTGTTTTGTGTCTGGTAATGGGTCCACTTGTCCTTCTGTGACAGCATTCAGTTTCCTGTAATCTATGCACAGTCTGTGTTCCCCAGACGGTTTTCTCAACAAGACTACACTGGAGCTAAAAGATGATTCACTGTGTGAAATAATCCCCTCCTTCAACAAATAATCTATTTCTTCCTTCAATGCCTTCTCCTTCGCGAACGGAATAGAATAGGCTCTCATACAGATTGGGTTTGAGTCTACCAGTTTCATGTGATACTGTAGCAAATTTGTATGGCCTGGTTTATCTGTTAATACATCTGTATGTTCCTCCAGAACCTGTTGAACTCTCTGCCTAGTCAGGTGCACTGACTTTTAGGGGCTGCTGTTTCACAAGGATGTAATGGGTATTCCATGTGAGGGAGTGGTTTCTTTTGCATTTGAGTTCTGTCCAGCCAAGGTCAGTAAGGGGGTGCTTTCCTGGAGTGGTCTGTCCAGATACTTCTTTAACAGGTTTACATGATAAACTTTCTCCTTCCCCTTTTTGTCAATTTTATAGTTTGTTCTAGACACCTTCTCTAGAACCGTATATGGACCTTGCCATCCAATTTGTAATTTATTCTGGCTACCGGGTAGTAGAAGCAGCACCTTCCCTCCCACAGCTAGTTCTCTGTCCTTTGCCTTCCTATTAAAATATGCTGCATGTTTCTTCCTGGCTTGTTTCAAATTATCATTTGCCAGTTTCCATCCAGCTTTCAAACGAGTGGTCAGTTCGTTCACGTATTGATAAGATGAGGTAACAGTCTCCTCTGCCCTCTCATCTGTCCAGGTCCTTAATAATGCTTCTAATGGACCTTTTATGGGTCTCCCAAATAGCAAAGTTGCGGGAGCCATCACGGTTGAACTATGTGGTACCTCCCGATACGCAAACAACGCGGCGGGCAGGAATTGATCCCATAGATCCGGTTTTTCGTGTGCCAGCTTCCTCAGGATAGAAATGAGAGTCCCATTGAACCTCTCTACCTGGCCGTTCCCTTGCGGATGGTACGGACTACAATGAAAGTGTCTGGCTTGAAATAGCTTAAAAACTTCTTCCGTTAGTTTCCCCTTGAACTGTGAGCCATTATCAGTCAAGATTTGATGCGGGAATCCTAATCGGGTGAATATTGTAAGTAGTGCCTCTGCTACATGTTTTGAATCAATTGATGGCAGGGCTACCGCCTCTCCCCACATAGAACAAGTGCCCACCAGAGTAAGGATGTAACTGTTCCTCCTCTTGATCCGAGTGAGAGGTCCCACAATATCCACTGCAACCCTCTCAAAAGGTGTTCCCACTATGGGCATTTCCCCTAGAGTTGCAGGAGCAGTCCAATGCTTTGGAGCTACCCGTTGACATTCTGGGCAGGATTTGACATATCTTTTTATATCCTCCGTTATCCCTGGCCAGAAGTAATGACAAGCTATACGCTGTCCTGTGGCGCTGATCCCCATGTGACCACTGAAGGGAATCGCATGCCCGAGTTCCATCACTTTATCCCTATATGAAGTGGGAAGAACCAGCTGGTTGTGACCATTTGTTCCAGTTCCGGCCTTCCTATATAATAGTTTGTTCTTCATAAAGTATTCTCCCTTGCTTGGAGGTGTGTGGCATTTGGGCAATTTTTTGAAACATGGCTTAAGGGTCTTATCCTCAGCCTGCGCCTTCCTCATCTCCTCTGGATGAGCATTTATAGGTTCACCTTCTTCCTCCTTTTTCTGTGACCTGGTCTGCACTGTCGCCATGATCACAGGTCTCTCGGGATTCACCAAGAAGACGTATCTACACCCCAATATCAGAGGGTAGATTGGTTCATCTATCACTGCTGCTCTGATTTCTCCTTCCACATAGCGAGTTTTCACCGTTATCCTTGCGATGGGAAGTGTCATGAGTGGTATGTCCTTAGTCGCCCCTTGCATTTCCACTGTTTCTGTGGTATACTGACTTGGGTTCACTAGGCTAGACTTCACAACTGAATCATAATCCAAACCTGTATCATAAAGGCACCTTGTGGTGACCCCATTAACAATAACATCCTCACAAACTGGGGGGTGATAAGGTTCCTGCTGTCCATTAGGATTAACCTTTAATCTTTGAGTCCCCGACTTCATTGCAGCAATGTTTGAAGGTTTCCTTCTACAAAATTCGGTGTTATGGTTATCTTTCTTGCACCATTTGCACCATCTTTTTCCTTGGTTAAACGGTTTTCTTTCATTGTATTTTTGGTCATTGAACTGTGAGTTTCTGTCACGATAGTCATTTCTTGGCCGTTCAAGGTTTGTCCTACCTTTATTTCCCTGTTCTCTATTATCAAATTTATTAAATTGCTGTGGAGCTTTAAAATTGTCTATGTGCTTCTTTTTAGCACCACTTACCTCTGCCTGGGCTGCCTGATACCTCTCAGCGACATTTAAAACCTCCTCCCAATCTCTCTGCACCTTGTTCCATGAGAAATTTTCTAAAGTCTGGAGCCATGGACTCTCTCAATTGCTCCATCATGATCATCTCTTTAAGATCTTGGGTCTTCCCCAGAGCAGTCCATTTCTCCAAATAGGTTTCCAGTCTGGCAGAGAATTGGTGGTATGTGTCCCCAGACAACAGTTTGGCATTTCTAAATTTCTTACGATAAAATTCACCATTTTTTTCATATCTTAACAACAAAGCCTGCTTTAACATGTCATAATCGTCTTGGTCTTCTCTGTTCATTTTTGCGAAGACTTCATAAGAAGTACCTCTCAGTCCCTGTGATAACTTTAAACTCCACCTCTCTCTCTCTAACCCATATGTAGTAGCTAATAATTCAAAACGACTGAGGTACCCCTCTATGTCATCATCTTTCTCAACAAAATGGTCTAAATGAAACCCCATAGCTGATGTTGAGGCACCCTGACTAGCTGCAGCATCTGAGGCAAAAGGGCTGGCACCATTTTCAGGAGCATGGCCTTGTAATTCCAGCTCCCTTAGTCGTAATTCATGTTCCCTTTGCAACCTTCTATCTTCTGCCTCCCTTTGCTGTCGTTTTTCTTCTGCCACAATCTTCAGCCTCTTAATTTCTTTTTCAGCCTCTAACCTCTTCTCTTCGGCCAACCTTTCAGACTCTAATTTTCTTTCGGCCTCTTTTTCTAATCTTCTTTCTTCCCGTTCAATATACTTATCACATTCTGCAGTTACGTATTGTATTAAAACCTGACCATCCATTCCCATATCCTTCGCCGTTAGCACAGCAGCTGATCTGAACTTTGCCAGCTCCGCCATACTTTTTAGACAATTTAGCAATGAGCAAGATAAATCTCTACCCAATTAATATCTAAAGTAATTCTAATTAATTAATTAATCAATTAACTACCACTGGCTGTGAAGATTCACCAACTTTTATTTTAAGGGACACTTTTAATTTTTACAATTTGTCCCCCTGATTTAATTCTCCCACCAGGAGATCCTAATATTACTGGTAAGCTAATTATCCCTGGACAAGACCCCAATATATGTAGTGGATTTGATGGTATTGTATGGTTGTGATATTACCTAGTGTGATGCATGAGGTCAGCTGTGAAGGCTCCTGAGATAAATGTAGCTGTGAATTTACAGAAGGCCCTTCTTGCTACCACTTACGACCTCACACATTTTTTTTTTTACTAATGAATGTGGCTACGTTAAAAATCTAGGGTATTGATATGTAATGTGTTGTGGTAGATTACATACACACACACACACAGATATTTAATAAGTCTAATAATATTAATAAAATTTATAACACACTGAACTAACTGAAGCTGTTTAAATTTTTGATATTAAATTTTCTTTAAGTTTATTTGTTCTGAACCAAGGTTTTATTTTGGTCAGAACATATGAAAAATTTTGAAATTATGAATGAAATGCATGAATATGTGTCATAATAAAATAGAAAATGTGTACATATGTATTTCAAATGACTGGTTAATATTAATTATCTTAAGATAGTCCCAGGAGAACTTATTTCTAGATGAGCTGTTGGGGTGATATCATCACTCCCTGTCTATGACTACCAAACATTGTCCCTTCACTGATGGGAGTAATACAAATTTTATTTCCCAAAATTTTGGTGGGTTCTAGTGATGGTAATATAGTTGGTGTGTTATTTAGTAAATAAGTTGGTGAAAGTCCAGCAGGCCAGACGCTCACGTATCTTCACTGAGTAGTTCTGGTGCTGGAATCTGGTGGCCCCACCTCTCCGTGCTTGGGGGCAATATAAGGCTGCTCTGACAAAACACTAGACTTCACTGGTCCACACTTGTATATATCAGCATAGCATTTGACACCACTTTGGTGCCAAACAGAAACTCACACTTCTGCAACAAAGTATTGGGTCATGTGTCAGAACTCTACCTCCTGAGCCACTTCTGCACACAACACTACACAACAACACCACATAGACGGGGTCAGATCTCTCTGACCATACAGCACATCTTACCAAGTTGGTTTCACATAGAACTAGTTCCCCAAGACTACATATTCTGAAATATGTTTATTAGCTTTCTGCTATTGAATAAGATAGGTGATATGTTCCACTGATCTCAACACTTGATCCGCCCTTCATAATCCTTGCTGGCGTTTGTGTATTTTGTTTGTCTCTAGATCCTGAACTTGGGCTGGGGATCTAGAGCGAATCCTTACTTGTTGTAAGGGATAGATTTTGATATGGCAGTATCAAATCACTCGGAACATTAAACAATATTAATATATACAAAGAAATACTTTCAGTCTTACCAGAATTATGAATAGAGAACACAGTTATATTCTAGCAAAACTCAGCTGAGCTGCTGGCTCTAGTATGGCGTCCCTCTAAATATGGCAATTAGCTTCTGGGAACTACACCACTGAAGAATTACTGTGTCTACTACTGGACAATTTATGTGGAATGGCAAAAATGCGCGTCTGTGCGCTGATAATATGATTATCGGTGGCCAATCACCGACTTTCCCCCTTTCAAATTTCAAACCTCCTACCAAAAGTCAATTCAGTCATACCTCAGTCAAGTATGTATTATTGTCTGTTGGTCCGTCTGTCTCTACTTGCTTTTTCATAAAAAAACACGCTTGGTTCTACATGCTTTTTTACACGAATCGGTCTCTAAAGTTATTTTTAGCCACAATTTTCCACTATTCCCACCTCTCTTTCATTCCAACTAGATTTTAGCACTTGAGTCTCAAGGCCGCAATTTTTGAAAATTAGTGACATCTTTTTAACAGTGCAGTCGCTCGTCTGTTATGAACAACACAGTCTTTTGTCAATATCTTCATTATTATCTATCCGTCTGTATAAATGAAAGCATATTATTTCTCTACTCAAAATGGGCTATCAGACTAGCTAGGTTTTATATTCCTAACATTATTACTAAGAAAAAGTTACTTTTTCAAGGTAAGTTGTTTTTTTTTTTAAATATGTTCGAGCATCTTCTGTAATGCGTTGGCCGCTGAATTCAAATAAAAGGACTAAGTATCGCAAAAGCGTCCAAGAAATGACTGTTGCGTATAATAGCTAAGGTCCCTTTTGTCCATTTCTTTACATTGTGTCAACTTGGGGACGTGAATTTTTTTCCTTTCCCCACCAATTGCGTCTTTTTAGCCTTGCTAGTTTCAAGCACGTGTTCAGTCATATTTTTCTTTTTGATCTCCGTTCCCTCCCGTCTCCAAGGGTAAACGTTTTGTATTTGCGTCTAACAAGTTAGTTTCCATGGCGGGTAGTGAACCGCGGCATGGGCGATCATGTCTTCTAGTAGCTTACGCATTATTTTTTATCCCTACATTTTATCTTTGGAGATATTTTAACGTTGTATCACGGTTAAATTTATCACAGTATATGACGTTTTCTTTTTTGGTTGGTCGTTTAGTGATGACGTAGATTGGTAAATAACTTTTCATGGAGGACATAAGCCTTGTCCTGGGTCTAGCAATTTATTGTATTTTTTTAATAATATTATATCTTAAGAAGGAAGACTAGTCTAAGAATGGTAAATGTCGCTATTGATGAATGAATAGTAATATTCAACAATTCGGGGACGTGGAAGTAATACACCGTAAAAATCTGAGTTTATAACCTTTCATTGTCACCGAAGTGGAAAAACTGATGTTTAAGCACGTTGAGGGACAAGAATATTATTAAATTGTTACATACAATTTGTCATGCCGAACACAGTATCCCACACACGGTAAACATCCGAGTGCGAGACTGTGAATCAGACATTGTCTTGTGGGGAATAACATCGACGGATGACTTTCATGGAATACAAATGAAAATTATCGGAGATATTATGCGTGGCCTACTACAGATATACGACTTACGTATATAAGTTATTCTGGAGAACAGAAATCCAGCATTGAATTATTATTTGAATATTATCTGCATATAATCCAGTGGACTCTGACTAAGCAGTTGGATTATCTGGATTTTGCTGATGACTTAGCTCTTCTGTCCCATAACCGTAATCAGATGCAGGACAAATTGAAAACACTCGATGAGGTCACAGCAATTGGGTCTGAAAATACACAGGGAAAAGACAAAGGTAATGAGAATAAATGCAGGTAATGATAACAGGGTTGAACTTGAAGAAGCAGCAATACAAGATGTAGAATCGTACACATATCTTGGCAGCAATATAGACAAAGTTGGAGGGACAGACAGTGATATCAAAATAAGAATACAAAAAGCAAGAGGAGCTTTCATTGCATTGGGAAATATATGGAGATCAAGAGAAATTGGATCCAACATGAAAATAAGAATCTTCAACTCAAATATGAAGTCAGTCCTATTGTATGGCTCTGAGACATGGAGAACAACAAAGACAACTACCAAAAAGCTACAGACTTTCATAAATGGGTGCTTGCGTAGAATAGAGGGATTAAAATGGTATGACAAGGTTACCAACGTGGAACTGAGGACAAGAACCAGACAAGTGCCAGTGGAACAAGAGATGAGAAGAAGACGATGGCGATGGATACGACACACACTTAGGAAACCTGTTGATAGCATTACATTGCAGTCCTTGTTCTGGAATCCCCAGGGCAAGAGAAGCAGAGGTAGACCAAGAAGCACATGGAGAAGATAGCTGGAAACAGAGGTGAAAATGATAAGCAGAACGTGGAAAGAACTTGAGATGATGTCACGTGACAGAAGGACTTGGCATGTGTTTGTTGAAATCCTATACTCCTTTGGGAGTGGAGGGTTATGAATGAATGAATCTGCATGTATTATGAAAAAATTCGATGACCTGATGACAGGACGTAGAACCTCATTTTACCAAAAATCATCATTGGAAAATAAACCTCTGTTTGATCTGCAACACTTAAGCTTTTATGGTCCGTTAAAGATGAAGTTTGCTGTTACAAGTTTGTTCTTCCTTTTTGGATATACCCAGTGAGAATACAGGGACGATTAAGAGTTACTACACACTCACGTTTTGACATTAGCGTCTTTTTATAGTATCTTCATCAGTGATATAAAACAAAACTGGGAAGACCCTTACCGCTTTTAGTGAACATTTCAATACTTTCCTAAATGTTATTGGAAGCAGGCATCCTAGCGATACGGGAGCTTAACAGGCATAACCTAATAAATGGGAACTTGTGATCTTGCAACTTTGTCTAATTGAAAATGGAACATTCTTGATTCACTTTAATTATTGATGGAACTTGCAATATAACATGGAAGATGATCATAGACATAGACTTTGTGCGCGAGTATAAAGATTTTCGCGGGACTTTAGTTGGTTATTACTGAACCTGTACGGATGACATTTACATATTAATGCTTTAAATACTGCGCTTTAATTAGCTGTTAATTAGTTTTAATTAGCTTGATGAGATTATGTATTTGACATAAGTCAATACAACTTACTTACTTACTTAGTCGTTCCCCTTCTACCGTGAGGTGTAGAGGTTTGGAAGAGAGAGCGCCAGACTATCCTATCGGCTGTCTTCCTCCTGGCCTGGTTCCATTCCAGTTCTCGGTCCTTCAAAGATTGTCTAATGTTGTCTTCCCAGCGGACTCTGGGTCGTCCTGGGGTGTGGATCCCTGGCTTTTTGTTTCCCATGCTTGTCGTCAATACAACACTCCCACTAATTATATAAAGGAACTTTATAATAGTTTTAACAGCAAGTTCGTAAGTTATACCCATACATCAGCGTACCTTTCCCTGATTGGACACACTACTTTGTCATTTTAAAAATAAATTGACACCACAGTAAACCTTATGGTACATGTACTCATAATGTACACAAGACAATAATCTTTTCTCGTATGATGATGCAATTATTCACATTACAAATATGATTTTCTGCCTAAAATCATCTGTTAACGATTTTTTAAAACATTTTTATGTTATGAAATGCTTTGAATCATTGCCTAAACGGGGACCGATCTTCGGCCTTTCTAAAAGGCCAGCCGTATACTAAGACAACTGGAACTTGACTTGACTGATAGGTGTGTTACTGGAAGGTGTGATGTGTGTGAGTTGATGCATTGCTACCATTATGATTTAAGGGTTGTTGACACTTAGTCATGGCTCCCTCACGTTGATGTTAAATGGATTTTGTCTTGAGGAGACATTAGCGATGGCTCATATACCATTGTCACACTTGTAGTGTTAAATTGCCTACCCTGTGGCAAACCTTGGGGCTATTCTAGTTCTTAATTCCTATGAGATTTGATGTTACCATATTTCACTCTGGTGATTTTGTGTTCACACCACATGAATAATGAAAACGTTGTAGGATGATGTTATGATTGAAATTCATAACGATTATGCGTGAATTATAGTATGCTTGATAGAGTTCCATTTCTTATATTTTAATATTGATTTACTCACTGGTAAAGGAAATGACGTCATACCGATATGGTGCGGTAGCAGACGCCAAGTTAAGCAGAAGATTTGTTCTATCGTCTCCTAGGAGAGATGCCGATTGTGTTTAATGCGAGAGGTCGCGTATGTGTTTGCTCCTGCAGTCTACTGTGTTTTCCCTGAGTTGTACCATCACTATGACATCATGTCGTGAATTTTTATCACATAGGTAATAGATGTTTATAGTCCTGTCTGAGCAGAGGTGATAGTGATAACTATGTGAAAGTAAGGTGTAAGAAATAGTTTTTTGTCTCACGAGGTGATAGTGTAAGAGAAAGGACAGTCTCTGGTTTGAGTAATTTCTCTAATCCAGCCTATCTGTACGACTATATTTAAATCAGACGCACTTTCTCTCCTTGTACAAAATACAAGTTACACGGCACCCACATGCACATAATTCTGTGACAAATACGCACAAACGTGAAAAACAAACTATGGATAACAGATAGGGTAGGGGTTGACCAACGCAATAACTTAAGGTTTATTAAGTTTATTTATCACTAGAACTTTACAACATAAATCATATACATCAATAGATCATGGTTTACAGACAAATGAAAATTAATCAAATAGGTTCTCCCCTCTGGTAAAGGAAAAGAAAAGAAGATCCCATCTGAGGTTAATTAACCCCAAAAAAAAATTTTACAATAAGTGTATGGAATAGTCAGTAAGAAAACAATGAACAAGTTCCTAATTAATCTATCCCGTAAATACTCAGGTTAGTAAGAACAAAAGAAAAGATGTGTATGATAGTGGTAACATAAGAACAAAGTTTCTTTCTTTCCGTTCACTCCCTACACGCGTACAGTGGCCACTTTCAGATTTGCTTATCCAATAGTTGTCGCAGGCATTCTGTGGAAATAAACACTAATAAGTAATAAGACTATTCAGTGTCATATTATGTTTTGCCAAATCCAGCCCCAGACTCGCCGTAGTTGCTGACTGCAAATTTCACGGGAGTCGCTGGAGTTGGTGATTTAATTTTGCCTGGATAAAATACTTTATCTCTGCCTTCAGTTGGTTGGAGTAAGGTTCATACGTAGTGATCGCCGACATAGGATGAATTATATATATATATATATATATATATATATATATATATATATATATATATATATATATATATATATATATATATATATATATATATATATATATATATGTAGCATTCTTAAGTTCAACACCAAGGCAATCCCAAGAAGCAATAAATAATTTGTGTCATCTCTCGATTAAAATAGGTCTCCAAATAAATGCCTCTAAAACTAAAGCTATGAACTTTTCTAACGAGACCTTTGATATCATCTTGAACGGGGAGAAACTACAGAAAGTTGAAAGTTTCAATTATTTAGGCAGTAAAATGACTCAGGATGGTGACACAACAAGAGAAATCCATACTAGAATTGCTTTGGCAGCTAGCGCCTTCAATAGATTATCTAACATTTGGAAATTACGATCATTGAATATACATACCAAGCTTCGTCTGTTTAATTCAAATGTTATCTCAGTGTTAACATACGGCTGTGAGAGTTGGAAAATAACAAAATCATTGGAGAACAAGCTGAATACATTCGAGAACAAATGTCTTAGAAAACTCATGAACATCAGTTGGAAAGAATTCAAGACTAATCGACAAATAAGAGAAGACTCTAGGCAGAAATATGTCTCCGACTATATAAGGAAAAGACGATGGTCTTATATCGGTCATGTCCTACGAATGCAAAACAACAGAATACCACTACAGGCGCTCACTTGGGTTCCTGAGGGTAAGAGGAAAAGAGGAAGACCAAAAGAAACACTCAGAAGAACAATAATAAGAGAAGGAAGAACGTTGGGCCTAAATAATGTGCAAGAGCTAAGAGGAGTGGCGTCACAACGAACAACCTGGAGAGCACTGGTTTCTGCCTTATGCGCCGTGTTTGGTGCTTAAAGAATTTATTATTATTATTATTATTATTATTATTATTATATATATATATATATATATATATATATATATATATATATATATATATATATATATATATATATAAATATATATATATATATATATATATATATATATATATATATATATATATATATATATATATATATATATATATATATATATATATATATATATATATATATATTTCATGTCTTGTCTAGCCTTTTGTTGGTGAGACACTATGTCAAATTACACAAATGTTGTTGCCAATATATTTTGCCACAACTGGCTGATAAGATTTATATAGGTATAATCTGGTAAAGTTCTGGTCCAGTTAACATTTACAATTATTGCTCTAGTTATGTCTCTCTCATAAAATGAAGAAAATGAACCGCACAGGTCATAGCCCGAAGACTCAGCAATATTATAAAGTGTCTCCTTGCTTATACACTTATAAGACCAACGGACCCTAAGACCATAGTTCATAAGGCATAAGTTCATATGACCATAATTTCAAATGACCAAAAGACCGCTAGTTCGCTTGGTTTTTGATCAGCCTAGATTTTTTTTGGAAAGAAAATATAAACATTTAACCATAATATCAATATTATATCTCTACAACGTGTTAAGGTAAGACCTCTTTAACCACTCCGTTATTAATTAGATTATAAACCACACATGTCTAGCCTATCCTATCGTTTTTACCGCGTAATATGAACACTAGTCATTTAGAAAATTACACAAAAGGGTTATGAGTAATTAATATATACCGTCAGTGGACAATTATTTAACGTATGTACTAGTGAATTTAAAGCATCTCTTCCTGGGGAATAGCGAGTAATTAAATTTATTTTAAGGCTGGAGAAATTTAGCTATAAGTTATTAATACGCTATTCCGTTTAACACAGAAAATCCCAGTGGAATATAAATGAAAAACTTTTAACACACTAAATACTTAAAGGCTAGTATATAAATTACCGCAAACAGAAAATGAAAAATTCCACGAAATCTAATAATTCACTCTGTACGAGAAATCTTAGGATATCGAGCTAGTGAATTCAGAAAGATCTCTGAGCAACTGATAATGACTTTTGGAGAGACGGGGTATATATGCATAGATGCCTTTCTTTCGCTCCTAAATGCGAAAGTCACACCTACAGCCAGGGCCAGGCAAATTTGCGGCTCGATTCCTGAAAGAAAGGTCATTTCTTCACCTCTGCCGACCGACAACCTCTGGCTTGTCTTTCATTCTCCTCGCCTGCAGTATATAAGCTGTGTAAGTTAATCCCCTGAAAATGTAACACTCCAAGGTACGTCTCAGATTTATCGCCCTTAATTCTTCAAAGAAACTGTTAACGCCTGGCCTCTGCCTGCGTGTTTCCCTGATCAAAGAACATTTACGCCGTGCACTTCGCTCTGTCCCACCGTGCTTAATTGCAAGACGGCTCGCGTGTTAATTGCGATAGTGAATCAGGCGTTCGTGTAGCAAAAAATATACCCCTAGATGGGGCCGAGGGGGGGGGGGGGAAGTGGACGGTCGCTGCTGCACCATTTACAAATGTGACACATCAATATACTCAGTTGAGGTGTTCCTAGATTATTTGAATGTCAGGAAGTAATTTTCATTAATGTGTCGAATGTATCAATATATTAAACTTTTGAGAATGCAAAGAGAGCGTCTCCATAGTGGATCGGACTGCCTGACGAGGTTATTGAGACTGCACATTACTGCCTTTGCCGCTGGGCGGGAACATATTTTTGTACTTGATGGAGCTATGTAACAGTTCGTAATAAATTGTGCATCGTCAATTTTGAAGAGATGTTTCTCATCTAATTGAATTAAAATTGATTCGTGTCGGTCTAAGTACCCCTGCGTTTACTTTGGCCACGGATACCTATCCGAACATTATATTTCATAACAAAATGAAGAAGTCACGCATCAATGACCATATGCAGTATTTCCACTTCCGTTGTTACTTATCATGTAAAACTATTCACCACATCTTAGATACCTCACTGATAATCTCTTCCGTGTTGTTACTTTCTTGTAGTTAATTATCAAAACAATCATTTTATTTAGGTAATTCTACCAATGCATAGTAAACAAAGTCAGATGTATACATTTGGTTACCTTCTCCTTGCTATATCTTCCAGTGCATGAAAACTTAAAAATGCCTTTTCCATAACAATATTCACAATGTCATCTTTCATATTAACATTCACAAATCTCCAATCATCCTGAACGAATGATTAAGTTATTCAGTTGACTCCTGGGGTTGTAAATCTGATACTATGAATCGCCCGTCACGTGAAAAGTACTGTGACCTTCTCATTCGTGCGGTGAGCCTTCATTTATCGTGACTGCGTGTTGTGAACAAGCCAACAATAATAACACCGTGTTCTAAGCTCTGAATCGTATGGCCTTTTATAACTTCTGTACATCTCTGCACTATTAAATAAGTCACCTGAAGTTCTACTTACAGCAACAGAACTTCCCACACATTTAAACAATACTATCTTTATCGAGTCGATGTCTTGAAAACTTCAAGATCCACGGTTGTACATCTGTACACACCGGCATTTTGAGATCAACTGCCTTATCACCCCGAAGTTTGCCTTCCCCTTAAAATAGTGCGGCTTTTCCAGCCTTTTGGTTGGGCGGCTTAATATTACCCTATTTATTTTATAGGTCTCCCGATGGAAGTATTTCGGCTATTCCGATTTTCTTAATTCTAGATTCAATCTGATACTCGCCTATCTTAAATCTATTTCCATAAAACCTTGTGACTATTCTTCCAAACAATTAGCACGAATTATGCTATAGTCATAGTAGTACGTCGCCCGGTGACACAGATCCCGGGGTTATACAAATGTATCCTGTAAGGAGACATTTGCGTTCTATCAAAAATATAAATCCAAATCCCTAAAATTCCCTTTTGAGAAAATGAAAAAGAAAAAAAATTAAATATCGTAAATCGGGGGCTCTCATGCGTAGAGATAAAAATTATTCGTAAATCGAGGGCTCTCTAAGTATACTCGTCTAAGTACATGCTATCATCCAAAAGATTTATGCGTTATCACCGGCCAGTAGAGGCTCCTATACAATGTTTCATAACAAACACCAAAAAAATAAATAACTGTGGTGAGTTAACCACAATGTTACTAACCATTTCATGACAAGGTCCACAAACAATTAAAATCTCACAAGTCATCACAATATGACTCGTTTAAACTTTTTCCTATCCGTGGCATCTCAGTGGCAATACAATAAACCAAACTCAAACTTAAGGGGTTTCCCTACAGTGAAAACTAACTTTTGTTCTAATAACATTTTCAAACTTTTTATGTGCTCAATAGACACAGTGTATGTCCATGAACCAAATTCTACAGTTTATTTTGTTAAAAAACATGTGGTTACCATGGTAACCAAAAAAAAAAAAATCCGCCATATTGGATTTTCACCACTTTTCGAGAGCTAAAAACTTATGTTTCCCATTGACCAAACTTTACCAAATTGCACACACATGTTGTGACTGACAATTAAAACAATTTATCAGGGGCTTTTTTTGATAAGTTAAAAATTCTATTTTTAATGATTTTAAAAAAAAAATACACTATATTTGTATGAAAAACAATGAAAAAAAAAATATTTAAAAAATATATCAGAGCAAATTACCAAAATATCAAAAATAGCCCCTGTCATTTTAAAGGTATATATGTGTCCTACATGCATGCCTAATTTCAGACTGATCTATTAGATAGTTTGTAAAAAATAACATTTTTTGTTAATAAAATGTTAGTTTTGAGAAAAATGCATTTTAGTCACCGAATGACTTGTCTTGTCCAATATATACTCCATTCTGGGGGCTGAATGTGTGTTTAAAATTGTCCAGCACTATATGCTGCACCTCCTTCAGCTTCCTGCAGCTGCTCCTCTTGCCTTTATCTTGCCTAATTTTTCTTCTTTCCTTCTACATGGTAACCAAAAAAAAAAAACATCCGCCATTTTGGATTTTACACCAATTTTCAAGAGCAAAAATCTTATGTTTACCATTGACCAAACTTTATCAAATTGCATACACATGTTTTAAATGACAATTAAAACAATTTGTATAGGGCTTTTTTTAATAAAATAAAAATTCTATTTTTAATGAATTTTTTTTAAAAAATACACTATATTTGAATGAAAAACAATGAAAAAAATATATTTTAAAAAAATATATCAAAGCAAAATTACCAAAATATCAAAAAAAGCCCTTGTCAATTTAAAGGTATATATGTGTCCTATATGCATGCCAAATTTCAGACTGATCTATTGGATAGTTTGTAAAAAAAAAACATTTTTTGTTAATAAAATGTTAGTTTTGAGAAAAATGCATTTTAGTCATCGAGTGACTTGTCTTGTCCAATATACTCCATTCTGGGGGGCTGAATGTGTTTAAAATTGTCCAGCACTATATGCTGCACCTCCTCCTCTCGCCTTTGTCTTGCCTAATTTTTCTTCTTTCCTTCTACCCTGGTAACCAAAAAAAAAAACAACCGCTATATTGGGTTTTTCACCAATTTTCAAGAACAAAAATCTTGTTTCCCATTGACCAAACTTTATCAAATTGCACCCACATGTTGTGACTGAAAATTAAAACAATTTTACTCATGATTATTTTAATAAGTTTAAAATTCTATTTTTAATGATTTAAAATAAAAAAAACTATATTTGTATGAAAAAATATTTTTTTAAATATTTTTTTTTAATTTATAAAAGAAAATTACCAAAATATCAAAAATGCAGATGTGTTACTTTAAAGATATAGATGTGTACTACTCATGATTATTTTTATAAGTTTTAAATTATATTTTTAATGATTTAAAAAAAAACTATATTTGTGTGAAAAAATATTTTTTTAAATATATTTTAAAAAATTATAAAAGAAAATTACCAAAATATCAAAAATGCAGATGTGTTTTTTTTAAAGATATAGATGTGTACTACATGCATGCCAAATTTGAGACTCCTCTGTTTGATAGTTTTAGTGAGAAATCGTGCATTTTCGGCACAAATTTGAAAATCATAGCATGGGGGTGGTGCCGACAATATGCTTTTTGATACATCAAATGCATTTTTTATGTTATAAAACCTTGCTCAATCGATTCCTGGATGATTATTTAATAAAATAAGCTCAAAAGTAAAAAATCTATATTTTGTACGTAAAATCCAGTTTTCATAGTAGTGGACCTCCTTAATAGGGTTCAATGAACTTCAAACATTTTGTCAAATTATTAAACATAAATACAGTGCGACATCTCTTCTCTCACTGAGGTCAGTGATTTTACAGAAGACATTTGATGTCTTGAAAACATCTATTGCCAGTGACAGCTCATTGTCCGGCATAAAGACGTACTGAGTAATCTCATACTTTGTAATATTCAAATTTAACTTTCACAAAAAATGTAGCTATCAGTCAGCAATGTGACCCTATTCTACCGTGAGAAGTAAGTGAGAATGTATGTGGAGAGGAATGTCGTCAGTGAATTGTGCGCGACTGATAATAGTCTTGGGTGCACCTGCACTGTCATTTCTTTTTGTCAAAAAAAATAAAATGTAGGTCTGAACACCGTTGTCTTCTCTAGAAAATGTTCAATTGTGAAGCAAAAAAAAATATATATATATGTACAAGGTTTTCTTCTCAACTTTTCCCAAACAATTGCATGATGGATGGATAAACAATAACAGTTAAAACTGTAGTGACTAATCATTGGAAAGGATATCCAATAATGTATGTGCCTGTCAGTATAAATGTATGTTAACTTTAACGCAACAATGTTATTCATGTGGGTTTGACTTCATCAACATTTTTTGTATCGCACTTTGCGAAATATTCCTGTCTGTCCCAACATTATGGGCTCTACATGGGTATAACTACAGTGCAAAGCAGTGTTACTGCGATGAGTATGTTCTACTATAGGCATGTCACAGTAGCGTTAGCGGGGGTACAAGCGGGTAGTTGATGGGATGGGAAGTAAATGTAGTCATGGGGACGTTCTCAGTAACACTTTCTCTGGGTGATATCTTGAGGATTCATTTGGTTTTCACCATCAGCAGTAGTGTTAACAGGACTCTGTTCTTAACCAAGTATTCGTATATAACTTCGTACTTAATATAAGCAGACTACTCAGTATAGTGATAATAATTAATGCTAATAAATGTTGCCTAATCAGGCAATCTCGTTTATCTTATCATCGTAGCTAAGTTCTTGTGCATAACATTTTATGTTCTCATCATCATTTTCAAACAATACATCAATACAATTCGTTAAGTGTATCATCACTGATCTGAGGTCATTTATTCTATTCCAATTCGACGCAATAGCGTTTTTTGTGTGTGTGTGTGCTATTCACAGTAGTTAGGCTTTTGCCAATGACATGTTCTCTCTTCTCCTGCTTTGTAGCTTTTTTTTTTTTTTCTATAACCAGCGGCACTCGAGCTTTCCAGCTCTTTCGGCCCAATGACATGTCATTGCGAGGCTGGGGGGTCAGTGGACTTTCCTTCCAACCCGGTCAGGAGCTTCGCTCCTTCCCATCCACACGGGATTTATGTGCAGGAGCCGTTCAGGTTATTCAGTCAAATTTCCGGTCGTAAACATTTCTTCAAACGCCGACGGCCGGGTTTGAACCATGAACACCTGGTCGCCAGTACAACGTCGTAGCCATTACACCAGCGCGGCTCCCCTGCTTTGTAGCTAAGTCTGGTATGGCATGTTGTAAGTTGGTTTCCTTGCTTCTGTTGTAAGTTGCCATAATTAGAGTCAGTAGCAGTACTAAAAAAAATGTACTCCTGCGCATTTCCTATAAAAGGAAGTAGGGATCGCCTAGTGCGATTGGATTGCCTAATTTTCTGAAATCTTATCAAAAGATCTGTAAGCATTATCCTAAGCATGTGCACTTCAAATTGGTATCAATGAATAAAACAATGTAAATAATATAATGAAAGTACCTAATATCACATATATGTCTTGTGATACAATGTTTGTCTGTGTCCTTAAGGACTAAAAAATCACTGATCATTACATAACTTGCTGTTACCGATCATAGGTTTTACTGGTGTGGCACTGACATCTGTCCTTGCCTATACTATCATGGGCAGTAGTATGGTGATGAAAAGGGGCTGACATCTCTCGCTGCGAATACTACCATGGGCAGTAGTATGGTGGTGAAAAGGGGGCTGACATCTCTCGCTGCGAATACTACCAAGGGCAGTAGTATGGTGATAAAAAGGGGCTGACATCTCTCGCTGCGAATACTACCATGGGCAATAGTATGGTGAGGAAAAAGGGCTGACATCTCTCGCTGCGAATACTACCATGGGCAATAGTATGGTGATGAAAATGGGCTGACATCTCTCGTGAAAAAGAAAATAAAGATGTAAAATATCTATTCGGCCTAAATTAAGGCTGGTGAGTACTGATGTAGTGGGGTGGTAAAACCAGTACTAAATCTGCGCTGAAAGGAGTTTGGCGAGTTCCAAAAGTGTTATTTCACGTTTGGATAGGCGACTGTCATACGTTGGCGTGGGCGTTGAAAGCGTTGTGTTTATCGTCGCTCGACATGAAGTTGGTAACGATGGTGTGGGAGGTAAGTGTTGAAGACTTGATTTGCTTATCTGTGTAGGGCGACGTTTGCGCAGTATTTTATTTCTGACTTGTTCCGTTTAACATATGCTATGTCTCCTCCCATAACCTCCTGCTACTATCTCCCATTCTCCTTACTTATTCACCATATCTAAAAACCTCATCATTATGGCCTTCCTACTTTTAAGCGCCTCTAACGCTATCAGTTTATCAATATCTGTATTTGCCTCTTCCTTTATTTCTCCTCTGAATTCGATCACGATTTTCCTGCTCTCTCTCTCTCTCTCTCTTTGCCTTCTATCACGATTTGCTTGGTCTATTATTCTATATTTCTCCTCGTTTCTGTCATCTAACATTTTCGTTATAACCATATCTAATTCATTTCTTATCTCTAGAAACTGTGTCCGATACTTTTCTTCTAGCAATATCCATACTGTTCTTCTTGACCCGTCAAACCCAGGCCGTGCTATGATGACTTCTATTTCCTTCTTCAACTGATTTATACTTGGTTCGGTAGTCTTATTCTTTACTTCTGCGATAAATCTATACTGTGGTACAACTACTTCTTGAGCCATTTTGACTGTGTCCTCCCCATACTCCTCTTGCATCACATCTCTCACAAGCTGTCTTACTTCTTGTATTCTTTGCGATAAGTCTATATCAAACTTCATCTCTAATAATTGATACACCTCCTTTATTGTCAAGGTTTTAAGGTCGCATTCTCTTTGGATACATTTTATTTCTTTCTTCAACTCCTGTACATTTGGCTTAGCTACCTTGATAATTTTCTTCTTCTCCTCCGAAACACTGTCGACCCTCTGTACTGTTCTTGTACGCCTGCATGATGTGTCAGTGTTAAGGTCAACATCTGTTTGTTTTGCTGAAACTGCAGCTTTATTCTCTGTTTGTGTTGCTGAAACTGCAACTTTATTCTCTGTTTGTGTTGTTGAGTCTATCTGTGCTGATGCTGTAACTTGCTACAGCTGCTCTTGATTCTTTTGTGGATTAGGGCTGTTATTTCTTGAATATCCACTATCTAAGGAAACTTCGCTCAACTCTGGAGTCGGTACATGACTTTGCAAATTCATTTCAGTTCTTTTTGGATTTTTGCATGTGACAGCTTATTGTTTCTCATCTTGCACTTGATCTTGAATGTTACTTTGTTCTACGTTATCGATAATATTCTTGTTACTTTGACTTGACTTTCCCATCTGGGTCATAAGTAATGTCTTTATGTCTTCTAGAACACCTATTCCTTTTGACACTAGACTGTTCAGCATATCATCAACAGTCTCTAGCTCTGAAATATTAGACAATACTTGAAGCTTCTTTGGTTGCTTGTTATACTTGTGGGTGTGATGTGTATTACCCATACGAACTAAGTTTATCTCATGACATATGCGGGCTTTCTTTTCTTGATTAGTGTGACTTATATGTGTCCAATTTCCATCTGCTGTCGTTATGCGACACCCTCGTCCGTTTTCCAGTACTACACTATTGAACTCCCAAATTTGTCTGGCTTTAACTGCATTGATAACATTTCTTAATCGAGGAAGTTGAGGGGAACTGCGGTAAGACGTGGAATACGATGGGTGGGTTTGAAAAAAAATGAAAAAAGGTGATTCGTCTTACGAGGACAAAAGACAAAGAAAATAGTCTACGTTACGGCCACAAGGCCTTCGTCAGGAAAGGAAAGAAAGTGAAGTCTAGATAGGACACATAAAAAACTTAATAAAATAATAAAATAAAAACTGGGTACTTCCCTGAAGGCAAGAACCGAAATTCGCTGTCTGTTGAAGAACGCGTGGCTGAACAGAAAGCGACTTCCGCCGCCGGGTGTACACAATACATACTGAAAAACTAAAAAACGAAACCGGACAATAAACTACCCAACGGGATAAAAGTGGGGACTGGAAATAGAAGAGGACAGAAAGAGTGGGAGATAAATAAATATGAAATTAAAAAATGTATATGGCATACAAATAGGAGAATAGGATAAGAGTGGAAAGAGTCAAATAGAGCAAGAGAGGAAAGGGTGACCTCAGACAAAGGTGTGAAAAGTGTTGAGACCGGCTGGTTTTAGACACCCCATGCGGTGTATAAGACGGTTCTCAAGCTGTTCTCGGCTGGCAGTGTCAGAGGAGCAGGATCGGATCGCTGTGACCTGGATGTCGATGGGACCATGGTGGTCAGGACCATTGAAGTGTATGGCAACTGGTGTGGACTTTTGCTGAGCGATGTCATTTAAGTGCTGGCTGAATCTGTCCCCAAGTCGTTTGCCTGTTTGGCCAATATAGGTTTTGCAGCAACGTTTACATATGATCGTATAAATGACATTGCGCGATTCACACGTGAAGCTACTAGTGATGGTGTACGTAGCCTTAGGAAAGGACACCTTCTGGGTTGAGGTGACATACTTGCACGTGTTGCAACATTTCTTACTGCCATTCTACTTGTTCTTTTGTTCAATGTATCCCAGTGTTTCTTGACTGGTGTCGTACGCCTGGATGTTGATTCATAATTGTAATTTCCCTGTGGGTACCTTGAATTAAATGGAAACTGCCTGTGGTAGTTATCTGCGTTTCTATTTCTACAATTTTTAGCTATATGTCCTTTTTTATTACAATTGTAACAAACGATTGTAGACACATTGTACACATTCTGTCTTTGTGCTGGTCCATGTGAATGTTGTTGTACCTCACGTCCAGTATGGTTATGGTGTCTGTGCGTGTCAGGTCGACGCCATTGTTGTCTTGTATGGTCTACTTCCATGGGTTCGTGATCAAAGACTACATTAGATTGTGGCTCCCTACCTATTCTCTGGTGAAACCTTTTGTGAACATTATCTTCCGCTATCGCTGCCTGAATCGTCTCCGTTATTGTTTTCGTATCTTTACGTATAAGGTGAAGTTTCAGATTGTCGGCATAGAGTCCATCAACAAATATTCCTACCAAATGACGTTCGAGCTCTGGCGATGGGATAGATCCACCTAAAAATGCTTCTTCAGCAAGATTCAACAATCGATCACCGTAGAACTGGACTGGTTCATTCCTTTCTTGCCTGATCTTTCTGAGTAATGTCCAAGCGTGCTGATTGTCAACTATGTCACTATATCTACTTACTAGCTCCTTCTTAAGGGAGTCGTATGTCTCATCAGGATAAAGTTGCATACGCCTTCTTAGAAAATCTGTCACTAGTGAGTCACTGGACAAGAATGCAACACGTTTTTTGTCTGCATCCTGACAGCCTTTACCATTGAAGCAATTTTTTTAATATCTACTAACCACTTTCTAAAACATTTCGCCTCTCCTGCGAAGGGAGTTATCATTGATCTTACTTTGTTGAACTTGGCGTAATGGTCAACGTTAGACAGTGTATCCGTTATCCGCTGAAGAGTTGTCATGGTTGAGTCTTGCTCAGTGGGGAGCGGAACATTAGAAGCCTGCTGGTATTGTTGTTGAGGGAGTGTTTGTGCCGTTTGTTGATGATATTCCTCCATTTGCAAAAGTCCTATGTATAGCCTATCAGCTTAGTCCAATTTTACCTTTCCTGTACACTATGACACTGAGAGGATTGGTCGTAGTACCATATAATTTAGATGCTATGTCACTCAAAGAACTGGTTATGGTACAATATAAGTTTAGATGCTATGCCACTTAGAGGACTGATCTCGGCAACATATATAGGTTTACATGCTATGCCACTCAGAGGACTGGTCTCGGCAACATATATAGGTTTACATGCTATGTCACTCAGAGGACTGGTCTCGGCAACATATATAGGTTTACATGCTATGCCACTCAGAGGACTGGTCTCGGCAACATATATAGGTTTACATGCTATGCCACTCAGAGGACTGGTCTCGGCAACATATATAGGTTATTGTGTGGCCGTGGGGAAGTGATTAGTATAGTGTAGATGTTCGTTATATCATCCAAGTCAGGAATACTGGTATACTGCCAGAGGTCTTTATTCTTGTTGATATCTGTAACCTAGTCCGTTCCAAACTTCCTCTGTGTTGTTATATGTGGCGTGACAATAATTTGCATGTATTTCTTCGTATATCTTTACTGTAAGACTTCATCAACGAGAGATAATAGAGTAAACTCTCCAGATTCAAAACAATCATTTTATTTAGGTAATTCTACCAATGCATAGTAAACAAAGTCAGATGTATACATTTGGTTACCTTCTCCTTGCTATATCTTCCAGTGCATGAAAACTTAAAAATGCCTTTTCCATAACAATATTCACAATGTCATCTTTCATATTAACATTCACAAATCTCCAATCATCCTGAACGAATGATTAAGTTATTCAGTTGACTCCTGGGGTTGTAAATCTGATACTATGAATCGCCCGTCACGTGAAAAGTACTGTGACCTTCTCATTCGTGCGGTGAGCCTTCATTTATCGTGACTGCGTGTTGTGAGCAAGCCAACAATAATAACACCGTGTTCGAAGCTCTGAATCGTATGGCCTTTTATAACTTCTGTACATCTCTGCACTATTAAATAAGTCACCTGAAGTTCTACTTACAGCAACAGAACTTCCCACACATTTAAACAATACTATCTTTATCGAGTCGATGTCTTGAAAACTTCAAGATCCACGGTTGTACATCTGTACACACCGGCATTTTGAGATCAACTGCCTTATCACCCCGAACTTTGCCTTCCCCTTAAAATAGTGCGGCTTTTCCAGCCTTTTGGTTGGGCGGCTTAATATTACCCTATTTATTTTATAGATCTCCCGATGGAAGTATTTCGGCTATTCCGATTTTCTTAATTCTAGATTCAATCTGATACTCGCCTATCTTAAATCTATTTCCATAAAACCTTGTGACTATTCTTCCAAACAATTAGCACGAATTATGCTATAGTCATAGTAGTAGGTCGCCCGGAGACACTAAGTCAATGTGCCAGATGTGTTATATCACTTTTAGTGCCTTAATCTTTAACAAGATTGTCATTTTCTGACATCCTCCTGAAATCGGCCAAGCGTAAACGGTTGTTAGTTACCTGCCGTAACAGACATCTTGGTTTGCGCCCTATTCCATCTGCTGGTGTTTGGTCAATTAAACAGTTTCGTTCCTTGTAGACAGCTTTTTCTGTCTGGCCGTAAGCTGTTACATATTCTATTACGCAAGCAAATTCCTCCTGCACAAATAGAAGTCAATGGTGCTTCAAAAACAGGTCAAGTGGTCAGGTAATCCGCAGGGAGTGACAAGAAATGATAAGGCAAAGTTGGTCGATGAAAGAAAAAAATTGCGATACGGAGCGGGTAAGACAAAAAAGAAAAGTAAGGGCACAGAAGCGAGTTGAAGGAGGTCACAGGAAAATGTAACGATCGAAGATTTGATTTGTCAACAAGCAGAGACAAATTATAGGACCTACCATTAGTGAAAGTAAAATCAAAGAGTTTAGTAAATTTTCCATGTCACAACAAATTATGGTAATAAAACTTTTCGTTTTTGGCAGTTTAACTTTTTCATTGAAATAACATGCTCAAGCTGCTTTAAATTTCATTGCTCCGCAATAATCACATAATGTATCTACATATTCTGAAGCTGCATGAATTCTTGTTGCGCTATAAATAGTTTACGAATTAAAAAAAAAATTAACATAGAACAATTAAGCATCGGATGCATTCAAAGCTCAAAATGCTTTCTTTTATTTAAGTTTGGTCTCAAAACTTTTCACTAGCTTGAATGGAACGTGTAATCGAAATTGAGATTGCAACTAAGTACTGCCAATGTCAGATCACCGTGTCTCATTCATACTTAAAGTGTACTGTTGAATTACGCAGCACGTGGGGCTGTACAAAATCACAATTTATTTATGTTTTCATTCAAACAAAAGTGTGCAATCAATAATTTAAACCGTTTTAATTTTTTTTAAATATAAAGTAACAAGAATGATAAAAATAGCACAAAAAAGTATCTGATGCACTCGAAATTGTATTCATAATGGTTCCTTTTATTTTATGTGCGTATCTATATATTTTTGTCAAATAAAAATTTGCCGTTTTGGCGAGGTTCGCCGGATTCAGCCTAGGCTCTGGATTCTTTTATTATATTAGGGCTCGTGTCAAAACATAAAGGACCTTACGGTCTGGGTATTTTCTCCAATAATAGTGTATCTACACTGTTGTGAAAATAAAGCTTTGCCCCTTGTTGCATTTGAATACGAGTTATATGTTTATTCAGGGTTTTCTAAAACTATGAACCATTTCAGTATGCCGTTGATACAGAGTAAATATTATCAAGGGGAGGTGATCTTGAAAATGTTAAGCGAATAGATTCGATTGCGGGTTACGTTGCTTGGTTAAGCTGATGTTAAGTTAAAATAGTATTAGGGGAATTCCCTCGTATGTTCGAGAAGTAAAGTTAGAAAAGCGTGTGAACGCAAGGCAGTTCAATTGTGAAGGTGTATTCACTCCGAACTGTTGTGAGCTACGGGGTTTTAGCTATTTGTGGCTAGCCCGTGCAGTAGTGAGACTGAGCGGTGTTTTTTGAACAGCCGGGTCTCGTATCTGTTTTAGGCGGGAGAAGGGTATTCCGGTGAAGCAGTCTGTTTTTGGGCACCGACTGGAGAGGTCGGCCCTACAGTGTGTGTTTTGAGTATGCCTGCGCAGTGCAAAAGTTATAGAGGCCATTATTTGTGTAGGCCAGTAATTCCTGAGTTAATTGAAGAATTATGTTTGTGAGTATTTTGAAGAGGTAAGGATCCATGAGGGCGAGATTACTGCAAACTGCCAGGGAGTGCAGTCTTGCGAGAAATTGCCGCGAGCATTATTATTTAAGTAGTTAGCACGGCGAGGATGATGTCCGTTTGATAACCGGATCCTTTGTTATTATTGAGTATTTACATTAGAGCGCCAATGTTGAGAGCGTCTTTGATGAGGCATATTTGAGGAGGCCATCATTATTGATTATATTAGCACGGTGATGCCGACCGTTGCTAAAAGGATCCAGGAGAATATTATAGCGCATATTTAAGGAGGCCATTTAAGTAGTTAGCACGGCGAGGATGATGTCCGTTTGCTAACCGGATCCATTGTTATTATTGAGGGATCCATATTTGCATTAGAGCGCCAATGTTGAGAGCGTCTTTGATGAGGCATATTTGAGGAGGCCATTATTGATTATATTAGCACGGTGATGCCGACCGTTGCTGAGAGGATCCAGTATTGATGATGTATAGCGCTAATGATTCTGAGAAGTGGAGATGTGACTGGAGTACTGTATTATTGTATTGATATGACTTGTACTTTGATTATGACTGTGTATTCTATATTAACGTGACGTGTTGTGGTGTAATAAACGTCATTAACTTTAACCTGCCGTTACACCATTCCACGCCTCTGATGCGTGTACCTGTAGTGTGTGAATGTACCCACGCACACTCACTGCAACATTTAACACGGTAAGAAAACAGTAGTAGTGACAGTGATAACGCATGACCATAAATAGCCTGGGTGGCGAAATTTATGTCAACAAACAGATTGAATTCACTAACAGTATCTCGTGTGTAGCAGTGGTATCATAGTCGTATAGAATTTGATATTTCGACATTCGCGTGATATAAGAAGTATGTTCTGCTCTGTGTGGGCGCATTGAACATTTTAAGCATTAAGTAAACACCCACTCTCATTAGATGCAGAATAGTATTAAAAATCAAGAGTCTACATATATTGGTGGTCTTCATTAACATACCATGGATTTAACTTAACTCATGAAAAGGAATTTTTCTTCGGGTTACATTTGGTGGGCCAGTTTATTTAACGGAATGAAACCCACGGAGTTCGCGTGATAGGAAAGCCCTGAGTGGGCGTGGCTTATGTATCCTCGCATTGCTTTATAGTCCTCGACCTAGTTGGTTTACTGTGTCCAACACGGTAGAATATAACAGTGGAAGTTGACAGGTTGTTGGTAGACAGTCAAGTTTAACTAAATGTGAAGTTTTTTGAGGAGTCATTTGCAGATTATCTCAAGTCAAAAGTCACGGAGGTTGCTGTGCTGCATTTTTGTGTGCTGATGCTGTGTTGAGCGCATTCTACACTTTGGCAAGAACTTTAAGAGAAGAAAGTCTAGTTCGTGTACCTTTCTGCGCTGGAACGGTTTTATCTGCAGAACTTTGTGATATCTGGTGTGTTGGCGGAAGGGACGGAAGTATATTAAGATAAGTGATTTTGTTCTGTGTAGATTGTGCCACTTTTCTGCATTTCAGCAAGTCTGCCTGTACTATCCATCGCTATTTCCTGTTGATAATTGTCGTTGTGTTGTCGATAATTATATCGATTGATTGTACAATATGTTGATGCATAGATAGTGTATGCTATATATAAGTACTATAACAGAAGTTGGTGTACAGTAGTTGATTGAGTCAGTTGAAACTCTTATAAAATGTGGATGATCCAGGAGGATATCAAATACCGTGAACTATTAGGATTTGGAGACCGTGAGCTGACTGAGTCTGAAATAACAAGACTGATATATGAAAAGCTAATTCATGAAAGTGATGAGAGGATTCAGAAAAGGGGGCTAGAAGAGAAGAAGCAACTGGACATAAAACAGAGTACCCTAGAGCAAAGGGAAAGTTTCATAGAATGTACTGCTGAAGAGAGTAAACTTCAGGAGAAAGTATCTAAACTAACAACTGATTTAGGTAAATCAAATTCCGAGCTTGTTTGTGTTCGAGCAGCATTAGAATCTGCATTATGCAGAGTTAAAGAGGTGGAGGCTCGAATGGAAGATAAAGATAGCGAAGTTAGAAATCTAACTCAGGAACTTCAAGAAAGGAGAGAGATGTATGACAAATTGAAAATGGAGAACAATGAACATGAGCAAACTTATATAAAAATGCTTCATGAAGTGATGAATATTGTACCCCTTAAGAAGAATAATGAGATTATGTATAATAACAATGATGATATTAAGATTCAGTCTCTACAACTAGAGTTGACTCAGTTGAGAGCAAATAAAGAGCAGTATGAGACAGAGACATTGTTAGAATTGACGGCTGAGAAAGAGAAGGTCACTAAGATTATAGATTTACTAGCAGAGGAAAGCTGTAAAGTTTTAAGAGCTGAGAGCTTAAACAAGAAATTAAGTGCAGAGATTTCACTTAGAGATAAGGAAATTGCAGATGCAAGGAGAAGAATGGACGGTCTAATCGACATTCTCTTGCAGAAAAAAATGTGGTCTTCTGTCAGTGTTGACAGTAATGGACAAAAAGCAAAAAGTCAGTCTTATACACTTTTTGCTGATTCTAAAGTCAAGAATAGTAGAAGCAGGTCTTTTCGTGGGAAATATAACTTTCAATGCAATGCCGATGAGTTTAGCGATATTGGTTCCTGGCGGCAAACTAGCAAAGAAAAATCTACAGTGTTAGACAGTCCTGTGGATAGCAAAAGAATTAATAATAAATTTCAATTCAAGATGTTAAAAGCCAACAAGGGATTAATTGAGAACCCTGATGGCTTGATAACAGGGGAAAAAGATAGAACTACTTGTTCCAGGAAGGAAACATATTTTGTGAAAAACAATAAAGATATTGTTAAATCTTTCGGTCATACCCAGTCAAGTCAGTGCGACCCATTTCTTAAACACACTGAAACAGGCAAAGAGAAAAACACTTTTGATAGGAGATATAACCATGAGGTTAAAATGTACCAAGGGAGTTCTTCATATAGTAATGTTTCTTTGCCTAAAAACAAGAAACAATTTGACAGATCACAACATCGTGATTCTAATAGTGTTAGAAATTATAGTGGAATTAATTATATGAAAGAGTGTCAATCTGGTAATAAATTTGTTGATAAAAATCCATTTCTATCTAGTAGATATTTTTATCCAAGAGGAAATGCTAATTGTAATTATGCTAACTGGGATGTAAAACAGTACAACTGTGTCAATAGAACAAATAACAATGTTCTTAACAGCAATTATAGAAATTGTAACCAGGTTAGCTGTACTCCACATAAGAGCAAAGTTATTAACAAGCAAAGTAATAATACTGTTGATTGTCACACTAGTGGTGTCGAAAGGTCAACTCGTTCTTGTGAACGTAGTAATTTTTTTCAGCCTACAACAGGGATGAACTTTCGTTACGGTCAAGTGATCGCTAAGCCTTCTGTGATGTCTACACGTTTAAGGAGGACTTGTTGAGGTGTGTGAAAAGGGGCCAAGACTCTACTCCATCACAAGGGATAGGTAAACGTGAAAGTTGATTTTCCGTTTTTCCTTATTAAATCTAACAGATGATTAATAGAAATTTTCATTTGTATTGTCTCGTAGCGTGCGACGTTGTGATGAGTTGGCGCACTTGTTGACATTATTCGTGAAGAATGTGGATTATCTATCAAGCGGAACCTATGAGCATCTCGCTATACATCTGACGAGTCACTTTTTGGAGGATCAAGAATTATTGACAGATTGTCGGGATATTTTTTTTTTAACAGCTGATTTATTTTTAGAATAGTACATGTTATTGTATTCTGTGGATAATATATCATATGATGTTTATTAAATATTTGTAATTTCTTTGAAACATTATGATGTTCATTTGTATGCATCATTTGATTGCTAAATATATATTTTTTGTGGAACATATGTGATTGTTTCGATAATGTACCAGTCCAATTTTTTATGCCATTTGTATACTATTCTGTTTTCATAGTGTGTAACATATGTGTTGGTAATAATTTGTGTGTAATTTTTGATAAATGCAGTGAGCGGTGTTAAACCTGTGCTCATTTAGATCATAATTATTGATCTGTATATTTTTCTGGTTGTAGCTGTAATTGTTAGGATAATTATGTGGATTTATTATTATGTTGTGTAATATGATTTTGTAGAATTATCTTGCATGTATCAGAAATAATTGTGTATTTGAATTGTTAGAAACATTGATCTTGTCAGAGCATAGTACCTAGAATTTAAATAATAAGATTTTTTCAACATTTTTGCAGCAAATTAATTTGATATACAAAACCTTTGCAGGTATTTTTATAGGACTTCTTTTTCATATCCTATTGTACCAATGGATTTTGGATTTATTTATAGTATATATCATCAGGCTGAGTAACATATAAATTTACAGCTAAATAACTCTACAGCTAAGCTAAACGAAATTTTCAGCCAGAATTAACTTATAAATTAAATTTAACTTTTTTGTAAAATTGATAGACACATCTGATACTTTTGTTTGTTAAAAGATGGACAGATTGTTGTAACATTATGTTATGTTTGTATGTTGGAAAGTTGATATACAGATGACATCGTATTTTTCTTAGGTTTTTTTTTTTTTTTGGTGATGTAATTTTTTGAAAAAAAAAACTTACATGTTTTGATTTAAGTGTTTGTCTAGAGATAAGATATTTTATGCTTCTCTCATTTTGTTAAAAGTTAATTTCATTGTTAGTTTATTAGTTATGACTTAGAATTACTTAAATAATAATTTTATTTTTTGATAACTTATCGTTCTGAAATATTTTGTAGGGTAATTTTGGGAAAAAAATTGTTTTTTGGCATTGTAATTTATTTTTGTGTACCCTATGATTGAAAGGGATATTACTTTTTTGGGAACTTGTCTTATTTGATAGTATGATGTATTTTTATTATTTAGCGGTTGATTGTGCGTTAGGTCAAAACTTAGTTATCGCAAATGCTATTATTTGTTTGTGTAAGGTTTATAATTTATTTCCAGTTAAGTATAATTTTTGTAACTTAGTTAAATTACTTATTCGACTTTGTTTAGTTATGAATTATTCTTGTTGTGGTGTTAGTATGGATATACTTTGACATTTTGTTTTGTGCCTTGTAATCATGTTTGTATTTAATTTTTGAAAGATATTGTCTGATCTAAACATTTATTAGTATGTATTGTTATTGACTTTCTATGCGTTCATACCTTTGCTTTCCATTCGTCTTTGTTGACTATTCTTCATTTAATTCTATCCTTTTGTTGTCTTTTCGATATGTGTTCATATCTTATTTATATTTCCGTATCACATCTTCGTTTCTCTTCATTCTACTTGTATAGTTCTTCTTCTTTCAATACTTATACTTTCATTCATTGTATTCTTGAGTGAATTATATAACTTAATATAATATAACTAGTATTTTGGTAAATTTGTATTTATTTTTCACGAAATCGTCTTACTTATTGATTATTATGTGGTATTGTTGATTGTTTCTCATTTTCAGATTTCTTACTTTCCTTTATTACATATCATTCTTCTGTTGCTTGTTCTTTCACTTTCTATTGGTTGTTGCTTGTACTAAATGTACTTAGCTTGGTGTTGTATTAAGATTAATTTTGGTATGCTTGTATTATGATTGATGCTTTTGTTGTAATTTACATCGGTAACATTCATTGGGATATTTGGTTGATTATGTTTGATGTTTTAGTTGTAATATTACATTTATTGCTGATATTTCTGGTAGATGTACTATTTTCATTTTTTGATAGGTATAGTTTTTGGTAGCCATATAATATAATTTCATTTATCTCTAAATTTTTGGGACTTAAATTTTCAAAAAAAAAAATGATAAATCATTTTTTTTTTCCCAGGCGGTGTTGCAACTGATACAGAGTAAATATTAGCAAGGGGAGGTGATCTTGAAAATGTTAAGCGAATAGATTCGATTGCGGGTTACGTTGCTTGGTTAAGCTGATGTTAAGTTAAAATAGTATTAGGGGAATTCCCTCGTATGTTCGAGAAGTAAAGTTAGAAAAGCGTGTGAACGCTAGGCAGTTCAATTGTGAAGGTGTATTCACTCCGAACTGTTGTGAGCTACGGGGTTTTAGCTATTTGTGGCTAGCCCGTGCAGTAGTGAGACTGAGCGGTGTTTTTTGAACAGCCGGGTCTCGTATCTGTTTTAGGCGGGAGAAGGGTATTCCGGTGAAGCAGTCTGTTTTTGGGCACCGACTGGAGAGGTCGGCCCTACAGTGTGTGTTTTGAGTATGCCTGCGCAGTGCAAAAGTTATAGAGGCCATTATTTGTGTAGGCCAGTAATTCCTGAGTTAATTGAAGAATTATGTTTGTGAGTATTTTGAAGAGGTAAGGATCCATGAGGGCGAGATTACTGCAAACTGCCAGGGAGTGCAGTCTTGCGAGAAATTGCCGCGAGCATTATTATTTAAGTAGTTAGCACGGCGAGGATGATGTCCGTTTGATAACCGGATCCTTTGTTACTATTGAGTATTTACATTAGAGCGCCAATGTTGAGAGCGTCTTTGATGAGGCATATTTGAGGAGGCCATCATTATTGATTATATTAGCACGGTGATGCCGACCGTTGCTAAAAGGATCCAGGAGAATATTATAGCGCATATTTAAGGAGGCCATTTAAGTAGTTAGCACGGCGAGGATGATGTCCGTTTGCTAACCGGATCCATTGTTATTATTGAGGGATCCATATTTGCATTAGAGCGCCAATGTTGAGAGCGTCTTTGATGAGGCATATTTGAGGAGGTCATTATTGATTATATTAGCACGGTGATGCCGACCGTTGCTGAGAGGATCCAGTATTGATGATGTATAGCGCTAATGATTCTGAGAAGTGGAGATGTGACTGGAGTACTGTATTATTGTATTGATATGACTTGTACTTTGATTATGACTGTGTATTCTATATTAACGTGACGTGTTGTGGTGTAATAAACGTCATTAACTTTAACCTGCCGTTACACCATTCCATGCCTCTGATGCGTGTACCTGTAGTGTGTGAATGTACCCACGCACACTCACTGCAACATTTAACACGGTAGGAAAACAGTAGTAGTGACAGTGATAACGCATGACCATAAATAGCCTGGGTGGCGAAATCTATGTCAACAAACAGATTGAATTCACTAACAGTATCTCGTGTGTAGCAGTGGTATGTTAGTCGTATAGAATTTGATATTTCGACATTCGCGTGATATAAGAAGTATGTTCTGCTCTGTGTGGGCGCATTGAACATTTTAAGCATTAAGTAAACACCCACTCTCATTAGATGCAGGATAGTATTAAAAATCAAGAGTCTACATATATTGGTGGTCTTCATTAACATACCATGGATTTAACTTAACTCATGAAAAGGAATTTTTCTTCGGGTAACAGCTGTACATTCAATTTACTCAAAAAATATAATGTTATTTAGATTTTCAATAACAGAAACGTGTGTAGTTAATTTTTTTATTGCGTTGTAACAATAATAAACATTTTAATTGTTAATTGCAAAAAGTATGGAATGTCGTTATCATTTTGATTATTTCCCTTGATGAAGTTATCTTCCTTAATTTGGCCCCCAAAAATGTATGAATTTAAACAAGAAAAAAAATGCTTCAGTCAAAAGCAAAATGCTCTGCAAAGAAATAACCTAATGGCGTTACCCCAAGGAACCTAAAGAGTTACTCTGTTTAGTTTTATGAACAAATTTTAAGGCATGCAGATTTCTGTAACGTACAAACAATTGGATTTTGTCTTTTATAGAGTAAAGGACGTCCCATAGCAGATCCTGTTGTAGGGGAGTGAAGTGTTAGAGACTTTATGTCTGGCATCGAGATCAGTTCCCTTTCTAACTCAAAGTCAGGTACCCATTTACAGCTGGATATACCGTGAATCGAAACTTTGCTGCGAGAGACTAGCGCCCTAACCACTTTTTCAGGCGGACTCACAGTATATAAATATATAGTGGAAATCTGAGTCCTATGAACAGTAAATAAATGAAAATTACACAGATAAAGGTTTGTGTCAGGCACTCGTGAGAAATAAAGAAGAAGAAAACAGACAACAGAAAAACAACAGAAGTAAGTGGTTTACCTGATAATCGAACCTAGGACCTTGCGAACGGCACCACTGCCTAGCTAAAGAAGCGGGTCACACTATCCTCCCTGTCAACTAGGCACACAAAAATAGTGCTTCGATGACAGGGGTCATTTTATTTGCCAACGGTACAGCCATCTTCGCCTTCTTACCAACCTGCCTTTTGCTGAGGAATCCCAGCTGCTGCTCTTCTCAGAGCCATACAGAAGGGCTTATTTGACATGAAGAGTCAGTCATATTAAAATTTATTATCGGATCTTCATCGTCAGTATGTAAAAGTTTCAACACTTGACACGCATCCTTTGTACTCATATAATCACATCAAGTTCTCTCTTAAATTTGGCGGTCTGTCTCAAGCTTCTTGTATCGTCATACAGTTTCTACCTCGAAAGGGTTGTCAGAGGTCATGCTGTTACCCTGCTTGACGTGAAAGTCTACAGTCTGAGAGAATATATATGTTGGATTTTTTTTTTCGTCTTGCCCACGCCGACATATGTATGTCTGCCCGATTTTTGAGCTGTAATTAGACTGTATTTTTGAGTCTTCCGTGGCGGGTGTCTGACTCCGGATGTAGAAGGCACGGCTGTTTTGTCAGTGGGAGCAAAAGATAATCGAGGATACTTAAAAAAATTAAAAACAACAATCTCTGTCTCAGCTTCTTATTATTACTGTCTTTGTCTGTCTGATGTACACGCCCTGATTTTTTTTGTTTTGTTTAGTTTCAATGCACAGTATCCTGTTCAACACTTGCATATAAATTGTTCAAGACTGTGACCACAACATGTCAGTATCTAGAGAACTAAAAATTCCTAGCAATAAGAACCTTCTTAGACTGAAACTAGAAATGGGCTATTTTAGAATAGAAGAACCTTACTGTGAAGGGGTTCTAGAAAAATAAAATTAATCTATAAAGAGTATTTCTTACTAAAAAGTAGGAAGTATTAGCATCAGAGAAAAGCAATATTAGATTATTTACAGGCATGCAATTCATTCAGAAACTGTGGAACAGGTGTTGAGAATAGATAGACCTAGAGAGTTGCACACTTTAATAAAATAGTTTATAACAAAAACTAAAATTAATATGTAAGGATCAATGATGATGTGAGTATAAGGGGTAGTCTGATGGGATGCTCGTGTAGATGATGTCAGATAATTGGTGGATTTGGTGGAATCTCACACACCTTCGGGTTTTCTCACCCCTCTTAACCTTGTCCACAACAGAGCAGTTGTGAGAGACTTTACATTGTTTTTTTTTTTTTTGTTTGCTTTTTTTCGATTTAGTTGTTGTTTGTATTTGTTTTATATTTGTATTGTTCATTTGTTTCTTGGAAAGGAGGTCACACACACACACACACACACACACACACACACACACACGCACGCACGCACGCACGCACGCACGCACACACACACACGCACACACATTCCTTCTCACAATTTTTATTTTTATTTACTCTATCTGGATAGAGTGTGGGGGGGGGGGGGGAGAAGATACTTTATTTAGATATTTATTAACTTATTTTATTATCTTCAATATGTTACTCTATATCCTAATTATAACCCATCTATGGTTGAAGGGGATACTTTGTATATGTATTTATATAAAACCAGGGCGTATACATCAGACAGACAAAGACATTGATAATAACAAGCTTATAAATTAATATGAAACAAATATAAAGGTATGTTATCAGGCACTCGCAGGAAATAAAGAAGTAGAACACCGGACAACAGAAAAACAACAGACATGAGTGGCTTACCCACAGGCTTACCTTTTTTTCTTAAGTATCCTCGAATATCTTCTGCTCCCATTGCCAAAACTTCTGTGCCTTCTACATCCGGGGTCAGATAAACTTCTTTAACACCTAAAAAACCGTCTGCTAACCAGTCGTCTGTGTGATGAAAACAACTCCGCCGTGTCAACAATAGCCACAAACCACGGAATTAGCAGCTATTAAAGTCCTATAATATTTTGTATATACTCGTATATATACGAGGGGCTTTCAGAAAGTAATGCACCACATCGTTTTTCTCAGCTAATAATGAAGATAGAAGCATGAAATTGTGCACACTTCAAATATGGCATGTGCCAATCTTGTGCACCAAATTGCACCGCAACCGGCCAAATAATACGGCTGCCCTAAACCGTTGAAATGGAGCGTGTTAGCAACTTGCGTTATAAACAGCGAATTGTGATATAATTTCTCGTTGCAGAGAAGGAAACTGTTGTGAATATTCACAAGCGTCTATGTGATGTGTATGGAAGTTTTGCAGTCGACAGGAGTACAGTCAGTCGCTAGGTTCAGAGAATCAAAGAATCAGGAAGTGGAGATACGGAGCTGCTTGTTCGGCCGCGCTATGGACGTCCTGCCAGAGCCACCAACGCAGAAATGGTGAAATGCGCTGAGGGCATTATTCTTACTGATAGGCAAATCACTACTCAACAATTGGCCTTACAGCTGTCAGTCAGCATTGGTAGTGCAAATGCAGTTATAAAAACTCTTGGATTTTCTAAGGTTTGCGCAAGATGAGTTCCTCGAAGTCTCACAAATGACCACCGATTGCAAAGGAAAGCAATTTCTTCTGAATTGTTGGAGCGTTTCAATGCTGATGGAGAGAACTTTTTGGCTAAGATCGTTACAGGTGACGAAACCTGGGCACATCATTTTGAACTTGAGACAAAAAGACAGTCAATGGAGCGGCATAATCCGCAATCACCAAGAAGAAAGAAATTCAAGACAATTCCTTCAGCTGGAAAGGTCATGATCACTGTCTTTTGGGACATTGAAGGTGTGACTCTTGTGGACGTTATGCCAAGAGTAGAGACAATCAATTTGCAAGCTTACATTAAGACATTGAAAAAACTCAATCAACGTTTTCGCAGAGTTCGGCCGCACAAGAATCCAGCAGACTTGCTTCTCCTTTACGACAATGCGCGCCCTCACACAAGCCTGGCAACACGGGAAGCAATCACCAAATTGGGTTGGACTGTACTACCCCATCCACTTTATAGTCCCGATTTGGCACCCTCTGATTTTCATCTATTTGGTCCACTTAAAGATGCACTCCGTGGGTCAAGGTTTGAAGATGATGAAGGAGTGATTCATGCTGCAAAGAAATGGCTACATGATCAAGACAAAATCTGGTACAGGCTAGGAATACATCCACTTGTTTCGCGCTGGCATAAAACCGTACAAGTTGATGGGGATTATGTTGAATAATACCGATGTTTACATGACATATCCATGTATATTGTGTATAAATTTCATGCTTTTTGAATAAACAGCTCCTGAGAAAAACGATGTGGTGCATTACTTTCTGAACGCCCCTCGTACATATATATATATATATATATATATATATATATATATATATATATATATATATATATATATATATATATATATATATATATATATATATATATATATATATATATAATCATCTCATCATCTCAGCCCGTAACCCGTCATGGGTCGTAGGGGTGCCATGGTGGAAGCATCAGCAGACAGGGTCCTCCACTGCTCTCTATCCTCAGCAATGCGTACAAGTGTGGAAAAACCGTGTCCTGCCCATTCTTTGATGTTATCAGCCCAGGATTTTCTCTGCCTTCCTCTTCTCCGTTTACCTTCGACTGTTCCCTGAAGTATCGTTTTCGAAAGGGAGTCATGACGAGTTACATGCCCAAACCAGGCAAGCTATCGACGTTTCACTATTGACAAAAGTGGTTCTTGGTGGCCTGCATAGGTGTTTATCTTCTCTCTAACATAGACATTTGTTTTGTGCTCTTTATAGCAAATGCGCAAAATTCTTCTATAACATTTATGCTCGAAAGCCTGAATCCTTCGCTCCGTATCTGCAGTGAGTGTCCAGCCCTCACACCCATACAAGAGAATAGATAATACAAGTGATTTGTATAATTTGATCTTCACAGGAAAACTGATATTACTTTTCCAGATCACATTCAACCTTGTCATGGCAGCTGAGGCCATCTCAAGTCTTGTCTTGATTTCTTTAATTGATCTTCCATCACTACATATAGTGGACCCGAGATATTTAAAGGTGTTAACTTCTTCTAACGTTTGCCCATTTAACGTAATGTTGGTCGGAACATGTTTCTTATGGCTATTCACCAATATCTTGCTTTTTTCTATATTAATTTCCATCCCATACGTTCTTGTTACTTTCTCCAGTCTAGAGGTAAGGTCTTGAAGTTCTGATTCTGATCCAGATATCAGATCAATATCATCAGCAAAACGCAGGTTGCACAGAGGTCGGCCTCAAATCGATATGGTTGATTTATAATCGTAGAGAGCCTCCTGCATAATATGTTCTAGATATATATATTAAAGAGCACTGGTGACAGGATACATCCTTGGCGAACTCCTACAGTTGTTTTGAAAAATTCTCCAATGTCGTTGCTTGCAAAAACAGCACTGCTTGCGTCCTTGTATAGTGCTTCAATGATATCTATGATGTTGGTATCAAAATTGAATTTTCTCATTACTTGCCATAAGCCTTCATGCCAGACTCGATCGAAGGCTTTTGTGAAATCAATGAAGTTATGGTATAAATCGTGTTGATGTTGGAGATGTTTTTCGATAAGTAATCTAATTTTGAAGATTTGTTCTGAGGTACTTCTTTTTGGTCTAAAGCCAGCCTGTTCCTCTGACAAGATTTCTTCTGATTTCTGTTTTATTCTGTTCAAAAGTATCCTTAACATCACCTTACTTGGATGACTAATAAGGCTAATGGTTCTGTAGTTCTTGCACATTTTTAGATTTCCTTTCTTTGGAAGCGGTATTACTAATGACTGCGTCCATTCTTTTGGCCATTTTTTTGTACTCCATATCTTCTGGCAAATTGTTGTCATGATTTTTACTATATCTATATATATATATATATATATACCGTCAAAGTCAGTGGCCATCACACCTGGTGACGTCCTGTAGGGCAGCAACAAATTGATTCCACCTTGCTCGGTCGGCGGCCATCCTTCGTACAGTGCCCCAACTCTGGTTCATTCTTTGCATCTCGGCTTCCACAGTTCTCCGCCAAGTGGTTTTTGGTCGGCCTCTCTTTCGCTTTCCCTCGGGGGTCCATAGCATAGCTGTTCTTGTGATGGTATCAGGGTCCCTTCTGAGGACGTGGCCAACCCAACTCCAGCGTCTGCCAGCTATGATAGTGTGCATGTCCTCCTGGTTACTCCGAATGAGTAGTTCTTGGTTGGTGATGGTATTCGGCCAAAAGATTCGGAGAATTTTCCGTAGGCAGATTGTGTGGAAGGAGGACAATTTCGACATTTCCTTCTCTGTTACTCTCCAGCATTCTGCACCATTGAGAAGCACATAAAGTACACATCTCTTATACAGTCTTAATTTGGTGTTTGTGCTGTACTGGGAAGACTTCCAAATGTTGTTGAGACTAGCAAAGGCTGTTCTCGCTTTATTCATTCTGTTGTTAATGCCCTTGCTTGTTCCGCCGTCATGTGTTACTATGCATCCTAGGTAAGTAAATGTGTCTGTCTGTTCTAACTTCTGATTCCTTATTGTTATTGGCTCAGGACTGTTCACATTTAGTGTCATGACCTCTGTCTTCTTCAGATTGATGTTCAGACCAACATGCTAGCCATATTTATTCAGTCTATCGGTTTTTTTTCTTTGATGTGTTGATGTGAATGTGCGAGTAAGGCAATGTCATCTGCATATTCTAGGTCTTCCAGTGTAGAAAACGTCCATCTAATTCCTCTTGGACTGCCCTCTGTTGTCTGGCGCATCACCCAATCTTTAGCTGTCAAAAACAATGTTGTTGATAATTGGCATCCCTGTCGTACTCCTGTTTTCACTTCGAAAGTTACATTACTCAATACAACACTGCATGTAAAGTTAGAATAGAAGCTTTTTATGATGGAAACAATGCAGCTGGGAATTCCATAAGCCCTCAGTATTTTCCATAGGCTGTCCCAGTGTAAGCTGTCGAAAGCCTTTTCAAAATCAACAAAGTTAGTGTATAGCTGTCTCTGCCATTCTGAGCACTGCTCTATAATGTTCCTGAGGATGAATATATGATCTGCACATCTTCTGTTCTTTCTAAAACCCGCTTGTTCTTTCCTCAATTTATGGTCAACTGGTTTTGAATTTCTCTAGATCAGCGGTTCCCAACCTTTTTTCACTTGCGTACCCCTTGGCAGCCCATTTCTATAAATTGTACCCCTAATATTAGCAAAATATTTGAAATTAATATAGTTGCTGTTATTCAAAATTTATAGGTTATAACCAGAAATAAAGGGGCCAACCACGGGATTAAAAAACAATGTAATAAAAAGGTGAACAAACAGTGCATATATTTTTACATTAAAAAAATCAGAAGTTACAATAAAAATTAACACATTTAATTTATTAATGATAATAATAATAACGTTGTTATTGTTAAAAGTTGAAATCACTTTTTATAAGTGCTTTGAAAAGCCTGGAGTTTGTGGACTTTGACTTTATAAAATTAACCACTTTCACAGTTCATCAAGAACGACTTTTAATTTACCAGGGAGGCGGTTAGATGCAAGGCTTTGCCTGTGGATGCGCTTTCGTCAACTTGAATAGCAAAGAATTTACTATTTTTAATTCTACTTATTATTGTCGCTTCAACATCTTCAGACATATCCTGCATTCTTCGAGAAATTGTATTGTTCGAAAGAGGGATAGCGTTCATTTTGCGAACATGTTCCTCTCCGAGCATGCACAGAACGGCATCTTTTGTACAAGGAGAAATTAAATTCTCAGCTATAGTATGATTTTTACCACATTTGGCAATACGATAACTAATACAGTAGAAGGCTTCAACCGCATTTTCGTTATCTTTGTTAGCTGACGACAAGTACGATGCCACATTCTGTTGTTTCGATAGGCGCTGAAAAAAAAATTGCGTTCCTTGTTTTCATAACTGGGGTGTTTTGTTTGTAAATGCCGCAAGAGTAATGAAGGTTTCATGCTACCATTGGATAATACTTCCCGACATACTACACTGTGGGGCTTAGCACAGTCCTCATCTCCTATAAACGAAAACCCATACTTCATATATTCGTCATTGTATTTTCTCTTTTTAGCTCTATGTAAAACTGAAGATCGTGTCTTTTCACTATCCTGCACCAAAGTCTTAGGCGTGTCCTGAGAAGTACTTGGCGATTGATCACATTCCACATTATGTTTCAGCTTTTTGACTGTGCCGGTTTTCAACCACTGATCCATATCTGATAATACACAAATTGAACAATTAATCACTTTAAGTTAAGTTAAAACAATGATAAAAACTACAGTATATAGAAACACTGTCTCACTGTCTCACGTTTGTAAACTTTGGGTCAAGAATCGACACTATTACTTCCGGGCCATTAGACGTTCATAGATAGTGTGGAAGATCAAACAAGTCATAGTTTTGATGAAATATTCAACGGCAAAACTATAATCCCATAGTCATCATAATGAAGACTATTGTGTAAAAATGTTGAATTGTGGTAATACGAAACGGCATAGATTTTCACACACGCTAGTCCAAGCAGACAGCACGCCAGTGGCGCGCAAGAAAAACGGCACAGATTGTCTCACACAGTTCATGTTGTATAGTATAGCTTGAATTTTCAGAACTTTTGGCTTCTCTTTTACACTCTTGACATACGTATCTTTTTTCCGCCATTACTCAATTTTTTTCGCGTACCCCTGAACGTCCTGTCGCGTACCCCCAGGGGTACGCGTACCATAGGTTGGGAACCGTTGCTCTAGATGATTATCCTGCCTAGTATTTTACTGGGAACTGAGAGGAGAGCAATTCCTCTCCAGTTGTTGCAGTCTGCAGAGTCGCCCTTCTTGGGCAATTTGACATTTATTCCTTTACTCCACCCTGTTGGTGTTGTCTCAGTTTCCCAGACTTGTGCAAATAGTTGTTCTAATAGTTCTGCTGCTAGTTCAGGGTCTGCCTTGAATAACTCAGCATTTAGATTGTTGTGACCAGGCGCTTTTCCATTTTTTAACTCTTTGATAGCTGTGATTATTTCTTCTTTTCGTGGAATGTCTGTATTTACGTCTAAGAAACTTTTACCCTCATGAACATTCAGCTGAGTCTCTGGTGGTTCCTTATTCAGTGTTTCTCTGAAGTGCTCTGCCCATCTTGTTTCCTGCCCCTGTGCTGTGGTGATGAGATTTCCTTGCTTGTCTCTTACTAACGTTATGTTGTTTGCTCCTCGTTTTCCACATAGTTTTAGTTATTTTATAAACTGTGCTTCGCTCATGTCTCAGTACTGCCTCTTCTGCCAGTTTTGCAAGGTCGTCCAGAAACGTCATTATGTTAGCAAGGGTTTGACGTTTTACTTCCTTGTCCAGCTGACTGTACTGTTCACTATATATTGCCTTTAACCTCTTCGCTTTGATGTTTAGCGTTTGTGGTGTTATCCAGTATTGGATCTTTCTTTCCTGGAATCCCAAGCATGACTCTCTGCTTTCCTTGTATATTGTTGAGATGGTCGACATCATCGATCTCTATTTTTTCCTGGCTTTTGGCAATCTGATCTCGTCTCTTTACGTCGACCACGAACGCTTTTCTGGTGAAGGGGTTCTTAAGTTTTGTGATATTATATCTTTTCTCTTCGACTGCAACTGGTCGAGCAGCTCTGAGTTTCACCTTCAGTCTTACTACTACTATGTGATGATCACTTCCCACATTTGTGCCTCTTCTTACTTTCACGTCTTGTAATGCATGTCTCCATCTGCCATTGATCATTATGTGATCTATCTGGTTTATGTCCCGTCCGTTTGGTGATTCGCACGTAAACTTGTGCACTTCTTTGTGTGGAAAAAGAGTCCCTCCAATGACCGCATTTCCCCATTACTCTTTCGTTATAAGTATTGCGTGTTCCAACTTTCGCATTGAGGTCTCCCATTACTATAATAAGATCATAGCTGGGTGCAGTTTACATTTCCTTTTGTACCTGTTGATAGAACTCGTCCTTGATCTCTTCATCGCTGTCTTTGGCGTATAGTATTGTATAATTGTGTTGTTGGTGAATCTCCCTCTAAGTCTTGTTCTTATCAATCTGTTGTTGATGGGTTTCCATTCCAGTAAAAACATTTCTATTCCTTTCTTCATGATAATGGCTACACCTTCGTTGTGCTGACCATCTTCTCTAACAGAATAAAGAACTGTTTCCCCTGTAGCTGTTTTTATTCTCCCAATCCCGGTCCATCTGATCTCGCTTATTCCCAGGATATGTAATTTGTAGTTCCTCATCTCTACTGTGATTTGTATCACCTTTCCTGCCTCATTCATAGTTCTGACGTTCCAAAATCCAATTCTGGTTTCGTGTTTTGCGGTCAGGGCCCCGTTTTCATTCCAGTGGCATCCTTTCGGCTTTCACCACTGGCAGTCATACGAGCCTCAGACTCCGGATGACCGTTCCGCATCAAAGTTTTTCCATTTGTTGCCGTGTCCGTAACATGTGAGATTTTTTTACGTAGACACGGGTGTCGGCCCTGTGTTAAACCCCCAGCCTGGAGGACCAGGGTACCAGCTTTTGTCTGACTCCTACCCACGCAGACCAGTGCAGCTTGGTTGAACCTACCAGGAGTAAAACCCCCACTGGCATAGCTCTGGGGGTTGTGAGGGTACAGAAGCTGCCATACCACTACAAGGTATAGGTACCATTGATGCAGTATTTCAGCATATACATTACATACTTAAATTTCGTTTGTGTTCAAAATGTTTGTTAATTTTATGTAGTTAATACGTGTCACTAACCATTCAGTTTGTGTTTTTTATCACATTTTACTTCTATTTCTGCCCCTTTGGAACGAATTATTATGATTTCTATTAATCATTATGGGGAATCATTTTGGTTTAACTCTCAAATTTAGCGCTGCAGTTTTCAAAAATGAATTAACAACGCTAAGTGGGGGATTGCTGTTCTACCTCAAATTTATCAGTGGACAATTTAGTAGGTCTCTAAATTATCGTGAAAAGGGGGGGGGGGGGGGGTAATTTTGAAACGATGTATGTTTCGGACTTGCCCTTCCAGCGGGAACTTAAAATTGTTATGTCTCCAGGTTTAAAGGTACCGTCATCGTGTTCAGAGTGAAAATCCACAAGCTAGTTTAGTAAACTTTATTTTATTCGTGAACTGTATCAGATTGAAAATGATTTTGTCTTTGAAGTGATATTAATATTCTCCATCATATTTAGTTTTAATTTTCCACAAATCTGCCACTGGGGTTGCCGGAAGCAGATTGAACGGCAGAGATAACAGTTATGTCTAGGCTACAACTTATTCATATTTCCACATCCTCTTATGCATTGAAAACAGACACGATTTTAATAATGTAATTCATTCATCGAGCTTAGTGTTTCTAAAGTAGATACCGAAAGGTCCTGGGTTATCTACCGCTGGCTTACGCTGTTCAACCGGATGTTAATATAATTAGGGCAGTCTTTGCAATGTTCATGTTGTGAGACATTTGCCTTTACTGTTATTTGCTAGTCCGAGTTACGATGGTTTGGTCATGTCTTCAGAATGGGAGAAGATCGCTACCACTGCAAATATGTGAAACTAATAGCCACGCATATAATCCTCCAGGACGACCCAGAGCTTGCTGTAAAGGACATCAGACAAATTGTGAAGGACCGAGCGTCGTAGATTTGCGATAGGGGAATTAAGACATAGATTGATCCCTTCTGAATAGAAATAGAACAGGTGATAGTCCAGTGGGAGATATTAATAGAAATAGATTTCACGAGTGAGATGGGGGAAACTAATAGAGTCTGTCCCTGAAATCGAGAATCTTCTCTCTTTCAGCCTATCTTCTACAACAGATCTAGAGGAGTCAGATAGTCTATAAGAATATATAAATATATAAATATATAAATATATAAATATATAAATATATAAATATATAAATATATATATATATATATATATATATATATATATATATATATATATTATTTTATCTATTATTCTAATATATATATATATAAACAACAAATATATATAATATTATATATATATATATATTATTATATTATATATTATTTTTATTCCTTTATATATATATATATATATATCAAATATATATATTTTATATATTTTTTATATTATATTATATTTATATATATTTATATATATATATATATATATATATACCACTCAAATACACACATACATAAGTGACGACAGTTAGACGCACAGACGTGAAAAAAACTATAACAATGGAATATAGATATTTGGACGAGCTGACTGACACACTGGTATAAGTTTATGCAAATTGTATTAATTTAAAGAAAATTGTCCACAACAAATAAGTTTGCTTATCAAGCACATATAATTACACCTAGGTTAATGAATTACTAAAAGAATAATAGATCCATAGGTGTAATCCTTTCCCCCTCTGTTTGCTCACGATTCCGTTAGAAGAGAAGTTATAGCCCCCAAAGTGTCACAGATTTTACGCTATGGTCTAAGATTTATCCTCTATAGTTTAAGAATAGAGTTGATATATTAATCTATCCTAAGAGGAATCTGCATTTGCCACACAAAGTGCATAAAGAAATTTCAAAGTGGGTGCATGAATGTAAATTTAAAGAATCACTCGTTCTGCTTTCTCTCTGTTCATTCAGCAGGGCCCCTGACATACTTTCTTACCTACACACGTGCTGTTTTTCGCCTTCTGGCGCAAACTTCCGGACACTTCTCTACAGTGAATCTGAGTTCTTTTGATAAAGCGAATCACAGCTCTGCAGATACAGGTTTCTTCCGATGTTCCGGGGTGCATTCGTTTTATAGTTATCTTTTCAGATTACTAGTAGGGTCACTTAAATTAGTTTAGGTAAGAAATGTTAAACTGCTCACAAGGTCAGAATCTCGGGGTTTCCCGTACTTAGGGAATAGGCAGGTTGGTAACTTCGATCAAAGGTAAAATTATTGGTCACACCACATTAGTTAAAAAACGTCGGAACTGTTTGTTTTGTAATGGCTATCAGGAATGTTATATGCGGGTGGCAGTTAGGTTCTGGCTTGGTGAGTAATTCTTCAATCGTTGCTAATGTTTATGCGAATGCTAGTTTGAGTTGGCGAAGGGTTAGCATCATTCTTTTAGCCTGAACACAGCCACACAGTATCGTTCCTAGCTCGTACAACAGTGTTAAGGATTAATCAATGAGTTGGTGAAGACTGGTCCCCATCCAAATATATTCACAGTAGCTCCAACAATAATTCAGCATAAATAACATTAGGTAGATTGCATTCATTAATGTCCATTGTCAGTCCATCGTGGTAAACAATGTAAGAGGCATACAATTCATAAATCTCAATTCTGGCCGTAAGAGATTAGCGTTCAGGTTCGAGCAGGACGTGAACGAAGTATGGCGGCCGATGTAAATGTGCTGACAATCGAAAAATGTTTACCGCAAAATACAGTCACAATACTTCCCATGGAAGCTGTAACACTTGACGGCCCATAAACACATCTTATTCAATCGTGGGGACCAAATCTTATTAAAAGCCACTGAAAAAAAAATATATCGAATAACACATCCAACCACCCGTGGGAACACAACCATACGCATGGCACGTCCTCGTTAGGTCTGTTGACATTTTATCACTAGCACGGGAAAACTGGGACCGCTCAGGCTGCGCAATGAGCAGCAGACGCATACATACGGGCGTTCCCACGTTTATATATTTATAGCTAATGCAGACAGCTGTATTTCAGCAAAGGATTGACATAAACCTGTGCGCAAAAGCCTTACACAACAACCACCCCGTCCTCTCGGGGGAAAAAAACAATAAATTCTCAAAGTCCAGACGAAGTCAAATCTACTGGAAATATTAATGAAAGTGCATGAAAAAGACTGTCATCCGTCAATACATTATCATAAGAATATGAGAGGCAGAAACAAAGAAATGTTAACTAATAATGCAATAAAGAAAAGATCATCTTATAATGCATATGTTAAAGTAATGATATCCCTATAGCATAAGAGAATTGTTACATAAAGAGAATCAACCTAATAAACATGTGAAATATAAGTAGGGTTATGTCCTTTAGGGAACACAATTTCCGAATATGTAAGAAAATATTGGTAAAGAAGAGAAAAACTTATAATTAAGAGTGTAGTACTAAAATATGATGAGAAAAAAAAAGAAAAAGTTACAAGAATTTATACATCATGTAATTTTCATACTTATCTATTGGTAAATATGGTACTGCATTGTTTCAAACTGGCAATAATATGTCTATCACACGTGCTTATAGCACTGAAGTAGAGTTATACATTTGACACGAAAGTAGATTGTTACTAAGTGTCACAGTGTGATTAACACAGCTGTGGACTGGCGGTGCTCCGCTGGGGGCGGGTACATAATGTCAGTCGGGTGTGTGAGGTGTTCTCATACACTTAACTTAACAACACGAAACTGCGAGGTCAGCAGGTCAGGGGTGAACGCAAGGGGCGTTCTGATTGGGCAGTGAAGAAGAGAGAGGAAAGCGAGCGAAGAGGTTTTGGGGTGATGATGGCCGACTCGTATTGTCGAATGCAAGAGGATATTTAGTTGTGAGAAGATAAGGCATTCGGTTATCTGAGATTTTCATCAATGTGTTACACTTCGCTAACTACATATATTGTTGTGATTTTGTGGTGATAATTCTTTGAATACCCCCCATTTTTTTTCCTAAAAAGAGAGTTTTTTGGGAACATTGCTCTAGTGTTCATTATTATTTTTGCATGTGTTGGTCCACTCCACCTCACTCTTCTACTGCTCATGTGTAGTATTTCGAGGACTAAGGCATATGTGTATTTAATACAAAATACCCTGTGTCACTAAGCAACAAAATGTTGTTCAGGTCCTCATAATATGAAGGTATCGAAAGTCAATCATCCAATGTAAATAGGTGGATCACGTAAATACATTTGAAAGTCACGCAGCAGTACTGAATGTCAACCATGCGCTTATACTTGGATCACACAATAATGTTAAATAGTATCGTTAAAGTCTTGTTGAGGGCAGCGGGAGAGTACATCAGCTAACACATTTTCAGTGCCCGGAATAGCTTGGACATCAAATGCGAACGATTGCATCAAAATAGAATAGCGCGCCACCCTAGGATTCTTGTGGTTTGATTTCATGAGGAATGATAGAGAGAAATGGTCTGATTGTATAATAAATCTTGATCCAAGAAATTACCTTTCCAGTTTCAAAACTGCCCATACGATGGCGAGCAATTCGCGCTCGATTGCTGGATATCTTCTTTCTGCGTCCGTCAGCTTCCGTGATATGTACAAGTTAGGGTGAAGTGTACCGTCAAAATTCTGCATAAATACGGCACCAACACCTTTGGAAGACGCATCTGCGCGAAGATAGAATGTCAAATTTTTATTTGGTAGCCTCAATATTGGAGGGGTTGAAAATAAATTTTTAATATGAGCTAAGGCTGCTTGGCACTCTTGAGACCAGTGCACATGATTGGGGAGAGAGCCCCCTTTCTTAATATAAAGCAGACAGATCAGCAGTGAAATTGGATAGATTTGGGAAATGAATCGACTGTAAAATTGAATAAGGCCAAGAATACTGCGCCACTTTTGTTTCTTAGTTGTGGGCACAGATATGTTCAAAATCTTGGACACATTTAGATATTTCCAGTTTTAAGCAAAACCATGACCAACTCTATGAGCAAGGAATGATATTTCTCTCAAAACCGACAAAAAATTTTTTAGAAGGTTTGGCAGTTAGATGGTGTGAAACGTAAAAGTGTCCAGCAGTGAAGTGTGAGACCTAAGAAATGATTTTTCCCCAAGAAGTAGTAAAGAGACATATGTCATCTATTATGTAATAATAAAATCAGACCTGTTACAAAAAAAAAAATTTTACGCATTCATCCTGACAAATGTGGCAGGAGCATTCATCAGTCCATAGGACATAAAATTCCATTGAAATATAACCCCTTAAGGTGTTGTGAAAAGCAGTGAATGGCTTAGCAGTTTCAGATAAAGGAACCTGCCAGTATCCTTTAGTGAGATCAAACTTAGTGAAAAAAAAAACAGCTGTGTAGCAAGTCTTGGCATAAAGGTCTTCTAATAAAGGTAAAGGTTCAGCATCAAAGACAGTAATATTATTAAGTTTGCGATATAGTCTGAATACATAGTCTTATATTGTTTATCCTTCTTTCTAACAATGACCATCGGGAAAGCAAATGTAGAATTTTTGATGGTTCGATAATACCCAAAACGAAGCATGTCGTCAAGTTCTTTATTAACCTGATCCTGAAAAAATGGATGGGTATGGGGTATGGTCGAACTCGAATAGGTCGATGATCTTCATACTGTGAGAAGGATATCATGAGTGTGTAACCGATGTATGACCAGGGATGTCTGTCAGAACATCGGGGGTAAAGATTGAAGAAGATCCGTAACCTGCTGACGTTTTTGTCAGATGATTTAAATCCGTACAGATAAGGAAACATCCCCTTCCATGTTGTCTGAGTAACAGTTAAAGGCATGACAGGAAGATCCATAGGTAAGTCAGGAAAAGCAGATTCTTCTATTCTTACCCCCCTCCTGAATCACAGACAGGGAAGAAAATGAGTAGTATGCCTTGTGGGCTCATTTACTGCATGCAAGACACAGCCTGAAGATATTCTAGGTCGAGTATGAAATTCTTTTTTTGAGCTCTGTTTATATGGAAAGTTTTGTTTTTTTTTTTTTTCCCTTAACTTCGAGTCTCAGTACATTTAGTCAACAATCGAAATACGTGAAAGAACTCTATAAAGGACCAATCCCAAGCAATGAGTAGTCTGTTGTCCTTTCTAGGAAAGAAGCACAAAAAGCTTTATCCCCAGGCACCAGGGTGTCTTATAGGTCGTATTGTTACGATTCTGAAACTGACGAGCTTTTTCTTTAGCAGTAGCAGTTTCCAGAAGATTGCGCTGTCGCCAACTGACACGCATCAATAATTTTACGTCGGAAGTTAAACGACATACTCGTAAGACGACTTGGTGTCCTGAGTAATTTCTGAGTCAGTAAGAAAAATCTTTAATAAGAGACATGGGGGCCTCTAGGTTGAGAGCTCCGAAGACAAGCTCGAATGGCGAGAGAACACGGTCTGTTCATTTTTGTACATCTCACGGTACTACGCAAAAACAGCACGCGCGGGTAAAAAACCGTGTCCCAGTCTTGTAAATAGCCTGACTGTAACTTTGCCTAAATAATTGTTTAAGCGTCCTATTTAGCCGTTCTACCATGCCATTGCTCATTGGATTGGTTTACACGGAGCTAAGCGATCTGTCAATTGTTTAGTTGTTGCATAACATCAGTTCATGGCCTCAGAGACAAACTGAGTACCTCTGTCTGATAGAAGTTTTTCTAGGGAAAGCCTAGCCTGGAAAAGATTAAGAAAAGAGCATCAGACCACGTCTGAGGTTTTTGGTGATATTTCTTCAGAGGTATAGCCTCTGGCCAGCGTAATTTGTGCACCACATGTCAATACGATGTGAGGACGTGACATACCTGTGTCTCTCTATCTGACATAACAGGAAGTTGGCCAATTAATGTCTATGGCCATCTTCTCAAAGGGACGGGACATTACAGGTATTGCCTGAAGCCTGTATCGGTGGCCATGTGATTAGTCTCCCCCTTTGCTTTGATTTCCTGACAAGTAACATAAGAGCGACAATACGTAGCAACATCCCTAGATACACCAGGCCAAAGGAAGGAAGAGAGCCCTCTGGACCTTGTCCTAGAGTAGACCCATGGTGGCCAGCACAATGAGAATTATGGGCGTGTTGCAGGATATACGTTCTAAACTGTTTAGGAACCATGACCTGTTGTTTAAGAGCAGAAGAATCTTTAAACATTCTGATCAGGATACCATTCTTAAGGATGTACCATTGACGAGGGGCATTATTTACAAGCATCTCCTCACCAGTTACCAAACGAAACAAATTCCGCAAAGAATCATCATCTCTTTGCAGCGTTGCAAAAGATTCTTTGTTAATGGTAGCATGAAAATCATAATCCTGATTTTCAGGCACAAAGTTATTAATCACTTGGGCTTGTGTTTGAACCCTTGCTGTTACTGCATTCGCAGTTAAAATGTTTTGCCGTTCCCACTCAATAATTTCACTAGGTGTGCAATCTTTGCCACCGTGGATACGGCCAACAATAAGGTCAGTGATTGGGTTTTTTAAAAGACACACTTTAATTCTCCCTGTGAAAAATGGAGTCGCTATGTGAACGATAGCTGTGGGATAGAACTCTACCGTTCCCCAAATGTGACACATTTAACAAAATCTCCAGTGGAGCATGATGGGTGTGCACTAGAGGATTGGCGCAACTCTCCCACCGTTGTGCATCCAGTATCTCTGAGCACAGATACTTGTGTATCGTTTAATAGGACTTTATGAAAATGTAAGGTGCCTGTGCCATCATGAGCATCAAGTGCTGGCATTGTAGGTAGTGGATGACCGCATCTTAATGTAGATACCACATTAGGCTGAAATAAAGTTCGGCAATCAGGACACTGCAAAGCAGCATCAGTCAAAAAAAGAACAAGCAGCAGTCTAATTAACTGAAGGATTATTTTGAGTAGCACTAGATGTATCAGCAGCTTGTGCTGAGTTAGCATGATAGTTTGTACGTTCAACGCTCCGAGAGCGGAAGGGATGGTTATCATTCTGATTATTATAAGAATAATTCTATTCTCTATTGTCATATGAATAATTAGACCTTCTAGGAGTTGCATATTGGTTATTGTATCTATTACCATTCCAATTACCCTCTTACTTCCTGGTAAAATTAAATTTCATTTCGTTTCCATCTTCTCTGTGGTTGGAATTGGTTCTGTTCTGGTCCCGCAAGATGATGCTGATGCCACAGGTAGAGCCTCTTTGATGTGAGAGTTACTCACGCATGTGCCTGGGTGAGCGATAATAAACTATCTTCCCAATTCTTCTACCAATGTCAAATCCGTAGGTTTTCGTTCATGAAGGTATGATAGGAACTGCTGGTTAACAGAAGACAAAACTTTGTCTCTGAGCATTACGTCCATTAGTGCCTCATATGTTTGTGGAATTTTCTCTAATTCAACCCATCTGTTGAATGTTAATTTAATCGCAGCAATAAATTCCGAGAAGTCCTTCCCTGTTTCTGGTAACATGGTCATAAAACGCATGCGATAGCCATTTTCATCCAATTGGTAAAGTTTAAGCAATAAAGCTCTGGCAGCCTCATAGTTATTCCTACTGGGACCGTCCATGGTACAAATCAAAGTTAGTGCATCCCCTGTGAGGAATTCCATCAATCTACTAAACCATTCAGATTTATCAATTTCATGTGCCTCACACACAGTCTGAAAGCGATTAAGGAAGCAAGAAATGTCGTCTACGTTGGGTTTGAAAGTAGGCAAACGAAATCTACCAGATCCTGAAACATGTTTGTTTGAGGAACTTTGAATCTCAGAATTGTTTTGTTTAATATTTAGCAACTTAAGTTTTTCAAGTTCTAAAGATAAAATTTTTTCCTCATGAAATCTTTTTTTATCTTCTGCCTCTGCTTCCATCGCAAGTATTTTAAGTTTGTCCTTATGTTCAAGTACTTTAATTTTCTCTTGGCTGGCTAAATCTTCAGCTCTTCTCTTCTCAGCCCCCAAGATCTATACAGACAGTGGTCGAAGAAAACCAATCAGAGGACCTAAGTCGCACGGCGAATATCAGCCGGATATTCCACTGATGGAAATCTACAAGTAAACCTAACAAAACATCCGGTGTGAGCCCATTGAATCAATGAGATGAACCTCTTGCACCGAACCGCCTCCCAACCAAACCCACAGGGACAAACAAGCTAACAGAAAGGTACAGATATAACATGCAAGAAATAAGAACGAGCTCAGACCTATTTAGCACAGTTCACAAAAAGTGCACATAAAGCCACTTAGCTTGGGGCCAAGGATGGTGAATCTGTTGCACAGCATCTCCTGGACAGGTTGTCAGCGTAGCAAGGGCACAACACAGGTCGAGCAGAAATAATGTAGTTACTGGATATCCAAATAGAGCAGGAAGCAGGATATCATTGCTGTTTTTCTTACAGAAAGTTCAACTTGATAATGTTGGGCTTTGAAAACTTCCCAAAACAGGTGTGTAGCAGCCTGATCAATAACACGTAAATCAGAACTTGATTTAAACGAGGAGCATTCACTGGGACTCTGCTGTGACGTCTTTCTTCAAAAACACAATGATTTGACCAGTTGTACAATGAGCAGAAAAATTTCGTCACAGTCATGTATTTCCGCCGCATCAATTTCATGCCATGCGCAGAGGAAAGTATGCAAAACAGTTCCAAAAATAGTTCATAATGCATAAATAATAGACATAATGGTGTGGTTTCACTTTTTCCGATGTTGTTGAACAGTCCAAAAAAAAATCGTCCCCATGCCGGCCACAAGAAATCTGTTGTGTAATGGCTATCAAGATGTTATATGCGGGTGGCAGTTAGGTTCTGGCTTGGTGAGTAATTCTTCAATCGTTGCTAATGTTTACGCGAATGCTAGGTTGAGTAGGCGAAGGGTTTGCATCATTCTTTTAGCCTGAACACAGCCACACAGTATCGTTCTTAGCTCGTACAACAGTGTTAATGATTAATCAATGAGTTGGTGAAGACTGGTCAACGCGAACGAAGTATGGCGGCCGATGTAAATGTGCTGACAATCGAAAAATGTTTACCTCAAAATACAGTCACAATACTTCCCATGGAACCTGTAACACTTGACGGCCCATAAACACATCTTATTCAATCGTGGCGACCAAATCTTATTAAAAGCCACTGAGAAAAATATATCGAATAACACATCCACCACGGGAACACAACCATGGCACGTCTCGTTAGGTCTGTTGACATTTTATCACTAGCACGGGAAACTGACCGCTCGGCTGCGCATGAGCAGACGATACATACGTCACGTTATATATTTATAGCTAATGCAGACAGCTGTATTTCAGCAAGGGATTGACATACGCCTGTGCGCAAAAGCCTTACACAACACTGTTATTGTTTGTAATTTCTCTCGCCACAGAGGCTGAATGTACAATGAGATTGTTGGGAAGAATTATAATCTGGCTCGATAGGCCCAGTTATTGCATTTAGTTTTAAAGAAAGTGAGATGAGTACTCTGTCTCTTTCTTGATGCAAACACCATGCCAGACAGGTTGTAACCTGGAAACTCACTTATTTAAATCACAAAATGTTTCTTCTAGTTTTTCTCATATACTGAAACAAAACCACTGGTAGAGGTTGGGCTGACCCAAAACTGTATAAGGAAGAGAAAAGCACAAAATACTTAACCACAATATTATACACACATCCTATCCTACCATCGCGTAAAATATAATATTCACTTCGGTTATTAACTTTAAGTTACAGACTATAAGCTTAGCGCTTGTCTCATCGTTAAAACTTCCGAGAAATAAATACTAGTCATTGAAAAAAATCAATCATCGTGATTTAGAAATATATATAAATATATTTCGTCAATACTCAATGATGAATCAGTGCGTTTACTGGTTAGTTAAAAATATTCTCGGACTGGTTACTAGCAATTTAATTAAATTATTTATAGCCGAATGAGTTAGCTTAGAAATAGTAATTTATTTTGCTATCCCCTGTAACGCCGTAACTTAGAGAAAATTAACTGACTTATCATTTAATCACTCTGCACATAAATCTAGTGAAGATATACTTCGAACTAACAATTCTATCACTCGACAATACTAGTCAATATTATTTACCTCCAAAACAGAACTACAGGCTATCACCGCCAAACTGAGAACTACCCTTTATACAGGTAGTATAGAACTCGGCTATGCCGAGAAACTAAGAACTTCACTCAACAAGGTATTCAGAACGAAGGAAGCTGTCTTCTAACTGAGGAGTAATGAATGAATTATTAAAGTTAGATTTTCCGAGTATATATCTCTCTGAAATCAAAGGAAAAATATAACGTCTAAAATCTGAACACCAGACTCATTTGCCATATGTAGCACCTTCGTCCTGATTTACATGTTTCTTATCTCATTCTGCAAATGAACGAATTCTTCGCACCCATGCCGCTCTGTCTCGCCATCTGGCAGCGTACAGTCTGCTTAAAATCGGGCTAGCAAAGTCTTTGATCTGGCTATGCTCAGCATGTTTTAATTACTTTTCTAGCGAGCTGGTTAACAAGGGAGGCAATAAAATTGCTCATTTTGTTTCCCTTGATCGAAAAATACGTTGCCACCTGTCTCTGTTGCAACATCTTACACGATTTCTGCCTGCGGACTCGGTCATAAACGAAATATACTCAAGTTCGTCTTTCATCTCAAATCTTTCATCGTGAATAATTAACTTATAGGCGAGCAGATTAGAGAAAAGTGATAGACGATCGTCTTACTTCTTATCCCTGTCGAGAACGAATTAAAACGATTCGGTCTCATCAAAGAACTTAGCTTAACAGCAATAAAATGCGTTGCTAAATATTAGAAAGGAAAATGACAAAGGTACGAATTGCTAACAATCTAGCGTAAGCAAAAAGAAAGGTAAAAGAGCGAAAGAAAGGTAAAAGAGCGGAATTAAAGGAAAAGAAAAGTGTAGAATAAAGATAGATATCTGAAATTTATTAATCATAAATCTCTCTGCCACACCGAGGACTGGACTGGAACCAGGCTGACAAGAAGACACCCTATAGGATAGCATGACGCTCTTTCTGGCTAACATCTACACCCCGAGGTACAAGAGGAAGGACTAAGTAAGCAAGTTATTTACAAGCAATAAACAACAGAACAGTCAAGTTGACATTTATAAAGTACATGCACCCACAAGATGTTCAACTAAAAACAAAACTGAACGTTATCCACTAACAGGGAAGAAAGAAAACACTGTTTTTGTGAATTCTTAAATTACATATCCTGTTTTGATGGAACCAGCACCAAAATACGTGACATACACGGCAATCTTTTTCTGGTGACCAGTTTTTTGTGTGTGTGTGGATGTTACACCCCTTTTAAATAACATGCATAAACTTATATGTTGGTGACATTTATAAGAAATAAATATGTATAAAACTGATATGTTGGAGACATTTATAAAAAATAAATATGTATAAAACTGATATGTTGGAGACATTTATAAGAAATAAATATATATAAAATTGATATGTTGGAGACATTTATAAGAAATAAATATGTATAAAACTGATATGTTGGAGACATTTACGAGTATAAGAAACAAATATGTATAAAACTGTATGTTGGAGACATTTATAAGAAACACATATGTATAAAACTGAACACTAGAAAAACAACAGAAGTGACAGGCTTACTGGAGACTTGAACCCAGGACCTTCTGATCGGCACCACCGCCTCACTACGAGAGCGAATCAGATACTAACTTTACTGCCAACTAGGCTGCTATTCACCATTCTTGTATTTATTTAATGTTCCTATTAGAGGTGAAAAAGTTAAAGATAGTCCCACAGCAAATACTGCTATAGAGAAGTGAAATTATTAGAGACTTTACTATACCAGATCCTGCTTCGAGAGGTGACGTGATTAGTTCCATTCCTCACTGCCTTTGCCTTCCCTAAATCAAGACAGGTACTCATTTACAGCTGTGTAGACTGGAGCTTGACGTAATTGTATTTTTCCTATTACGAACTAAAAACACGTTGACAAGTCACGAATGGCATTGGCAGATCTCCTGTTTGAAAAGCAAGCTCATAAGTCAAGTCATGTGACGTGCCTCGAACCGTAGGAGATAACGTGACCTCCACAATTATATTTCTAGTCTCCAGTTTTGTCATGTTCTCTCCATTATCTTCTCTGTCTGTCCTCTTCTTCTTCTTTTTCCTTCTATTTTTCTGTCCGTGGTCACGATAATGTCGAGTTTTCTTCTTCTCATTAAAGATGGTTAATCGCCTTATTCTTAAATTTGTTATAATATTTTTTACCTGTTTATAGATTACTTATCATTCTTCTGAGAAATCACATGGCTGTATGCTTCCAAGTATGTTGTCATTGTTTTATTGGTCAGTGTCCAGCACTCACTTCCATTCAATAACATTGGTTCAATGTACCATTTCAGAACCTCTGTTCTTGTATACATTACCAACAGGAGATAAGGGATGATTGTCAGACTGAGAACCAGCCAATGCAGATTCAGATACCATCTGTTCAACAAACTGAAAATTAGACAAGACAGAAGATATGGTCCATGCGGGGCGGCCAAACAGACAGTAGAACATATACTCTAAAATTGTTGGAGATAAGAGAGATAGATGTTGTTATTCGAGAGCGAAGAAGATCAAGCAGAAGAAGATGAAGTAGAAGAAAGTAGTAGAAGAGGAAGAAGAATAAGAAGAAAAGAAGACACAAGGGACGTAAAACTTCAATATAAAAATCACCAAATACAATGTCTGTTCTTTAGTAACCTCCCTTGCTGAATTGGGCACTCTTAGTGGGGACAATTAAGGGAAAAACGTTTTAGAATACACTCTTTGATTCGAGATGTACTAAAAATACATAATTTTAGGATAATTAGTCAAATTTCAGGCCGTGATAAAATAACTGCTGTTTATGAAATGGGCACGATAATGGACAAAGTTTGTAGAGTTTTCCCTTAGGTCCTTTAGATCAACAGTATTTTGGCTCCTCAGGCTGCATAGGTAATATATTTATTGTTGTACACAAGCACATCCAGACGAGAATTATCTTATCAGTTCTGAAACACTGCATACAGGTAATTAATTTTTGTTTTTCATCCATCATGTTTATAATGGCATTCATTACTACTGCAGATAATGAGCCAACAAATAATTAATAATGACTATAAATAGCATGACTTTGGCCACGTCATCATGTAAAACATATAGCCACAGTAACCACAGCTGCTAAAGCTGGATAACGTTTGTTGTAGGCTTCCTGTCACAACGGTGGCTCTTGGCTCAATAAGGAGAGTATAGGATGATGATGACGATTCTGATGATGGCGATGATGATGGTGATTATGATGATGGTGATTATAATGATGATGATTATGATGATGATGATTATCATGATGGTGATTATAATGATGGTGATTATGATGATGATGATTATCATGATGGTGATTATAATGATGGTGATTATGATGATGATGATTATCATGATGGTGATTATCATGATGGTGATTATGATGATGGTGATTATGATGATGGTGATTATCATGATGGTGATTATGATGATGGTGATTATCATGATGGTGATTATGATGATGGTGATTATGATGGTGGTGATTATGATGATGGTGATTATGATGATGGTGATTATCATGATGGTGATTATGATGATGGTGATTATCATGATGGTGATTATCATGATGGTGATTATGATGATGGTGATTATGATGATGGTGATGATGATTACGATGATGGTGATGATGATTACGATGATGATGCCCAACACCTACTTTCAGACAAAACCCCAGCATAAGGTGTCATGGAGACACCCACGATCCAAACACTAGCACCAACTGGACCTGATTCTCGTCAGAAGGCCACTTCTCAGGTCTATGCTCTTCACTCGCTCGTACCATAGTGCAGACGGTGATACAGGTCACTCCTTGGTTTGCTGCAAAATCAGAGCACAACCAAGAAAACTCTATCGTGTCAGACATGAAGGGAAACCACGCATTGATACCAGCAAGATGTTAGACCCTTTCATGATCGCTCAATTTACTACGACCTTCAATAAAGTGCTCAGTAGCCCTCAGCATGGTGATACTATTACAGAGAACTGGGAGCATCTACGGAACACCATTCTAAGTACTGCACTTGCCACCTTTGGTAAGAAAACGGCAAAGTCAAATGACTGGTTTGATGCTTCATCAGATGTGATGGCACCTGTCATTGAAGCTAAGCGCAGTGCTATGAATGAATACAAACGTTCACCGAGTGCCAGAACCCTACAGATCCTGAGGGCTACGAGAAGCAAAGTTCAACAAACTGCTCGACGCTGTGCAAAGACTATTGGCTCCAGCTCAGTGAGAGCATCCAGATCGCAGCGCAAACAGGCAACATTAGACAAATGTATGACGGTATAAAGAAAGCACTTGGCCCCCAAAAAAGTAAGACGGCACCGCTAAAAACCATCAGCGGAGAGAAGCTAACCGATAAGGGTAAGCAGATGGAGAGGTGGGTCGAGCACTACTCTGAGCTTTACGCTAGAGACAATACCGTTACGCCTGCAGCCCTTGATGCTGTCAAATGTCTGCCAACTATGGAGGAGCTGGATGCCGAACCAACATTAGAGGAACTCAGCAAGGCCATTGATAGCTTGGCCTCTGGCAAAGCACCAGGCAGTGATGGGATTCCTCCTGATTTAATCAAATGCTGTAAGAGCACGCTATTACATCCCCTGCATAGGATGCTGTGCCAGTGCTGGGAAGAGACAACTATTCCTCAAGACATGCGAGATGCCAAGATTGTAACACTGTATAAAAAATAAAGGAGACAGAAGTGATTGCAATAACTACAGAGGCATCTCTCTTCTTAGTATTGTTGGTAAGGTTTTTGCCAAAGTCATCTTAATGCGACTACACAAGTTAGCTGAGCGCATATATCCAGAGTCACAGTGTGGATTCCGAGCTGGCAGATCAACAACAGACATGATCTTCTCTCTCCGCCAGCTTCAGGAAAAATCAAGAGAGCAGAAAAGACCATTATATATCGCCTTTATAGACCTCACAAAAGCATTCGACCTGGTTAGTAGGGATGGACTCTTTAAAATCCTCCTGAAAATAGGCTGCCCTTCTAAAATGCTGGAAATGATAAAGTCATTCCATGACGACATGAAGGGAACAGTCCAATATGCTGGAAGCACGTCACAGCCCTTTGATATACGAAGTGGCGTTAAACAAGGCTGTGTTCTGGCTCCGACCCACTTCGGAATCTTCTTTGCCTTACTCTTGAAACATGCATTCAGAGATGCAACTGAAGGAATATGCCTTCACACTAGGTCAGATGGCCGTCTGTTTAATCTTTCAAGGCTGAAGGCAAAAACAAAAATCAGAAGGGTAACTATAAGAGACTTGTTGTTCGCTGATGATGCTGCAGTCGTCACTCAAAGCCAACAGGAGCTTCAGAGCTTGATGAATCGCTTCACTAAAGCATGCAAGGACTTTGGCCTCACAATAAGTCTAAAGAAAGCGAATGTGCTGAGTCAGGATGTGGGTGCTGCACCAGTTATCACTATCGATAACTATGACTTGGCAGTGGTGCACCACTTCACATACCTAGGGTCTACCATCAATGACAAACTCTCACTGGATACAGAAATCGACAGCCGCATTGGCAAAGCTGCAGCTACCTTTGCCCGCCTCACATCGCGTGTTTGGGGAAACTCTAAACTCACAATGAAGACCAAAGCTGCGGTAGATAATGCCTGCGTCACCAGCACACTCCTATATGGCAGCGAGACCTGGACGACCTATGCTAAGCAAGAAAGAAGGCTCAATACCTTCCATTTGCGGTGTCTACGCCACATCCTCGGCATCTCGTAGAAAGATAAAGTGACAAATGTCGAGGTGTTATCACGTGCTGGCCTTCAAAGTATGTATACACTGCTTAGGAAGCGCAGACTTTGCTGGCTTGGCCATGTTCACCGCATGGAAGATGGTCGCATCCCAAAAGATATCTTCTACGGACAATTAGCAGATGGCAAGAGAGCAGTTGGGCGACCACAGCTGAGGTTCAAAGATGTGTGCAGGAGAGATATGAGGGCACTGGACATGGATCAAGCAACGTGGGAGGATGAAGCTGCCGATCGCACCAAGTGGCGAAGCTGTTTACAGCGCCACTTCAGATTGAGCGAAAAGAGGATCACACAACAAGCAGAGGAGAGGAGAAAACGTCGAATGAAACACCAGGAAAATAAGCAGCTGAGGGCTGCCACCTCAGGGGCGCATTCCCATAGTCAGTTATGACTGAAGGGGCTATTATGATGATGATTATGACGATGGTGATGATGATTGTGATCATGATGGTGATGATGATAACGATGATGGTGATGTTGATGATTAGCATGAGGATGGTGATGATGCCAAAGATAATGTATGGTGATTATGATTACGATGATGGCGATGATGATTACGATGATGGTGATGATGATTATGATGATTATGATAATGGTGGTGATGATGGTGATGATGATGATGACGGTGATGGTGATAGTGATTATGTTGATGATGATGATAATGATAGTGGTGATGGTGATGATTGTAATGAAGATGATCGTGATGATGATTACGATGATGATGACACTGATAAATATGATGATGGTGATGATAATGATGATGATTATGGTGATGATGGTGATGATGATGGTGATGGTGATGATGATGATGATGATGATGATGATGATGATGATGATGATGATGATGATGATGATGATGATGATGATGGATGATGATGATGATGATAATTACGATGAGATTATGAGGATGTTGATGGATTGTTGTTATGATAATGATTTACGATGATGATGATGGTGATGATGATCTATGATGAAGATGATTATGAGTGGAAGATGATCTTGGTTGAATGGGGGTGTTGGTTGATGTGAATGTGGTTGCTTGATAATGGTTTATGATGATGATGGGGATGATGGTGATGATGATGGTGATCATGGTGATGATGATCGTGATGATGATGTTAGTGTTGATATTTGGTTGATGCTGATGATGATAATTGTAATGGTGATGGTGATGATGGTTTGATTTATGGATGATTGTGATATGATGATGTTTTTGATTGATGGATTTGTTGGTGAGGTGGTGAGATGATGATGATGAATATTAGTTAATGTGGTGATGATTTTGGTGATGATGATTATGTATTTGATGTTGATTTGTATTTATGGATGTGGTTTTTGATGGTTGGGAAGAGGGGAAGATTTTTGAATGATTGGATTGTGTTGATGATGATGATGGTGGTTATGATGATGGATGATGTTGGTTTGATGTTGATGGTGAGTTAATGATTGTTATGATGTTGGTGATGAATAATTTTAAGTTGATAATGATGGTGATTTTGGTGATGATGGATGTTTTGATTGATGTTTGGTGTTGATGATTGGTGAATTATATGTTGTGATGGTGATTGATGGGTGATGAAGATGGTGGTAATGGTGGTGTTTGGATGATGGTGATAATGGATGAGGTGAGAATTGGGGGGATATGATGATGAGGGTGTGAATTTTTTTTGTTTTGGAATTTTATGGGTGTGGTGGATGTTTGATGATGATGGTGTTAATGGGGGATTGATGGGTATGATATATTTTTGAATGGGATGTGGGTTTTGATGTTGATGGATGGTATAGTGGGGATGATGGATGGTGATGATTATTGTTTAAATATTGATGAGTTTGATGATTTGATGATTAGTGATGTGTTGGGGATTTTGATGTTGATGTTATGTTGATGTATATGATGGTGATTGTATGAATAGGGATTTGGATGGATTTGATGATGGTATGATGTTAAGGATGATGATGGTGATGAATGAGGGGTGATTTTTTGGTTTGGATTTGATGGATTGTATAGGGGAGGGGTTACCATGATTTTTGGTAGATTTGATTAGATAATGATTGATGATTATGGGGGTTTGATTGTGATAGGATGGTTGGTTATTGATGATTTGATATGGATGATGGGGGATGATGTGTGAATTGGTAATATGATATGTTTTATTTATTTGATAAGGGATATATGTGGGTGTGATGTTGTTAGGTTGATAGGATTTGTATAATGATGTGAAAATAATGATGGGATGATAATGTGATATAATAGTGGGAGGAGGATTAATGGTGAGGGGGTTTGATATTTTAGGGGGATTTATGGTTAATGTTTAATGTGGAGTAGTTGAATGTGGTGATGGTGGGGGATTTGATGATGTTGGATATTGATGTTGAATATGAAGTTGATAGGGGGTTTGGTCATAATTTTTGATTGGGGTTAATGATGGGGGGAAGGTGACGATGGATGATGATTTTGATCAAATTTGATGATTGATTGATGATGATGATGGGATGATATGATGATGAGGGGGATGGATTTGTGGGGTGATGAGGATGATGTATGATGATGATGATTTGATGATGATGATGATGTTGAAAATTGATGGTTGGGGTGGGGATGATGATTGATGGAAATTTTGGGGATGATGATATGATTGATGAGTTGATGATGAGGATGATGGATGTTTTGAATTGAGGTTTTATTTAATAATGGGGATGGTGAATTTGATGATGGTGAGGTTGTATAGTGATTGATGTGGGATGATGATTTGTGTATGATGGTGGTGATGTTGATAATGGTTGATTTGTGGATGACGGTAATGATGGATGTTGGTGATGTTTTGAAGATGATTGTTGATGATGTTGATAGGGGGGATGTTTTGGTTGATGATTGATGATGATGATGATGATGATGATGATGATGATGATGATGATGATGATGATGATGATGATGATGTTTGATGTTGATTGATGATGATGATGATGGAATGATGATTTGATGGTTTGAGGATGATGATGAATGGGAGATGGATGGATGATAATGATTATGGGATAATGGTAATTATTATGATGATGGGAATGGATGAGTTGGATTGATGATGGGATGAGGGTTGATTTGATGATGATTGATGGGATGAGTTGAATGATGATGATGATTGATGGGATGGTGATGTTGGTGGATTTAATGATGATTTTTTGATGATGATGATGATGGTTGATGGATGATTGATGATTTGATGGGGATAGGGGAAGTTGTTGATGATGGGGGATGGATGATTGTTGATGATGTTTAATGATGATTTGATGGGAGTGATGGATTGATGATTTATGATGTTATGATGAGATTGTTTGATGTTGATGGGTGGTATGTGATATGATATTTTAATATTGTAGGGGGTATAGGATAATGAAATGATGGGTTAAAAAATGGGGATGATGTGTTTTAATGATGGCTTGTGATTGTTTGATAATTTTAATGATGATTTAGGTGATGATGATGATGTTGTGATGTTGATGATGATGAGGAAGGGTTTGATGATGATAGGGGATGATTGATGTTAATGGATGATGATGTTTTTGGTTATGATGGATGATTGAAATGTGATTGATAGGGTTGGATAATGTTTGATGAGTTTTGATGATTAATGATGTATGAGGGGTGGGGGGGGATTGAATGATGGATGATGAGGATTGATGACGATGGATGGTATAATTTAATGTGTTTTTTTGATGATGATATTTAGGGAGGATAATTATGATATATGATAATGTTTAATTATTATGATGATGGTGATTTGATGATGATGATTTGGGTTGGATGATTGTTTGATGTTGATGATGATGATGATGATGATGGGGGATGATGTTGGATTTTTTAAATGATGTTGATGTTGATGATCATTGAAATTTAAATGATGTTTTTAATGAGTAATTATTATTGGATGATTTGATGATTTGATATGATGATGAGGGTTGGAATTGAGGGGTTTTTGTTGATGATGTAAGGATTGATGATGATGATGATGATGATGAGGTTTATGATGTTTATGATGATGGGGTTTGATGATGAATGGGATTTGAAATGGATAGATGATTATGGGGAAAAATTGTTGGGGGGATTTTGGTGAGGATTGGGATGGGATGGGTATTTTGAATTTAATTATAATGTTAAGGATGATGATAGGGGGATGGGATATAATGATTATGATAATGATTATAAATAATTATATGTAGTTTTGATGTGGATTGGTGGGATGGGTGGATGATGTTTTGATGATGAAGAATTGTGATGATGGATTTGATGATTGATGATGAGGGGATGATGATGATTGGATGATATGATGTGATGGTTGTTAAGTTGATTAATGATTAGGGATGATGATGATGTTTGATGTATGAGGTGATATGGATAATGGGGTTGGGGGGTGTTATGGATGGTGAATTGGGATGATAATGATGGTTTTGGATTGGAGTGATGGTGATGATGGTTAAATAATGTGTATTGATGATGGGGATGATGGGTAAGTGACGATGAGGTAATGATGATGTTGGTGATGTTGATTAGATGACTGTTGATTTGATTATTATTGAAGGGATTGATTGATGTATGATGTTTGATGGAATGATGTTTGATGATGATGATGATGATGGTGTGATGATTGATGATGATTATTGATGTATTTGATATGATGTAGGATGGATGATGGGTGGATGATTGATGTTGTTTGGGTGATTGGATAATATGATTGATAATTTATGGGATGATTATGATTTGGTTAATGGTAAGTTAAATTGAAGGATTATGATTGAGTTTGGTGAAATTTGATGATGTAGTTTTATTGATGATGATGATGATGATGATGATGATGATGATGATGATGATGATGATGATGATGATGATGATGATGATGATGATGATGATGATGATGATGATGATGATGATGATTATGGTTATGATAATATTATAATGATGATAATGTAAATGATAATAAAAAATAATGATGATGATAATGATGACGATGATTGCGATAATTTTAATGATGATTACGGTGATGATGATGATGATGATGATGATGATGATGATGATGATGATGATGATGATGATGATGATGATGATGATGATGATGATGATGATGATGATGATGATGATGATGATGATGATGATGATGATCATGATCATGATCATGATCATAATCATGATCATGATCATGATGATGACGATGATGACGATGATGACGATGATAATTATAATAAGGATGATGATAATTATGATGATAATGATTATGATAATGGTAATTATTATGATGATGGTGACGTTGATGATGATGATGATGATGATGATGATGATGATGATGATGATGATGATGATGATGATGATGATGATGATGATGATGATGATGATGATGATGATGATGGTTATTTTTAGATGATAATATTTTTTAATGATGATAATGAATAAATGATTATAAAAAATTAATGATGATGATTTGATGACGATGAATTGCGATAATTTTAAATGCTGATGATGATTGATGATTTGACTGATTTGATGATGATGATGATGATGATGATGATGATGATGATGATGATGATGATGATGATGATGATGATGATGATGATGATGATGATGATGATGATGATGATGATGATGATGATGATGATGATAAGGATGATGATAATTATGATGATAATGATTATGATAATGGTAATTATTATGATGATGGTGATGATGATGATGATGATGATGATGATGATGATGATGATGATGATGATGATGATGATGATGATGATGATGATGATGATGATGATGATGGTTATGATAATATTATAATGATGATAATGTAAATGATAATAAAAAATAATGATGATGATAATGATGACGATGATTGCGATAATTTTAATGATGATGATGATGATGATGATGATGATGATGATGATGATGATGATGATGATGATGATGATGATGATGATGATGATGATGATGATGATGATGATGACGATGATATTGATGATGATGATTTTGATGATGAAGATAATGATGATGATGATAATGATGTTAGTAATGATGATGATTATCATGGTGATGATAATGGTGATGATGAATTTGGCTATGATAAAATGATGATGATGTGTATGATGATAATCATGATGGTGATTGTGATGTTGATAATGATGATCATTATGATGATGGTTATCATAAACATTATTGCGATGATGATGATGATGATAATGAATAGCCATGTTTATGTAGTAATGATCGTGTAGCAATGTTTGTTTAGTAATGTTTCTGTAGCAATGTTTGTATAATAATGTTTATGTAGTAATGTTTGTACACCAATGTTTATGTAGCAATTTGTGTGTAGCAATGTCTGTGTAGCCACGTTTTTGTAGTAATGTTTGTGCAGTAATGCTTGTGTAGCAATGTTTGTGTAGCAATGTGTGCGTAACAATCCTTGTGCAGCAGTTTTATAAACCAATGTTTGTGTATTAATGTTTGTGTAGCAATGTTTTTGTAACAATGTTTGTGTAGAAATGTTGGTGTAGCAATGTTTGTGCAACAATGTTTGTGAAGCAATGTTTACATAGCAATGTTTGTGTAGCAATGCTTTTGTCGCAATGTTTATGTACTAATGTTTGTGTAGTAATGTTTGTGTAGCATTGTTTGTGTAGTGAATGTTTTGGTAGCAATGTTTGTAAAGTAATGTTTGTGTGGCAATGTTTGAAAAGTAAGGTGTATGTATCAGTGTTTGTGTAGTAATATTTGTGTAACAGTGTGTCGTAAATTTATTTGAGAGGAAGAGTCTTGGAAATCGTGGTCCTATTTAGAGTGGAGAATGATGGAAAAGGCTATGTGATAGTAAGGATTTTAGAAGTAAATAGTTGATTCACAGAGTGCTGGGAAGAGTAAGGACAGACTGTTTTACGACAATTTGCCTCTCAATTGTACTCCAAAAAAACTCTTCTGGACAAACAATTATTTGCCAGTTTCCAGACTCACAACTGCACCCACACCGATTTGGTGCTTCAGACACACAGACGCACGTGAATACAAACTACGATAACGAATATGGGAAAGTTTGAGTTTCGGCCTGCCAACACAAATGCTAAAAGTATTATTACTTTTATTTAGCATTAAAAAATCAAGTCACAAACAATTATCAATTTACATGCAGAAATCGAAGTTTCTAAATACAAAAAAACCCATGGAGGGTGGGGGGAGGGGGGGTAGTTGAAGAGTAGTAGTAAATATGCCCTTCCCTCTTGTACAGAAATATGGAAAAAGGAACCCGGTCCAAATGACAGGTAGTTAACAGAAGTAGATAAGTTAACCCAACAGTCAATTAATCTATCGTAAAAAGAGGGATTAGGAATCTAGTCCTATTATCTTTAACTGTTTTCCCTTCTACTAAGCAGACTAGGAAGGGGAAATAACAGAGGTTAAAAAATCCCACTTATAAAGTGAACCATGTAAGGAATAACTAACAAAGTGTCTACCAGGTACAGCAATTAAAATAGTTGCACATAAATCTCATTTAGTCATGTACGCTCGTGCTGGCCAACACACAAACTCACACACAGACTTACCGATCTTGGAAGCAGGCAATCCATAGAAGTATAAAAAAAAAACTCATCAATTAACACTTGACATACTGAGAGTGTCTATTACTTCAATGTCCGGCCCCAGATTTAGCGAGGTTTGGCTGGTAGCAAATATTCCCGCTTATCGCCGGTCGTAAAGACTAAATTGTTTCTTGTGGTTTATTTTTCTGATATAAAAAGTGAGTCTATGGGTTATTTTTTTGGCACCGTCGCAGTTAGATACTGGTGAGAATGGGGTGTGGCTTCTTAGATTTCACCGCAGGTGGTGAACCTTCTATGTTTAAAAAAACCGAGGTGACTACAACTGTCCAGTGAGGTAGGTTTTACATCCAGCGAGGAAAAACTAGGTACCGTCACAGTTCAGGTAAATATGTACTCTTTCTCTCTTTCTCTCTCTCTCTCTCTCTCTCTCTCTCTCTCTCTCTCTCTCTCTCTCTGTAGCAGTAATAAAAAAAAAGACTCTGGCGATGGTTCTTCTTCCAGTTACATCTTAATATACTTGGTGAGGTGTTTAAATTTGTCAACGGGGGGTGCTTTCTTTCTATTAATTTAGATAGCTGGATCCCAAACATAGGATCGCCTCAAAGATTTAAAATTTAATACACAGTCTCATCAGATTCTGGAAGGGGTTTAAGAACTGAGTCTGGGGATTCTTTACCAGGTTGTAATTCTTCTTGCTGGGATCGCTAAGGTAACGATCACTCTAGATAAAAGATAGAAAACATGTAATTCATACCGAAAATCAAGTATCATTTTCAAAGTGCGATAAATTTACAGTTAACTATTTATACACTCGCGTCTAGAATTTTTTTTTAAATTCAGGAAGAACTCCACGCGAATTTAATAGTTAAAACATACGTAAAAACTAGAACTAAACTCAATTAAATTTAGTTATAAATTCCCTCGCGTCTTTAAATGTTACTTTAAGCACTTAAGTATCTATCATTTTTGGAAATAATATAACAGATATATCATTACCTATTCCACTGGAACTATTTGAGATAAGTTAATTTAATAGCGTTACGGTAAACACAAGACCCAGTGAAATAAATTGAATGAATGAACTAAGACCACTGATCACTTTAAAACAAATATATTATACCGTTTAGCACAGAATAGAATTCACTGCAAATAAGTTGAGTATCCAGAGTGAATCAAACAGGATTTCACTATGCTAGTGCCTCTGTCAAGGTCTGGCGAAACGAGTGATAAAGTTGTATTCTTCATGGTCTGTATATATCTAAATGGAATTCAAGATGAGTTGGACCTGTTAGATTCTAGCGCCTCTTTAGAACCCAGGAAAATCGAGGTTTCTAGCCGTCGTGTTAACAGACATGCGTTCCTGGCTTCTGTGTTCTTGTCTTTCCTGTTTCTCAGTCTTTCGGGCAAGTCTGCCGGTTGCCACAGAAGTGCGAGGTCTGCAAGAAGCTTTCTTCGTCTACTCTGGTTCGCACTACCGTGTCATCTTCCTGCGAGACGTTGCTCTGTTCGCTGCCTCCGCTTTCTTCTGACCGCTCTGGTCCATCTTGCGAGCGGTTCAGTGTTCGCACAGAGATGAGAAATTCTTGCGAGAAACTAGCTTCTCTGTTCTGGGGATCGTCTCAGTGTCTTTAGATCTGATGCCGCATACTTAATGAGCCCCGGTGGAATCGGTTCGCTCTGGCGAAACAAAAAAGTTACAACAAAGGTTCAGGGGTTCTAATGTTATGAAAAGCTAAAAGTCCCTTTAATCATCCATCAAATCAGAGAAAATTCACCTGTTGAACTAGACGTACGTCACAATCGTCCCCACTTTTAGACATGAAACCTTTTTTCATGTTTCATTTTTTGACAATGGAGGTGACCTGATTGGTGACTTTAGTATGAGTGGTATCTTCAGTTTGCTCTTCTTCCTCTGTAGACCAGTTTCTACTCAGGAAATCAGCCCCAACATTCTGTTTTCCCGGAATATCTTTCACTTTAAATGAATAAACACTCAATAACAAGGCCCAACGCATTATCCTTGCGTTGAATTCCTTATTGGCACCCAGGAAAGCTAATGGAGCATGGTCTGTTTGCACCGTGAAAGAAGTACCATACAGAAACTCATAATGGCGTCTGATGCCATGAATCAGAGCGAGACATTCTCTTTCAACGACATTGTAGTTGCGTTCAGCCTTGTTCAGTTTCCGACTGCCGTAAGCTACTGGGAATAGCATATTCGGGTCACTGTCCTCGGCTTGAAGCAATATTGACCCGATGCCCTGATTTGACGCGTTGACTCTCAGTACGAAAGGTTTCTTGAGGTCAGGTAACCTCAGAATGGGGTATGCCGACAACTGTCTTTTCAACGTGTTGTAAACGTGTTCGCGTTGTTGATCCCAAATGACCTTATCAGGACGTCCTTTCTTTGTGAGGTCAGTCAGAGGTGCTGTGAGTCCGTTGAAGTTCTGGATGTATTTCTGATAATATGCACATAGTTATAAGAAGGAACGTACGTCTTTCTTTGTTCGGGGTCTTTTTGCTGCCACTATTTTCTCCACGTTCTTCTTAATAGGCCAACTACAGCCGTGAGAAATAGTATGCCCCAGGAAGTCTAGCTTTTCAAACCCGATGAGACATTTGCTAGGTCTGGCTGTGAAACCAGTTTTTCCTGTAGTCTCCTGAGGAGCATAGCAACCGTAGCAATATGTTCTTCGTAGGTTTCCGATGCAATTAAGATGTCATCCATGAAATTATGGATGTGGGGACTTTGCAAAGGTTCTAAAAGCTTTCTCATCATCCTGGTAAACACTCCTGGTGCGTTACGCAATCCGAACGGCATCACATTAAATGTGTAATGTCCTTCACTAGTGCTGAAAGCTAACAAATGTTTAACTTCCTCCTTGACTGGTATTTGATAATAACCTTTACTCAGTTCAATTTTGGAGAAAATTGTTGCTTTGCTGAGCTTAGTGAACAACTCAGAAACGGTTTGGAGAGGTTCGGGCTGAAATTCCGTTATCGCGGCGTTTAGCAGTCGGTAATCTATACACAGCCGAACTTCCTTATTGGGCTTCTGTAACAGCACTACACTCGAACTATAAGGAGATGTCGACTCGCTGCTAATTCTTGCTTGCCGCAGCTTGTCTATCTCTCCGCTAAGTGCATCAGCTTTAGCATACGGGATGGGGTAAACTCTGGTACGAGCAGTTGGCTCTTTTGTTAGTTTCGTTTCAAATTCGATGAGTTTTTTGCGACCAGGTGCATCCGTTAAGACTGCACTGTACTGCTTCAGTAGCGCCCTGGTTTCTGTTTGTTGTTCTACTGAGAGATTATCGCCGAACTTGACATCTTTAAAGGATTCTTTGGGTTACAATGGATACTCCATGCAACCATCATCATCATCTTCGTCTTCCGTTGCTATGGCGACAACCAGGAGATGCTCGGAGGATGGCACTGGTCTTTCCAGATATTTCTTAAGCAGATTTATGTGGAAGACCTTCTCCTTTCCTTTAATGGAGATCTTGTAATTAGTACGTGAGATCTTTTTAAGGACGGTAAACGGCCCTTGCCATCCGATGCGAAGTTTATTGCTTCCGGTTGGAAGTAGCAGCAAAACTTTCTCCCCTGCTTGTAGTTCTTTCTCTTTTGCAGCTTTGTTGTATCTTTTAGTATGTTTAGCGCGGGCTTTCCTAAGGTTGGTCGTAGCTAGATCCCATCCTAGCTTTAACCTTTCCTTGAGCTCAGATACATACTTGCTTGCAGAGACGACTGCATCGTCAGCCTTTTGGTCTGTCAGGGACCGAAGTAAGGCTTCTAGTGGCCCCTTAATAGGTCTGCCAAATAAAAGTGTAGCAGGCGGAAATCCCGTAGACGCTTGGGTACCTCTCTGTAGGCGAATAAGGCAGCAGATATATATAGGTCCCAGTCTTCCGGTTTCTCCTGACCCAGCTTACGTAACATCATGGTGAGGCTGCCATTAAAACGTTCCACGCGCCCATTTCCGGCCGGATGGTAGGGACTTGTGTGGATATGTTTGGCCCTCAAGATCTTAAAGATATCCTCCATTAACAGGCTACGGAATTGGGATCCATTGTCCGTCAAAACTTGTTGAGGGAATCCCAACCGTGTGAAAATGTGCACGAGGGCTTCTGCGACATGCTTGGAATCTATGCATGTTAGTGGTACAGCTTTGGCCCACATTGTGCAAGTGTCGACTAAGGTCAGGATGAACCTGTTCCTTCTTTTGGTCCTTTCCAGGGGTCCAATGATGTCGACAGAAACCCGTTTAAATGGAGTCCCTACTATTGGCATTTGCCCCATGGGTACTGGGGGTGTCAAGTGCTTGGGTGCTACCCGTTGGCACTGGGCGCAGGATTTCACATACCTGATTATGTCAGAGTTCATTCCTGGCCACCAATAGTGGGTTTTTATTCGCTGAATAGTGGCGTTTTGTCCCATATGTCCGCTAAAGGGAAGAGAGTGCCCCATTTCTAAGATCTGGCTTTTGTACTGCGTCGGTACTAGGAGCTGGTTATTCCCCGTGTCCGGGTTGCCCGTTCTAAGATATAATACGCCATCCTTAGAAAAGATGTCTCCGTTGTGTCTGGGGTCCTTAGCCATGGGCAGTTTTCTAAAGCAGGGCTCCAGAGTAGGGTAATTTTGTTGAGCCTCCTTCAGTTCATTCAGTAACAAATTTGGCGCAGGTTCCCTCTTCTTCTTGGCTTGCCCTCTTGTGGTTACCGCTGCTACAATCGGCTCCTTTGGTCTCCCAATAAACACATATCTACATCCCAGGATAACTAGGTAGATCGGATCATGCATTATGGTCGCTTTGATAACACCTCTGACAAAATCAGTGCAATAGGAAGCGTCCTGGGTGCATCATTCTTGAAAACTCCACATAGTTTGACGGTTTCCTCTGTCTCCTGACCGGGTTTGACAAGGTGTCTGGCGACAATACAATCAAAACTTAATCAAGTGTCAAAGAGTCAAGTAGTAGAGGTACCATTCAAAATTACAGTTCCTCGAGTTGAGGGTCGGTCCCCCTCAGGTTGAGAATCACTGACATTGTCTCTACCTTTCGAGGCTGTATGCAAACATCCGATACGGTTTGGACCGGTTTGTTTGCCCTGATCAGACGTTCCTGGTGTAGGTGTCTTTCCTTTTCCTTGACCTTGGTGGCCGCGCTGCCACGTAGGCTTGGTGGGTTGATCAGAAGTATTATTTGGGGGAAATCGGGTTTTGTAGAATTTCGATTTTTCCTGTGGAGGTCTCTGGGTATTATTATCTCGTTGGTTATAATGTTGAGAAGGATTGGAAGAATAGGATGACTGCTCTAGATTTTGTTTTCGAGATGGCTCATCTGTGGGTTTACGTTTAGTGCTGGGAAGTTCGGCCATTGCATTGGTATAGCGTTCTGCCTTATTGAGGATGTCCTCAAGCCTGACTGCGCCCTGTTCAGCCAAAAATCTACGGGTTTCGTTTGACAGAGTTTACTTTATCTGTTCCACAAGAACAAGTTCAAGTAGTCCCTCATATGTAAGAGGTAGGTCAGATAATTCAATGCACTTTGTCAAATAGCCCGTGAGACGTGAAGAGAACTGCGGAAATGTTTCCGTGCTCTCTTTCCGGCTGTTTCTGAACATTTGCAGAAATTTTCGGGCGGTCATCTCAAACCGTTCTAGCAAGGCCTTCTTCAGCATGTCGTAATCATGTTGGTTGGTTCCGAGCTTTGTGTACACGTCATAAGCATTACCTTTCAACGCAGTTGAGAGTTTAAGACTCCAACGGGAACTCTCTAACCCATACAGATTTGCGAGCCTCTCGAATTTCTCTAGGAAGGTGTCTATATTTTCATTGGGGCTAGGAAAATACTCTAAAGCAAAAGACATCGCAGTTAATTGGGCAGATTGAGTGCTGGAGAGATCCATTGACTGAGACTGAGGCGAAGACGGCTCTCCGTTATTCGAAGTAGAAGCGCCCCGACTCTCTAAAGCCATAAGCGCAAATTCGTGCTGTCTTTCCTTGTCTCTCTCTTCGCGTTGTCTCTCCTTCTCTCTTTCTCTGCGAACTTCCATCTCTGCCTCAATTTTCTTCTGCTCCAATTGACGATCGTCCGCTTCTTTCTTCCTAGCTTCTGCCCTCTCTTCCGCTTCTTTCTTCTCTTTTTCCTCTTTCTGTTGCTCCGCGTCATACCTTTCAAGTTCTCTATTGACAAACAGGTTCGCGGCTTCTCCTTCTAACCCTGAGTCCTTCGTCTCCTGTCTCAGAATTGATCTTATCCTAATTCTATCTGCCATGATAAAGAACTGGATGCTTCTAAGACTAGAGAATAGTAAGAAGAACCAAGAATGGAAAAAACCTCAAAGCCGCTAGGAGAAAATAAACACAAAGTATAAATTTACTTGTGTTACCTCCTACCTTATACGGTGCAAACTTATCGCTGCTATTATTGTCACTTAAGACTCTTAACGCAAGCGACTCTGCCACTAAAAATGGTAAGTTACACTAGGAAACAATCTACTTTTACTTAACAGTAGAGAAAATTTTATATTAAAACAATTTAAAGGAAAAAAAAAATTTCCAAAAATGTTTTTAACTCTCCGTCAACAAAACTCCGCCCCTGAAGTCAATTATGAGATGAGACGTTGTTAACTTAATTAAAAATTCAGAACAATCCGTCTTTAGCTTAGCTCAACTCAAACGCTTCAAAAACCTTTGTGATTGTTTAGCAATCACGCAATCCCAGCAATTTTATAGAAAGAAAAATTTTCCAATATTTCTGCCAGAGACAAATTATAAGTACCAAATATTTTGTTATCTGCAACTTCCTACTGCTTTGGAAAGAACAAATCCTGTAAATATTTGTGTGTGATCGACCCAAATACTAAAAAAAGGCGTTGTCTAGGGGGTGTAATTATTTTTATTATACCCTATTTCACAAAAGACAACTCACTCACACTCTATCCAGTTAGACCCAGACTAAAACATCAGACTCAAAAATATCTTTATCCCGGCGAGCCAGCCAATATTGTCGTAAATTTATTTGAGAGAAAGACTCTTGGAAATCGTGGTCCTGTTTAGAGTGGAGAATGATGGAAAAGGAGGTAGTTAACAGAAGTAGATAAGTTAACCCAACAGTCAATTAATCTATCGTAAAAAGAGGGATTAGGAAACTAGTCCTATTATCTTTAACTGTTTTCCCTTCTACTAAGCAGACTAGGAAGGGGAAATAACAGAGGTTAAGAAATCCCACTTATAAAGTGAACCATGTAAGGAATAACTAACAAAGTGTCTACGAGGTACAGCAATTAAAATAGTTGCACATAAATCTCATTTAGTCATGTACGCTCGTGCTGGCCAACACACAAACTCACACACAGACTTACCGATCTTGGAAGCAGGCAATCCATAGAATTATACCAAAAAAACTCATCAATTAACACTTGACATATTAAGAGTGTCTGTTACTTCAATGTCCGGCCCCAGATGTAGCGAGGTTTGGCTGGTAGCAAATATTCCCGCTTATCGCCGGTCGTGAAGACTAAATGTTCTTGTGGTTTATTTTTCTGATATAAACAGAGTCTATGGGTCGCACCGTTGCAGTTAGATACTGGTGATAATGGGGTGTGGCTTCTTAGATTTCACCGCTGGTGGTGAACCTTCTTCTTTAAAAAAACCGAGGTGACTACAACTGTCCAGTGAGGTAGGTTTTACATCCAGCGAGGAAAAACTAGGTACTGTCACAGTTCAGGTAAATATGTACTCTCTCTCTCTCTCTATCTCTCTCTCTCTCTCTCTCTCTCTCTGTAGCAGTAATTTAAAAAAAAAAACTCTGGCGATTGTTCTTCTTCCAGTTACAACTTAATATAGTTGGTGTTGTGTTAAAATTTGTCAATGGGGGGTGCTTTCTTTCTATTAATTTAGATAGCTAGATCCCAAACATAGGATCGCCTCAAAGATTTAAAATTTAATACACAGTCTCATCAGATTCTGGAAGGGGGTTTAAGAACTGAGTCTATGGACTCTTTACCAGGTTGTACTTCTTCTTGCTGGGATCGCTAAGGTAACGATCACTCTAGATAAAAGATAGAAAACATGTAATTCATACCGAAAATCAAGTATCATTTTCAAAGCGCGATAAATTTACAGTTAACTATTTATGCACTCGCGTCTATAATTTTTTTGTAAATTCAGGAAGAACTCCACGCGAATTTAATAGTTAAAACATAAGTAAAAACTTGAACTAAACTCAATTAAATTTAGTTATAAATTCCCTCGCGTCTTTAAATGTTACTTTAAGCACTTAAGTATCTATCATTTTTGGAAATAATATAATAGATATTTCATTATCTATTCCACTGGAACTATTTGAGATAAGTTTAATTTAATAGCTTTAAATTAATCACAAAATCCAGTGAAATAAAATGAATGAATGAACTAGACCACTGATCACTTTAAAACAAATATATTATACCGTTTAGCACAGAATAGAATTCACTGCAAATAAGTTGAGTATCCAGAGTGAATCAAACAGGATTTCACTATGCTAGTGCTTCTGTCAAGGTCTGGCGAAACGAGTGATTAAGTTGCATTCTTCAGGGTCTGTATATATCTAAATGGAATTCAAGATGAGTGGGACCTGTTAGATTCTAGCGCGTCTTTAGAACCCAGGAAAAGTCGAGGTTTCTAGCCGTCGTGTTAACATACATGCCGTCCCTGGCTTCTGTGTTCCTGTCTCTCCTGTTTCTCTGTCTTTCGGGCAAGTCTGCCGGTTGCCACAGAATTGCGAGGTCTGCAAGAAGCTTTCTTCGTCTACTCTGGTTCGCACTACCGTGTCATCTTCCTGCGAGACGTTGCTCTGTTCGCTGCCTCCGCTTTCTTCTGACCGCTCTTTTCCATCTTGCGAGCGGTTCAGTGTTCGCACGGAGATGAGAAATTCCTGCGAGAAACTAGCTTCTCTGTTCTGGGGATCGTCTCAGTGTCTTTAGATCTCATGCCGCATACTTAATGAGCCCCGGTGGAATCGGTTCGCTCTGGCGAAACAAAAAAGTTACAACGAATGTTCAGGGGTTCTAATGTTATGAAAAGCTAAAAGTCCCTTTAATCATCCATCAAATCAGGGAAAATTCACTTGTCGAACTAGACGTACGTCACACAGTCTTTGTGTAGTAATGTTTGTGTAGCAATGTTTGTGTAGCAATGTTTATGTAGCTTTGTCTCTGTAGTAATGTTTGTGTAGCAATGTTTGTGTAGCAATGTTTGTGTATCAAAGTTTGTGTAGCACTGTTTGTGTAGCAATGTTTGTGTAACCATGTTTATGAAGCAATGTTTGTGTAACAATGTTTGTTTAACAATGTTTGTTCATTTATAAGGTAGTTTTATTATAATACCTTAGTTGACCTTGATTTTAATTGTTTTAACACAATAGTACAATGTTTGTTCATGTATAAGGTAGTTTGATTATACTACCTTAGTTGATCTTGATTTTATTTGGTTTAACACAATAGTCAGTTATTCATTTAATTCCCGTGGCTTTCTTTGGTCGAATTTTCGTTCACCCAAACCTTTTGCCAGTTTTATCGCATCCGTTTTCCCCTCTTCCCCTCACTTTCTCTCTCCCTCTCTCTCTCTCTCTCTCTCTCCCTCTCTCTCTCTCTCTCTCTCTTTCTGTCTCTCTCTCTCCGTGTATATTCTTTATCTTTCCCATCAACAAAAGTGTCTCTGTTTGATTATCCTCATTGTCCTATCGTCCTGCGTATTCCATCTCGGAGCATCACTAAACCTCCATAATATTCACGTGGGATAGGGCAGTACTTGTGCATCACAGTTGACCACCTTGCGATAATATTCACGTGGGATAGGGCAGAACGTGTGAATCACAGTTGACCACCATGCGATAATATTCACGTGAGATAGGGCAGAACCTGTGCATCACAGTTGACCACCTTGCGATAATATTCACGTGGGATAGAGCAGAACTTGTGCATCACAGTTGACCACCTTGCGATAATATTCACGTGGGATAGGGTAGAACTTGTGCATCACAGTTGACCACCATGCGATAATATTCACGTGGGATAGGGCAGAACCTGTGCATCACAGTTGACCACCTTGCGATAATATTCACGTGGGATAGAGCAGAACTTGTGCATCACAGTTGACCACCTTGCGATAATATTCACGTGAGATAGGGCAGAACTTGTGCATCACAGTTGACCACCATGCGATAATATTCACGTAGGATAGGGCAGAACGTGTGCATCACAGTTGACCACCATGCGATAATATTCACGTGGGATAGGGCAGAACGTGTGAATCACAGTTGACCACCATGCGATAATATTCACGTGGGATAGGGCAGAACCTGTGATCACAGTTGACCACCTTGCGATAATATTCACGTGGGATAGAGCAGAATTTGTGCATCACAGTTGACCACCATGCGATAATATTCACGTGGGATAGGGCAGTACTTGTACATCACAGTTGACCACCTTGCGATAATATTCACGTGGGATAGGGCAGAACGTGTGAATCACAGTTGACCACCATGCGGTAATATTCACGTGGGATAGGGCAGAACTTGTGCATCACAGTTGACCACCATGCGATAATATTCACGTGGGATAGGGCAGAACTTGTGCATCCCAGTTGACCACCTTGCGATAATGTTCACGTGGGATAGGGCAGAACGTGTGCATCACAGTTGACCACCATGCGATAATATTCACGTGGGATAGGGCAGAACTTGTGCAACACAGTTGACCACCTTGCGATAATACACACGTAGAATAGGGCAGAACTTGTGCATCACAGTTGACCACCATGCGATAATATTCACGTAGGATAGGGCAGAACTTGTGCATCACAGTTGACCTCCTTGAGATAATATTCACGTAGGATAGGGCAGAACTTGTGCATCACAGTTGACCACCTTGCGATAATATTCACGTAGGATAGGGCAGAACTTGTCCATCACAGTTGATCACCTTTCGATAATATTCACGTAGGATAGGGCAGAACTTGTGCATCACAGTTGACGACCTTGCTATAATATTCACGTGGGATAGGACAGAACTTGGGCATCACAGTTGACCACCTTGCGATAAACCTGCAAGGAGGAAATTAATTTGAACCTGCAGGGATGGTTTCTGTAGAAAGTTGATAAGACGTGTAGCGTGTTGATACTCACTCCTATACCTTGAGGAACAAAGTGTGATGGTATTTTGGAGTGCAATGAGGATCAGAATGAAAAGGGAGTTGTTGTCCTGTGTAGTATTTGAAAGAACGGGTGTGTAAGATTCTTCTTGTTAAAAAATGGTGTGATAGTTTGCCGTGTGAACTGCGTGATAATCTGCGGTTTATCGCGGAAAAATGTAGTGAGATGTAATTCTTCTTCTTCTTTGATCCTTAGCCACCGACTGTCTAAGCAGTCAGTGGCCATCACGCCTAGTGGCGTCTTTCCTCGGTCGGTGGCCATCCTTTGTACAGTACCCCAACTCTGGTTCATTCTTTGCATCTCTGCCTCCACAGTCCTCCGCCAGGTTGTTTTTGGTCGGTCTCTCTTTCGTTTTCCTTCAGGGGTCCAAAGCATAGCTGTTCTTGTGATGGCATCTGGGTCTCTTCTGAGGACATGGCCAACCCAGCTCCAGCGTCTGCCAGCTATGGTGGTGTGCATGTCCTCTTGCTTGCTCCGAGTAAGCAGATCTTGGTTGGTGATGGTATTCGGTCAAAAGATTCGGTTAATTTTTCTTAGGCATGTTGTGTGAAAAGAGGACAATTTCGACATTTCCTTCTCTGTAACTCTCCAGCATTCCGCACCATAAAGAAGCACAGAAAGCACACAGCTCTGATATAATCTTAATTTTGTGCTTGTGCTGTATTGAGAGGACTTCCAGATGTTGTTTAGGCTAAAAAAAGGCTGTTCTTGCCTTATTCATTCTGATGTTGATGTCTTTGCCTGCCCCGCCGTCTGGTGTTACTATGCATCCTAGGTATGTGAAGGTATCTGTCTGTACCAGTTGCTGATTCCTTACTGATATCGGCTCAGGGTTGCTCAGAATGAGCGTCATGACCTCTGACTTCTTTAAATTCATGTTCAAGCCCACCCGCTGGCTAAACTTATTAAGTCTATCCGTTTTTTCCTGGATGTGTTGATGTGAATGTGCTAGTAGTGCAATGTCATCTGCATATTCCAGATCTTCCAATGTAGAAAATGTAGTCCACCTTATTCCTCTTGGACTGCCCTCTGTTGTCTGGCGCATCACCCAGTCTATGACTGTTAAAAATAGAGTGGTTGATAAGGGGCATCCCGGTCGTACTCCTGTCTTCACCTCAAAGGTTAGGTTGCTCATCTCAACACTACAGGTAAAGTTGGCATAGAGGCTTTGCATGACGCAATATACGAGCTCTCATAGAAAGAGGTACTAAATCTAAGACCGAAATGATGAATCAGTGTCTTGTATTAGTCTCACCAATATCCCATTCTTTAGTACAAAATTATGTCTAGATTTTGCATTTGTTTTAGTAGTCTTGTTATTAGATAGTTTATGTGAAATTAATGTACATCTGTCTTTGCCATTCTGAGCACTGCTCTATAATGCTCCTGAGGGTAAATATATGATCTACACATCTTCTGTTCTTTCTAAATCCTGCTTGTTCTTTCCTCAGATTGTGGTCTACTGCTTTTGAAATTCTCTGTATAATTATCCTGCCTAGTATTTTGCTGGGAACTGAGAGAAGAGTGATTCCTCTCCTATTATAGTGAGATGTAATAGTCCGAAGAAAAGTGATTCAATAGAGAATGAGTCACGTTTAGGTCAAATGATTGGACACGAAAGAGAGTTGAATAAACATTTTTTTTATTCCCCCTTTTAAACAACATAACACAGTTATTACAGAAGTGTAATTGTTGTCAATATTCATTATAACATTATAATAGCAAAACATAAACATGATCTGATGATTGCTAGACATCAAATCTAGCATAATGACTACACCATTCCCCCCCCCCCAATTGCTGAGTATTTGAGATCTTAAAAAAACTAAGAAAGTCCGTGGCGTCCTTGACATAAAATTGTTGAAGGCTGTCTGACATCATTACATACTTACTTAGTCGTTCCTCTTCTACCGTGAGGTGTAGAGGTTTGGAAGAGAGAGAGCGCTATACTATCCTATCGGCTGTCTTCCTCCTGGCCTGGTTCCATTCTAGTCCTCGGTCCTTCAGATATTGTCTAATGTTGTCCTCCCAGCCGACTCTGGGTCGTTCTGGAGGTCTGAATCCCTGGCTTTTATTTTCCCATACTTGTCGTGGTAGCCGATCTTCTCCAATTCTGGACAGATTGCCAAACCATCTTAGTTGGGACTGTTATACTTGGGTCTGCAGGGCCTTGGCGTATCGTCTGGTTGCGGACCATGTCTCTTCTTGTTACTTCACCCACATTCCTCAGATACCTCATTTCTGATGTTTGGATCTGGTTTTGTGGGTTGTAGTCTTTGCCTATGACTCGCTTCCTTACGTCAAGACTGGGACATAAGTGGAGCTGTATACCGACATCTTCGTCTTCTTACCAACTTCTCTTTTGCTGGGGAATCCTCGATTTATGGCTTGAAAAAGTCTCTCAGCTGCTTCTGTTCGGTAGCCAACTCTTTTTTGATGCCTTCCTTCCAGTCAGTGACAGATCCGACGTATTTAATGTGAGTGACCTGCTCAAGGACCTGTTCTCCAAGCTTAATCTGATGCTTTCTTTCCTCTTGTGATATCACCATGGTTTTTGTTTTCGAGCTGCTTATGACCATCCCTCTCTTCTCCAGCTCTTTCTTCCAGACTTATCAATCAGGGCAACATCATTAGCACATGCCAGCTCTGAAATACAGACCTGGTCTCAGCTTCCAGTGCACCACTGAAAACGGTCTTGTCCTCTCCTCACATGCCTTGATGACATCGTCCATTAGGAGTATGAAAAGATAAGTGACTGGATATTACCTTGTCGTACACCAGTGGTGGTTCTGAACTCTCTGACTTATGGTTAGCCGTCCTCACATGATTTCTGCAAGACTTGTAGAAGCTATGTATAACATGAATCAGAGGTGTTGGAATGTTCTTCCTTGCTAAACAGTCCAAAAGGTTGCTCCATAGGACCTTGTCAAACGCCTTTTCCAGATCTAAGAAACAAAGATGGATCTCGCTCTTATACTCAAGGGCCGTTTCACTCAGCTGTCTGAGTGTAAAGATTAGGTCTTGAGTACTTCGGTCTGCTCGGAAGCCACACTGAACGTCATTCATGTGTGGCTCAGCTAGGCGTGTGTGACGTACGTCTAGTTTGACAAGTGAATTTTCCCTGATATGATGGATGATTTAAGGGACCCTTGGCTTTTCATAACATTAGAACCCCTGAACATTTGTTGTAACCTTTCGTTTCGCCAGAGCGAACCGCGCGGAACTCATGTAGTAGGCGGCACGAGATCAAAGAGACAGACCGAGGGATTTTAGGGGAGACTATCGGCGTTATCAAAGACAGTAGTTTCCCCTGATACGAGACGCAGTTGCTTGCCGCTAATTTCGCGTCTCGGTGTCAATCGAGGAACCGAGCGAACGGGGGAAAGCGAAACGGGCAGCAGCGAGCGGATACGAAGACCAGGGGGCGGCTTCTTCTCTCTTGATTTGGCGGTCAGATCCCCAAAAGTTCGTGAGATCAAATAAGTTGTCAAGTTTATCATGTCCCACTCAACTTACATTCCATTTTAGCTAAATAGACCATGAAGAACTAGACACGTTATCACTCGCTGGCCAGACCTTTACAGAAGCACTAGCTTTATTGAAATCTTTTTATAGATTTTCCCCTGGATTTTATATATATTTGCAGTGTTTTCTATTCTGTGCAAAGCGAGTGATCGTAACCTGTGCGATCCCAGCATTAAGAAAGCAATAAAGAAATCAATCTAAGCAAAGCAAAGCATAAACAGTGTGTAGAGTTCCCCTGACGCAGAACTTGTTGAGACTGTGTAAATTGTTAATCTTTGAGGTGATTCTATGTTTGGAATTCCGCTATCTAACTTATAGCAAAGAAAGCACACCCAAAGAGAAATTTAACGCCCCATCAAACAACTTAAGTCGTAACGGGAAGAAGAACACTGGCCCGAGCTTTGTTAGTTTACTGACACAGAGAGATAATTCATAATTTCCTGAACAGTGATGTGACTAGTTTTCTCACTGGACTTAAACCATACCTCACGGATAAAGTGTACCAGCACGCGTAAGAATTTTATTATCAGCGGCATAGTCAAATAGACCACACCATCCTCACCCCGGTATCAGGGACCGTGCCCTCCCATAGAAACTGTTATTAAGAAAAGAGACACAACTACAGATTCATTTTCCAGCGATTACGGGATCCTTTTATGTGCTGACCGCCTACCCGCAAATCTGGGGCTAGAACTTGAACAAACACTCATACATTTAGTTTGAGGTGTAACTGCTGTTGTGTTATTCTATGGAGTGCAAGATTTTTTCAAAATCGGTAAGTGAGAGCAAGATGAGTGAAGGCCTTTGCTAGCGCGTGTATGAATGACAGGAAATTAATTCTTTTGTGTGACCATTTTGTTAACTTGCTTACCTGGTAATATATATCTTTTCTGTATACCCTACATTGTTCCTTTAAGTGGGATAGTTGATAATTTGTTAACTCTGTTTAAAACCACCTCCTTTCCATTTGCTTAGTAAAGGTGAGAACAGCTGGGAAGAACAGGGGTTTTTTTCTATCACCTATGCTTAATTTGGTAACACCTCTTTCAGTAGAGTAATTAACTTCACTGTTAGGGTTAACGTACCTATGTACCTGATATTCTCTATCTTTGGTCTGGGTTTATCTCTGTCTAATGGGCGGGACGGGCTTAGCCGATACCAATCTTCGTCACCCCTCCCAAATTTGTTATTTGCATTTGTGTACTTATGATAATTTATGTAATATCTGATATTTTTAGTGATTGATGTTTAAAGTGAATAAAATCACATAAACTCATTTAGTTCTGTGTGTTGGATATACCCAAAGCCCAACATTCCCATATTCGTTTAATATAGTTTGTATCAACGTCGTGTGTGTGTTTGAAAACGCCGAATCGGTGTGCGCGCAGATGCGAGTCTGGAAAACTGGCAAATAATTGTTTGACCAGGAGAGTGAAAGAGAAGATTGAGAGACACGATTTGTCGTAAATAAGTCTGTCTTTACTCTCCTCCAGCACGCTGTCAAGTAACTATTAAATCTCTACATTTCCTATCACTGAGCTTTCCATCATCATTTTCCACTCTAAACCGGACCACTATTTCTACGACTCTTTTCTCATCAAAATTAAATTAAACGACCAGCGGTGAGTCCTGCCTCTAGCTCTAAGTGATTTACCAGCGCACTGAGAAGGATATGCGTCTGACTGTTTTCCACTTTGTCCCGGTTCACCCGTTTTTGAAATCGTGTGGTAACTATTCCCCAATCCTTAGAGTATGGCTAATATGCATCATACAAGCACCAACTTGTTGGTCCCTCAGGAGTAAATAGTCGCCCAGTATGCTCCCATATACTATATACCATAATGGCTATATGACCATCATGCCTGCTGCGTATGCCCATATATAAATATATCCTATAGTAAATCGCCTATCAGTTACCTGCCATCTTTAATGCAATAATTCTCGTCCAAGCGCCAATTCACTTCGCTATAAGGCTATGAAAACCATGCTCTCCAGGTTGACCTTGCTTCCGCCACTCCCCTTAGCTCTTGCAACATAATATTAGGCCCCAACGATCTTCCTTCTCTTATTATTTTTCTTCTGAGTGTTTCAGGAAGAAAAGATTTCCTGAATTTCTAATATCCGCTGCACCCTCAGGAAGTGCCAAGTGAGCGCCTGTATGGTATTCTAAAAGATTTGCATTCGAAAAGGACCATGACCGATATATGACCCAGAAAGTCTTCCTTAATAGGAGTCGGAGACAAAGTTTGGCGTGCCTAGAGTCTTCTATTAATTTGTCGATTAGTCTTGACATTCCCTTTCCAACTGATGTGCTTCATCCCGAAGTTTTCTAAGACATTGTTCCTCGAATGATATTCAGTCCTTAGTTCGACAGGAAATATGGTTTGTTAATTTCCCAACACTCACAGCCGTATGTTAACACACCAGATAACATTTGAATTAAACAGACAAGCATGGTATGTATATTAATGATCGTAATCCTTTCCAAATGTTAGAAAATCAATTGAAGGCCCGCTGGGTGGTTCTGCAAAGCAATTTCGTAGTATGCGCATTTCGTCCTTAGTTGTGTCACCATTACCTGATGATTTTACTGCCTAAATAAGTGAAACTTTCAACTTTCTGTAGCGCTCCCCGTTCAAGAATGATAGTCAAAGGTCGTGTAGAAAAGTTGAATGATGCTTTACGTTTTAGAGGCATTTATTTGGACGACCATTATTAACCGAGCAGATACACAGACCATTGGTTTTATTGCTTTATTGGGATTGTACTTGATCGTTAACTTAAGAATGCTACATCATCTGCGAAATCCAGGTTCCCTACCGTCCGCAGAGAATTTTTCCATTTGTCCATTTATACACAAATACTGTTCACTTGTGGGTATAAGTTCATTCTCATAACTCCAATCGCGCTAGCTATTCTCAAAAAGTAGATATATCTATATATATCGCTCTCTTTTCTTTAGAGCAGCTAGGCTCTCTAAGATACTGAATAAAATGGTGGTCATTAGACCATCTAGTATTCATACTGTATCTATATCAGGGGGTCATGCTTGAGAACCACTGTGTCGATATTTTCCTTCATAATATTCTCGTAGGGACACCTTTGCTATCGTCGTGCTGTGAATTTTCAGAAGGCCCTTCTTGCTACCACTACGACCTCACACCTATCTTTTTTTACTAATGAATGTAGCTACGTTAAATGTCTAGGGTAATGATATGTATTGTGTTGTGGTAGTTTACATACACCCACAGATATTTACTAAGTCTAATAATATTAATAAATGTTATAATACACTGAACTAACTCAAGTGTGTAAAATTTTGATAGTAATTCTTTAAATTTATTTGTTCTGGACCAAGGTTTTATTTTGGCCAGAACATATGAAAGGTTTTGCAATTATGAAAGAAATGCATGAATATTACATAATAAATGCAAGGTGTGTACATATATATGTTATTAGACTAGTTACTATTACTACTGTTTATAGTTGTAATCTATTTGGGAGAACACTTAATGGATGTGCTGTTGGGGTGGCCTCATCACTCCCTGTCTATGGTGACTACACATTGTCCAGTTATTTGATGGAACTTTTATGGGTGTGTTAGCAAATAATTTGAGTTGGTGAATTCTCAGCAGACCAGGCGCTCACGTAGCTTGAAGGTGTAGCTCTGGTGCTGAGATCTGGTGGCCCCCACCTCTCCGTGCTTGGGGGCAATATCAGAAAGTTTGGTGGCCCCACCTCTCCGTGCTTGGGGGCAATATCAGAAGTCTGGTGGCCCCACCTCTCCGTGCTTGGGGGCTATAATAGGCTGCTCTGACAAAATGTTACTGCACGGGTCCACTCTTGTAATTTTCAACAACTCAGTTGACACCGCATTGGTGCCAACTAAAACTCACAGTTCTGCAATCAAAGTATTAGCCATGTGTCAAAATTCCATCCTCTAACCATTTCTGGACACAACACTACACAACAACAACACCACATAGACGGGTCAGATCTTTCTGACCAAACAACACATCTTACCAAGTTGGTTTCACATAGGATAAGTTCTCCCAGACTACAGATTCTGAAATATATTCATTAGCTTCCTGCCATAGAATAGGATAGGTGATATGTTTCACTGATCTCAACACTTGATTTGTCCTCCATAATCCTTGCTGGAGTTTATGTATTTTATTTGTCTCTAAACCCTGAACTGGGGCGGGGGGTCTAGAGCGAATCCTTACTTGTTGTAAGGGACAGATTATGCTATTGCAGTATCAAATCACTCGAAACCTTAAACAAATATTAAAATGTACAAAGAAATAATTTCAGTCTTACCAGAATTATGAATATAGTACACAGTTAAATGCTAGCAAAACTCAGCTGAGCTGCTGGCCTTAGGATGGCGTCCCTCTAAATATTTCAATAGCTTCTGGGAATTTCACCACTTAATAATTCACTGTGTCTACAAGGACAACTTATACTGAATGGCACAAAATGCGCGTCTGAGCGCCGATAATATATTCATCTATGGCCAATCACTGCCTTTTCTTTTTCAAATTCAAATATCCTACCAAACAGTCATTTCAGTCACACCTCAGTCAAGTATGCCTTATTGTCTGTTGGTCCGTCCGTCTCTACTTGCGTTTCACAAAAAAACACACTTGTTTTTTGAACCAACTCTGCCTTCCCCTACACAATTTTGCCATTAAAGTTATTTTTAGCCACAATTCACCATCCCACTCCGTCTCTTCATTCCAATTAGATTTTAGCACTTGCGTCTTCAAGGCCACAATTTTTTGAAAATTAGTGACATGTTTTATTTCAATGCAGTCGATCGTTGATATGAACAACACAGTCTTTTGTCAATATCTTTCTTATTATCTGTCCGTCTGTATAAATGAAAGCATATTATTTCACTGCTCAAGATGGGCCATCCGGCAAACTAGGTTCTATATTCCTAACATTATTATTAAGAAAAGTTACTTTTCAAATATTTTCTAGAATCTTCTGGCGCAAAAGCGTCCAAGAAATGACTGTGGCGTATAATATCCAAGGTCCCTTTTTGTCGATTTCTTTACTTTATGTCAACTTGGGGAACGTGACTTTTTCCTCCTTTCCCCACCAATTTGCGTCCTTTAGCATTGCTAGTTTCAAGCACGCGTTCAGTCAGATTTTTCCTTTTGATCTCCGTTCTCAACCCGTTCCGTTTTGCCGTCAAGTCTAACAATTTAATTTCCATGGCGGGTGATGACCCGCGGCGTGGGCGATCATGTATTCTAGCAGCTTACGCATTAGTTTTTATCCTTACGTTGTATCATTGGAGATATTTTAACGTTGTATCACGGTTAATTTTGTGTCACCACTTTTATCACTAAACACACTCAAAGCAAACTTGCTTCTAACCGCTAACGCGTCTGAGCTCTGGCTGATTTAATTTCAAACTTCAATTTACAACTATAACTATTTCTGAACATTCTAGAACAAATTATCTCACAAACAGCTCACTCTAATATAGATGTCTCTTGCAAAGTCTCTTCACTCACATTACCAGAAAAACAAAATAAAAACTTAACTTTAGAAGTATCAAGGCCAGACCAAAGCTTCAAGGGACTTAAAATACTACTATGGATTATTGCCATTAGACTGCACAACTTATTTCAATCATTTAATAAACTTCAATCTCATAAAGATAATTCAAATCGAATTCTCCTCTTAACCTAAAACTGTTACATTATCTACCCCCACCGTTAAAAAAATTTCTCTTCGAGAGAAAATTTTTTCCTTTTCTGCAAAACCCATCTCATCTCTACTAAATGTGTCCCTAACATATCATCACTCTTTTGTCTTCTCCGTCTTTGTCTCACAAAAAAAAACTCTTCCTCTATCTATCGAGTCTCTCACACCTTACTCATGTCTTTGATGTGTGGTACTCTTCGTCGACAATAATTTACCTAACCAATCATCTGTATAACTCACAATATTTTCACATTATTTCTATCTCTACACAAGACACAAATTATATCATCCAAATTTGCGTTATATGTCATAAAACCAGGTTTGCATCTCATCTTAATTTATCTTATCAACCTTACACAGCTTATCAAACAATATAATACATCATATCTCAATGCCTATTATACAGTCATATATGACCTCATTAAAAAAATATTTTCAGTAATGTGAAACATGTATGCTCCATCTTCTTCATGATACTGTTTATAGAAAACCTCATATATAATGCCCTCATCAAACCTTCTTCATTCATCCCCTTTATATCCATGTAACTGTCTGTTACTGGATTATTTACAAAATTTAAAACTGTGACACATTCAACCATCATGGTCACTATCATTATTTGTGCCAACCCCCCGCTAATCCCTCTATCTTGCTGACCCTAAGCCGCGGTCTCTACTCGAAATACTTCATAAATTCCGGAACTCTATCTAATCACCTACTCATTTAGTCCTTATCTTCTTCGTTGCGTACCTTTCCACATTTGGACTGTCACTTTCTCCACTGTCCATTATAATTTGCCTAGACTTCTTCCTTGTCTCAGATCCCCTTTAAAACCATGTCCCATGTCTTCCTCTTTTCTTCATCTCTATTGTCTCATTCTTAGTTTATCTCTCCCTATTATGTACTCTATGTAAGTTCCCTTTACTGGAACTTTCCTTCTACTTCTTATATTCACTTATTTCTCATGTAGCTCTGCCATTTTGCTATGGCCTCTTAACTCTATTTATTGTCTCCAGAAACCTCAATTTCTCTTTACTCTCAGTTATCTCTCATTTATAGTTTTCCCTTAGTTTCTCCATTATTTATTCGTTCCCTCTGGAACCTTCCTGTATCTCTCTGCCATCTCGTCTATGGCTTCTTATATTTCTTGTACTCTTATAACTCTGCTATCCCCTTTATGGCTTCTCATATTTCTTATACTTTTTAAAATTCTGCCATTTGCTCTATGGCTTCTCACATTTATCCTAATCTCCTCTTTTATCTCTGTCATCTTCTCTATGGCTTATCGCAACCGTGTTATGTACTCCCTATTTATCTCTTATCTATCTTTTGCCCTTTCCTCCATGTCTTCTCATTATTTCCGCTACTTATTCCCTCTGCAACTCTCCATTTTACATTACTCTCTATGTGTTCGGAGAATACTAGCTTCTCACAAAGTCTTCTCAAGACTTTGGCAACCACCACGAAATATATCTCTGTCCTCCTCGCCTCCGTTATCACCAGCACACTTCTGTATGGCAGCAAGACACGGACAACCTATGCTAAGCAAGAAAGAAGGCTCAATACCTTCCATCTACGATGTCTACTCCAAATCCTCGGTATTTCGTGGAAAGAAAAGTGACAAATGTTGAGCTGTTGTCACGTGCTCTCCTTCAAAGCAAGTACACACTGCTTAGACAGCGCAGACTATGCTGGCTTGGCCACGTCCGCTGCATGGAAGATGGTCGCATCCCGAAATATATCTTATATGGACAACTGGCAGAGGGCAAAAGAACAGTTTGGCGACCGCAGCTGAGATTCAAAGATGTATGTAAAAGAGAAATGAGGTCACTGGACAAGAACCTGGGAGGATGAAGCTGCTGATCGCACCAAGTGGTGATGATATCTACAGCGCCACCTCAGATTGGTGCAAAACGAAGCTCACACAACAAGCAGAAGAGAAGAGTAAACGTCGAAACGAACATGAGTATAAACAGGTGAGGGCTGTCACCTCAGGGGCGCATTCCCATAGTCAGTTTTGACTGAAGGAACAAATATTCTTCTTTTTATTATGAGGTGTTGTTCTGGGATCTCTGATGAGGTGTTGTTTTTAAGATCTCTGATGAAAGGTGTTATTTCTGGGATCACTGATGAGGTATTTTTTCTGCGGTCTCTGATAAGGTGTTGTTTCTGTGGTCTCTGATGTAGTGTTTTGCGGGTCTCTGATGATGTTTTGTTTCTGTGGTCTTTGATGAGGTGTTATTTCTGGGGTCTCTAAAAACGTGGAATCTCCGGGGTCTGTAATGACATGTTGATTCTGGGAACTCCGATGAGATGTTGATTCTGATGTGTCTGATGAGATGGTGTTTCTGGGTTCTGAGATATGGTGTGGTTTCTGGGGTCTCTTATGAGGTGTAGTTTCTGGGGTTTATGATGAGGGTTGTTTCTTGGATCTATGATGAGGTATTTTTCTGGGATCTATGATAGGATGTTGTTTCTGGGATCTCTGATAAGGTGTTGTTTCTGAGATCTCTGATGATGTGTCGTTTCTGGGATCTTTGATGAGACGAAGAAAGAATAAGAACAACTGCTTTTTTTAGCCATGTTGTTAGAGGCACCTAACATGAGGTTATGCACGGGTATGGCAACCTCAGCATGTACATAACACTGCCACAAAAATCCCTGCTGCAACAACATGACAATGTTTGTTGGAGGCTTCCTGCTGTGGTGATCCTATGCTCCATAAGTACCGAAAGTAAAAACAAAATGACTGATGAAGCTGGAAAATCCAGAACTGACATATTACCACGTGACTTTTTTAAACCTAATATTATAACATAAAACATGGAAGGCTGATATACTAAGGCAAAGGTCGGGCGTTTCTTTAGAAGAAATAAATATTAATACAAGTAACATTAAGCTATAACGGAGCGAGATAACAAAATGCGAACATGTTCTTCACTTTAAATACGATTTACACATTTTGCTGTGACCTATTATTAATCACGTCCTGACATAACTGAAGGACACTTCTTTTGGGCTGAAAGATATGCTCCGCCAGTAAATGAAACACAGAGTTAGCGTAAAAATAACAAAGTAAAAAACTATTACCAAAAAAAAAAAAAAAACACTTCGTATATTGTATGGAAATGGCACGTCATTCAGTTTTGACATCAGTCGGTAGGTTATATAGGGAAGGCGTCAAAGAAAGATATGCTATGAGTCTTTTAAGCAATATAAAATGTTGGTCCCAAAAATGGAAATGTTCACTATATACACCGTACTCAAGTATAAATCGACCCGACTATAATTTGAACCTAATATTTCGGACTTAAAAATCATCAAAAATTTAAAGAACCGATTATAAGTCCAATGGGATTGTCATCAATTTCGATATCCCACATTGCAGTGGATTTTTCTTGGCGTTCAACATTTTCTTCACTTTCATCTTAACCTTTTCCCGTTTAAAACGCTTGAAATCGCCCCATCATTATAAAAAATGCATTTGAGAATAACAAAATTCAATATTCAAGATAACTCCGCCTAGTCCGGTCCCAAGCATGGTTGAAAAAGGAGGAGGGCGGCCTGCACGGAGGCCGTAAGGAGGCAGCCCCTCCACCATGCAAAGGCACAACAGGCCAATCACCTGTTTGCTTTAAACTATGATTACGAGTAATATAAGAGAGAAAATCGGACTGATTCTAAAGACGACGAACTGGAACGGACTACGACTTATGGAACTTGGAACACAAAAAGTATAAATGGGAAAGAAAAGGAGCTGGTGGAAGAGATAAGGAAAGCAAAACTAGAAATCTTGGCTATTACAGAAACAAAGAAAAAGGGACAAGGAGTCATGGAACTCGATGGCAACACGCTGCTATACAGTGGTGTACCCACATCTGAAAGAGCTAAAGGGGGCGTGGGTTGCATAGTGGCCAAAAACCAGAAAGATAGTATCAAAGGATGGAACTTTGTCTCGGAGCGCATTATGGTTGTAAAACTAAAAGAAGGAGAAACCATAGTCAACCTGGTCATAGTGTATGTGCCAACTGAGGATGAGAGAGCAGAGGTCAAGGAGGAATGCTTTGAGCCGCTTCAAAGGAAAGTGGATGACTGGCTAGATGAAATTATCATGCTCGGAGATTTCAATGCCAGAGATGGAAATGACCATGCTAGATGGGGTGGAGTTATCGGAAGATATGGAGAAGATACTCTCAAAGACAATGGAAAGGGACTCCTTAGATTCTGCAGTGAGCAGAATCTGATCATTACCAACACAAAGTTACCTCATAAGCGCATACATGCATACACTAGGTGTGAACCAACAAAGAATGAGAAGTCAGTGATCGACTATGCAATTGTAAGGAGGAACTCATTCAAATATGTCCGGGATGCTAGAGTCTGGAGGGGGCCAGAGATTGGAAGTGATCACTACCTGCTTACAATCAAAAGAACAACTGAAAAAGTTGCTCAGCCTAGGAACTGCCCAGCATCACGCTAGAAACCAAGTAAACGAAAGGAAGAAATGAGTATCAAGACCTACAACCTGAGAGAGCCAGAAATTAAGACCAGATATCAGGGGCTTATTGCTACAGCGGTGAGAAACACAAAAGAACAAGCTGATGACTTGGAAACCCTGTGGCTTAAATTCAAGGACATCATAAAGAGAGCTGCTGCAGAAATATGTGGTGAAGTCCGACTTGGGAACAAGAGAAAGTGGACACCTTGGTTGACAGAAGAAGCCAAAGAGAAAATAAAAGAGAAGAAAATGGCATGGAAACAATACTTAGGAGCTAAAAACACAGCAGGACAAATAGAGAAATATAAAGAATATGATACACTCAGAACAGAAGCAAAGAACAAGGTGCTAGCAACAAAACAGAAGTCCTGGAAAGAATTTGGAGGAAAGCTAGAAAAAGATGCACAAGAAAACCAGAAATTGTTCTATAAGACCCTAAAGAACATGAGGAAGGAAAAACAATGCCCTCTCAAATTTGTAAAGGACAAGCAAGGCAAATTGCTTACTGCCCTGAAGGAAGTAATGGAAAGATGGAAAGAATATTTATCAGAACTCCTTAATGATGAGCAAGGTCAAGCATCAGAAATGATAACCACTAGCACAGAAGAGAAAACCAATGGTGGTGAAGATTACATAAAGATGGAAGAACTGAAGGCAGCACTGGAGAAAATCAAGATGGGCAAAGCAGCAGGGCATGATGGTATAACACCAGAAATGGCTAAGTACATGGGAGCATCAGGCAACCTATTACTCTCAAGGGTCCTTCAGGCAGTGTGGTGCAATAAGACCATACCAAAGGACTGGGAGATTGCCATCATAACACCAATTTTCAAAAAAGGGTGACAATCGACAATGAGGAAAATATAGAGGCATATCCCTTCTCAGTGTCCCTGGTAAAATCTACTCTAGAATCCTGGAGCACAGACTCCAACGTTTAGCTGAGCCACAATTGGATGGGGTCCAGTGCGGATTCCGAGCAAACCGAAGTACTTAAGACCTAATCTACACACTCAGACAGCTGAGTGAAAAGGCCCTTGAGTATAAGAGTGAGATCCATCTTTGTTTCATATATCTGGAAAACGCTTTTGACAGGGTCCCCTGAAGCAAACTTTGGGACTGTTTGGCAAGGAAGAACATTCCAGCACCTCTGCTTCATGCTATACATAGCTTCTACAAGTCTTGCAGAAATTATGTGAGGACAGCAAACCATAAGTCAGAAGAGTCCAGGACCACCAATGGTGTAAGACAAGGTGATATCCTGTCACCTTATCTTTTCATACTCCTCATGGACGATGTTATCAAGTCATGTAAGGAGAGAACAAGAAAGTATTCAGTGGGGTACTGGAAGATGAGACAGGTCTGTATTTCAGAGCTGGCATTTGCTGATGATGTTGCCCTGATTAATAAATCAGAGGCACATCTCCAATCCAACATGCAAGTCTGAAGGAAGAGCTGCAGAAGAGAGGGATGGTCATAAGTAGCTCTAAAACAAAATCCATGGTGATGTCACGAGAAGAAAGAAGACATCAGATTAAGCTGGGATAACAGGTCCTGGAGCAGGTCGACCACTTTAAATATCTCGGAGCCATTATAGACCGAAAGGGAGGCATCAAAGAAGAGTTGGCCACTCGTAAAGCCGCAGCTGGGAAACTTTTTCAGGTCATAAATCTAGGATTCCTCAGCAAGAGAGAGGTTGATAAGAAAACGAAGATGGTTGTAAACCGCTCCACCTATGTCCCAGTCTTGACATATGGATGCGAGTCATGGGCAATGACTACAACCTATATTAGCAAGATCCAAACCTCAGAAATGAGGTATCTGAGGAAGGTGGTTGAAGTAACAAGAAGAGACATGGTCCGCAACCAGACGATACGTCAAGGCCTAAAATCCCACCCCCTGCAGACCGAAGTAGAACAGTCCCAACTAAGATGGTTTGGCCATGTCTGCAGAATGGGAGAAGATCGGCTACCACGGCAAGCATTGGAAACAAAGAGCCAGGGATTCAGACCAACAGGACGACCCAGAGTCCGCTGGGAGGAACACATTAGACAATCTTTGAAGGACCGAGGACTAGAATGTAACCAGGCCAGAAGGAAGACAGCCGATAGGATAGTCTGGCACTCTCTCTTCCAAACATCTACACCTCACGGTAGAAGGGGAACGACTAAGTAAGTAATATTCAAGATGAGAGAAATGGCATTTAGAATGTTACGGTCCTACGTGCCCTATTCTTAACCCTTTGTACATAAAGTTAGTTTGTTCGTTCGCTCAAAAAGTTTGATTACTGTTGTTGGTCGTTGCTAAGTAGCAACGAGATCTCTTTATTTAGCGAAATAGATTTCGGCTACATTTAACTGATTCTATTGTTCTAATTGCTTTTTTATTTTGTTCTTTTTTGTTAGAGGAGAACGATATTATGATTTTTCACGAATTTTATTAAACCTAAAGCTTTCCGGGCGGCCGAATATTTGAGTTTGGATCTGAAATGTGACTTGTTGTCAGAACAACAATCTATTGATGTTGTTGAACCAAACCCTATTTGTACCGTGGATTTAACACGTGGCAATCTCTGTCCTCTGGCTCATTCTCTAAAGGTATGACCACAGCACACAATAGCTGACATTAAATAACTAATAACACCTGGAACAGGTATGATCCCTTTAATAAATACTGCCACACAGAAAGAGCCTCACACGGCTTAACAATACACATGAAAATGCATTACACAATGTAATGAAAATGCCAACTTACTTGCCATACACTGTAGCTCATCATAATAGCAAAAATAGTCACCGACATAATCTAAATAGCAACTACACACTGACCATCACTCACAGGCGGAGTCCAGTACCGAAGTACAGCAATACATAATTGCAAGATTCTACATACATACTATCCAGGAAACAACCACTAGAAATCACATGAACATTCTAGTAATCTACCAATAATCCTGGACACCTAAAACAATCGGCAAGCATTGAACAAGAATGGCATTCATGAAATCCCCAGCAAAAACTCGCTGATAAAGGGAACACGTCCTTACAGGACGGCTGACATCTTCTCGACTGCATTGAGCCAAAAGTTCTACACTCTCTTCCGTTCTTGCCTCAACTGACCAAACCAGTTTTTTAAGATGAGTATTAGTGTTGTCACTCTTACAGCGTGACCAATATAAAATTTCGGCGAATGTGTATCCTGTGACATCCCCCCCCCCCCCCCCTCCCCTAAGAAAGAAAACGAAGTTTTCTTTTACCGGAGGTGACACGCCCAACCCCCTTTGGAGTATGGACGAACAAAATGCCGAGATGGCACCTCCTCATGTAGATAGAGAATGCCAGAGTTGTCCAATACTTTTGTCATACATGCCTTCTCACTCACTAGACTAAATACAAGAAAACATGTACAAATCCACACCAGGTACTGGTAGTCGTGAAAAATAAAAACGACTGTCTAATTCTGGAGTAGCCTAAATATAATGCATGTTACAGCAAATCTGTAAATCTAACCATCAATAATAAAACCATATCTCATAGTATAAACAATCCTACATAACATGGTGTAGCTGTACCTTCAATATAATTCCATAACAAATTGCCTTTATTGCACCATGACACATAAATTACAAAACAATGTATCCTGGCCCCACCATGCACAGTCCCTGTGCACCTGCTTACAGTGTACCTTCCTACAGCGCACCTGCCTACAGTGTGCCTGCCTACAGCGCACCTTCCTACAGCATGCCTGCCCACAGCGCACCTGCCTACAGCGTGCCTGCCTACAGCGCACCTGCCTACAGCATGGCTGCCTACAGCATGCGTGCCTCAAGTATGCCTTTATGGCTCTGTGCCACATTAATACAAAACACGACATAGCATAACACAGCATAACTATGCATTGTAAAGCATTACATAATCTCTACAATTTCATAACATGTCATAGCATAAACAAGCATAGCAAGAAATCTCACACTCTTTACAAATGTACAAAAACCTCATATTGATATCAGAATAAAACTGAGGGTGCGGGTCAGAGCCTCTCAGGTTCGGTTCGCGTCAACCGAAACATCTTACTAAACACGAACCGGAAATCTAACCCTCGCTAATGCTGGACTATTAGCAAATGGTTTTGAAGCAAAGACATACCTAACTGCCTTACGCGCACCCCAACTAATCGCAAAAGTCACCCGTGCCATTTTGGTATTGTCGCGTAACGACAATACTTCCACAACCTAACCGGCGCAACCTCATCACACACTCGTCTGAGTGTGCGCCAACTAGCACTCAGTGGCACATTACGCACCCAAACTGTGCGATCACTAGCTTTCGGACTTTCATATAAGTCTCTACTGCTCCTAGTCATGCCATTCGGTACTTGCCGCGAAATACGTCTACGATGTACCTTTTGATCATTTCCCTTGGGAGTTTGGTGATGCTGAGCCTCTGCTCCAGCCACACCCACGGCACTATGCACCCCGCGTACATTGCCGACGATCAAATCGGCAATAGGGTCCTCGAGGACAAACGCACTTACTCTACCCGATAGGAAAGGGGTATCCACGTTGATACACGCCTGGGGGTAAGACTCAACTTTGTCCCCGAACGTGGTGCATTTTACCGTTTTGCCTGTAAGGCACGAGTCGTCGATGCACGATCGACGCACTCCAATTGTGGTGCATCCAGTGTCCATCAACACTCTGACTGGTCTATTCTCCACCTTGCCTTCGTGGAGAATCACCTTGCCAGTCTCGTGCACTGCTCAAAGACATGGTGCCGCATGCTCACATCGCAGCACTAACCTCTCGTTCGCATTGAACAGAGGGCAGCACCCCGCACAGTCCTCGCTGTTCATTGTGTCCAACACAACCGCGGAATTTGCGTGTTCGATCGGGGTAGTGCAGCTATCAGCACCATGACCCCTGCCACCGCAATTGGTACACACGCGCTCTTTCGTCTTTTCCTCATCGCGTGAACTCTTACCAGAACCTTTTGATGACGACGACCGCGCATCAGAGTCTGACGATCGACTCTCTGAGGAACCACTCCTCTGCTTGTGATGTTTGGTTTTATACCAAAACCGGTCGTCGTCTCGAGAGTCCTCAAAATGTACCTGTTTACGCGTTTGGTACTCCCTTCCGTCGCTATAACTATCATATTGTCGGTTCTGCCACCTCGGCCGACTGTTCCTATGAGATCGAAAATTCCCATAGCTACCTCTACGCGGCTGATAGGCGCTGGAAGGCTTCTCACCCTTCTGCTCTTGGCCCCTGTCTGACTGACTTCGCCAAGGATGGCGCTGAACTTTGCCAACACTGGCAACTATGTCATCTGACAGACCAGACTTTTGAATAGGTTTGCCCGGATGGGCCAGGACATAATGGTGCCCTAATTGGGCCATTAACTCAATGTCCTTAGGTTGGCGTTCCTGGAAAAACGCCACCAATTCACTGGTACACGAGGACAACACTTTGTCCCGTAGTACCAAGTCCTACAAGCCACTATAGACCTTCGTTATCCCCTCCGTTTCGATCAATCTATTTAGCCGAAGTTTGATCTTCGAGATAAAATCCTCGAAGTCCTGGTCTGCACTTGGCATCGCGTTTTTAAAACGCGTCCGGTAGCCGTCAGCAGTCAGACGGAACTTCCGAAGCAATCTCTCTTTTACTTTGTCGTAATCGGCCCTTTCCTCTACAGGGAGACTATAAAAAGTCTCCATCGCAGGCCCCACTAGCAGCGTCGATAGCAGAGATGGCCACTGATCTCTGTCAGCCTTATAGGCCACGCATTCGGCCTCGAATCTTTCAAGGAAGAAATCTAAACTATCTATTTTATCATTGAAATTTGGTAGACGCAGCCTAAAAGGACGATGAGTCCCACCAGAAGTTGAGTTCTGACCACTCGCACCCACTTCTAACTTCTTCAATTGTATTTCCTTCTCCATCATTTTCTCCTCCAGAGCTATTCTCATTCTCTCCTTCTCCAACTGTACCTCTCTATCTTCTCTCATCATCTTTTCTTGTAATTCTTTATCTTCTTTCATCTTCTTTTCTTGTAACTCTTTATCTTCTTTCATCTTCCTTTCTTGTATTTCAAATTCTTTTCTGTTAATCTCTAGCTCTTCAGCTCGGATCTCTCTCTCCCGCTTCTGCTTCTCAATTCTTTCCTTCTCTTCTTTCTCCTTTAAACCTTTTTGATTTTTAACTGAATGGAATCCTGCCTTGGCAAACTCCAATAATTCTTTTCTTGTGTACCCGGCTTCCTTGCCTATCCGCATGAAAGTATCAATGTCCATGATGTACACTCGCAGTACTCACAATATAAAATACTATTAATTCTTGCTATAGATTTTCTATGCAATTATTCAATCGTATGTACTGTAAACTCTTCACTTATATCAGTAGATAACTCTCTGGTTACAATGATGTAGTAATGATAATAACTATAGATATCACTTCTATATATATATATATATATATATATATATATATATATATATATATATATATATATATATCCGTATAAGTATATGTCACCTCAACTCTCAGTGTAAATACATCATCAACCTTTACCTCTTCTCGTGTAAATATAGTCTTACTTTGCCACTTGGCTATTGTCTCAACACCCTGAAAATTTGGTCCTTCTGACCACTTAGTCTTTGTGATACACTCACACAAACTCACAATAGTCGACAGTTGTATAATAACAACTGATGAAACTTTCTGGTGCTATGACACCACTATATCACCTTAGTTACAACTCAGATTTTACATCAAAGTCTTTTACTTGCACCCACATCGGTTCTATATTTAGATAACACTTAACTTACTCCTAAACTCAATAATCTTTGTTACGCAAGTACTACCTATGGCAAAAGTGAACACTACACAGATGAAAGAAACACACACATCACATTACGAAAACAATATACCAGTCACGGGGAACAAGATGATAGACCAAGAAAAGAAGAGATAGATTAATATATACAATGCGTGATTGCACATGAACGAAAACAAGGGATACCTGTAAACGTATTTACAAGATAGTAAGATGGGACAAGAGAAAACACATTTAAACACAACAAAAGAATTACTGAATGTACACGACACTATAAATACACACCCCACAAATACAGCTAACACCAACAGGGCTTGGAATGTTACGCAGGGCAGTCGCAGGAAATCCCCTCTGCCAGACTCCACCACAAAACAAACACAGCCGCACCCTATAAAAATCGGTCTAATCCACTCTTTTCCCCGAGAGGCCAAAAATGGATTAAACTCACCAACCTTCCTCCCTTGAACACACCAATACACTATAACACCAAACACCACACGAAAACTACACTCAACAATGAGGTGCTGGAAGCTATCTCTTCCATCAAGCACTATATTCACTCCAGTGAAAATAAACTAAGTAACTATCAGTAAAATTATACTATAATATATCACAATATATAACTCAGATATTTCCAAACTACAAGGGAAATAGAGCAAAATCCGATTCAACTCACAATCAACATACATACAAACTAAGTCATACTTGTACAATAAGAAAAGACAAAACAATAGGAAAGAAAACAATAACAAATTAATAAGCAGATAAAGAAAACAGCACTACACTATTTAACAGATCAAAGTATATGATAGCTAGAATCAGTAAGGAAGACAGACAAGAAAATTAAATTCTCAGAAAAAACAAGAAAATATCAATATAATACATAATACATAAGCAGATAAACAATAACTTATCTGAAGCTCCAACGGCGCTTGAGTACGGAGAATCCTCAGCACTGACAATAAATGATGAACACAGAACAAACCAGACTCCACAATACGTATAATCCCAACAGAATATTAGTCCAGGAATAACTTCACTGTCAAATCTGAGTGTCACGGTATAATACTCTCTTATGTGATGAACGCACTAAACTCCACGGTGCTCACACAGCACTGTTCATAATATATACTGCCATGTCTACTTCTTCTAAATTCAGCTACACAGCTACTATCAACAGTCTATACGTCGAAAAGAAACATGAGTAAGTTCCTTGGCACTGTTCTATATATACACAGCATCCACGCTTCACGGATCACAACAGCCTACACGGTGACATCTACTGGACCTCCGGTAAGTCGGCAGGGCACAAAGCACATACGAATTCACCCCTGGTTGGGCACGTCTGAGTAGCCAGGACCTTCCCCCTGGTTAGGCACGTTTGAGTAGCCAGGACCTTCACCCCTGGTTGGGCACGTCTGAGTAGCCAGGACTTGACCAGAAGCTCACCACGATGACTTGAGGTACAAGATATTCTATCAACCTCCTATCGATTACAAAAACTCATAACACTCATCACTTTCCACCCTATACCGAGGTTGACCAAGCTTTATCCCATCTGACATCTCCACATGCCGTCTGGGCCCTTAGCTAAATGGTACCAACACCCCAAGCTCCGATGCTCCACCTGGATCACTGTCGCCAACCACGAAAAAGACTCAGAAATATGTCAAACTGACCCGTCTGCCGCAAACTGTCTCACTAGTCTATTACTTTGACAATCGTACTTAGACCTGCTAAGATACCATAAGAAAGAACTTGAAACTGAACAGTACAATATTTCATCGACAATAGACTGCAAAAATCAACTGACAAATAGCCATTACTGGACGTTGAAAGTAGGCCAGAGCCCGTAATCGAGGTCCGGTCAAACGACCGTAAACAATACACAAACAGACCGACACACATACTAGCCTTCCACTGGACGGACAAAAACAACTCACTCCCTTGAGTTGACGATAACTAGGAATGTGCCAACACGGCTGCCCACTCCTAACACTCTGTGTGTACAATACTTAATGGCCCAATTACAGCCAACACAGACTCTAAGGCCTTATTATCAAATAGTATTGAATTAATACTGCCAGCTAGCTGGAAATAAATATCATCACAATACAATCCTCACGGCCAAAAGAACGGACGAGCCCCCAGCTGTTAGAACAACAATCTATTGATGTTGTTGGACCAAACCCTATTTGTACCGTGGATTTAACACGTGGCAATCTCTGTCCTCTGGCTCATTCTCTAAAGGTATGACCACAGCACACAATAGCTGACATTAAATAACTAATAACACCTGGAACAGATATGATCCCTTTAATAAATACTGCCACACAGAAAGAGCCTCACACGGCTTAACAATACACATGAAAATGCAATACACAATGTAATGAAAATGCCAACTTACTTGCCATACACTGTTGCTCAACATAATAGCAAAAATAGTCACCGACGTAATCTAATCAGCAGCTACACACTGACTATCGCTCACAGACGGAGTCCAGTACCGAAGTACAGCAATACATAATTGCAAGATTCTACATACATACTATCCAAGAAACAACCACTAGAAATCACATGAACATTCTAGTAATCTACCAATAATCCTGGACACCTGAAACCATCGGCAAGCACTGAACAAGAATGGCATTCATGAAATCCCCAGAAAAAAACTCGCTGACAAAGGGAACACGTCCTTACAGGACGGCTGACATCTTCTCGACTGCATTGCGCCAAAAGTTCTACATCCTCTTCCGTTCTTGCCTCAACTGACCAAACCAGTTTTTTTAAGATGAGTATCAGTGTTTTCACTCTTACAGCGTGACCAATATAAAATTTCGGCTAATGTCTATCCTGTGACACTTGTTATTTGATCAGGATACTAGCCGCCTGGCCGAATTAGACGTGGATATTTGTTATGACTAAAATTCATAACGATTGTGTCTTAATGATAGGTAGCTCTACTAGACTCCATTTTTTGTTTATTTTATTCCGGATCACTGATTAATACGGATAGTGACGTCATGCCGATATGCTTGGTTTGCTCACCTAAAGCTAGAGAAGCAGAAGTGCTGGGCCTTCTACCAGTGTGTGTCATGGCGAGTGGACGAATGTGTTTGCGCTGCAGAATTTATATTATATATATATTACAAAGTTATAAATGAAAAGGACAGCGTTCCAGACATGAACGGACTGCTTAAAGTGTGTGTTTGCTTGATCTGTATTCCCTTTGGAGCAGCGTGAATTGTTAAATAGTTCAGAGTGAGGTTGGCTTGTTGCGATGTCTTATACGTTTACTACCCTAGACGTGATCTTGGCCACAGGAACCATCATGTTATTAAATACTAACATTAACAATATAAAAGACACGTAACACCTATAAATGGGGTCCAAGCCGGGATCAGAACTTAAGATGTGGAACTGTATCCAGTGTTTCTACGTGATTTTCCAGTATTTGCAAGTTGAAAAATTTTGCAAGATGGCGGTGTTGATCGGCTACAAGCCGGATTTCCAAGACAAACCCTTGTCAAACCCTGTATGTGAATCGTCGTTCCCTGAGGAAGAGGCTGAAGCCAGGTGGAATTTTTTAAGATAAACCATATAAGTTTATTTATTAATACATACAATGTGATTCTTGAAGAATCTCATTTGACAGGGTTCTTTTTTTTACATGTTGTTACGTGCACTCTTTGATATCTTGCAATATAATACATTTGTATGCTTGTTATGTTCGCAAATATTTTGTAAACAAAATAGATACTTTTTAGTGCTTAAGGAAAAGTCATTATTGAGTTACTTCCCTTGAAAGGAGTTTCGCCACTTTCGATCGAACTCCGCGGATGAATCCAGTTTTACTGCGATTTATTCTTTGTTTGGGTAGAAATAGATTGTTCTTGCTTCAGTATATCTATGGCCTGAATTTATGTGTAGTGTTTGTCTAGGTAGGACGAGTCTGTCTTATATCTGTATATCTTTACATATCTAAGTCGGACTATATGTTCTTTGTCCCTAGAAAGGTCAAAGGCTGTTCAGCGGATGTGTGGCTAGAGAGGTATAATTTGGCTTCGCCCTGATGATGGGGGGCTGTCGTGTTTTTCTGTATCGGCTTGTCGCCGGAAAAAGTGATCGATATATGTGTAGGGGAAAGTGATAGTCGTCTAGACCTATCGTGTATGCTTTACCCCAGTGTTTATTCTTATTGCCAAGGAATGGCAGAATCATATTTCTGATACCAAGGTAACAAAAGCACTTCTTATGAACTCTCTTACGAAGCCATCGTTTTCGATAAGCAGACGCACGATTTGTACGTCTGAGAGAATATTTAACTAGATGAAGATGACATTCATTTCTAGCAGCACCATATTGTATGATGAAGTCAATTGCATCATGATAGAATCTACAGAGCAATGAGAACATTTAATGTAGGATTAACTTTGATACAGATTCCAGTTTGTATCCTAAAGTGAGTGACAGCTCACGACAGAAGCCATCTTGTACCCAAATATTTTGTGACTTTCAAGAAGAGAAAAGGGATGCCCCGTACTATCGCTTGATGAGTCCAGAGATCACTGCTACAGATGAGAACCCATTACTAGCGGTTCAATATGATTACATGAAAAATATGTGCTGAACATTATTTAAAGGAATCTTCGCTAGACGAGGTTAGGTCTAGAAGCCATCTTGAATATTGTTTATAGACTGACGTGCTTTGTCAGTAAACTCAGATGATATATATATATGGCAATACTGAGTGCTTGTCTACTGACATTCCATTGTGCTATTATGCAACTAGTGCCCATGTATCATTGCAAGACCATTTATCAATTGTACCATGATGTATTATGCCAACCTGTGATTTGTCACTGTATCCGTGCTGTCGAATGTGTACGTCCAATTAAACTGTAACAAAAAGTACACAGCAGTTGGCGTCGATGACTTCCAGCCATACATGAGTGAGAAAAAGAACATTTATCAACTCTTCGAACTCTTTCATCATTCGCGTATTATACTCTCACTCTATGTCTACACACCACTGCGTAGGTCGAGTTGATATTCCTATTCCTAACAACCACTCTGACGAGCAACGCTGGGGCCAACAACAAGTCTTTAACATTGGAGCTTCCACAGACCACCATACCTCTTAACACTGTGGTCCTGTAAATAGTTGATGTCAGTGTGAACAAGGAGCAATACATCTTCATATCTATACACCATTCAACCGGATATATAGAAACAGCATTTAACTCTGGTGGAATTCAACAAAGAGGTTATTTAACACATGTTATATTCATTTCTGTATTTACATGTTTGTGTGATAGGCGGGTTGGTTGGCGATGGAACCATTAATTCACATTACCAATCCCATGGTCGTGAATTATTGGTTGTTCTTTAGGTTTTGGTTTACGATTTTCTCAGATAGTGGGGCCGGCATTACAAAGCTTTGTGTTTGCTGCTAATACTGAGCTTATCATCACCATTTCTGTTATCTGTTTTGCCCTGTTTATTTGTAAATTTGTATTAGTTTTCAGGTTCATTATATTCTATTTGGTTTATTCTCCATTATTGTTTTTAAATTTGTTTTTCTAATCTTGCTATCATTCAGTTATTAGATGTATTATATGTAGTGAAACTGTGCTTGTGTTGTTATAAGTGTGGTAGAGACAATTTTGTTTTTCTGCATTGGTTTATTCATTAGTATTATCTAGAGTTGGCTCTTTCTACTGTAATCTTTTATACTGTGCCAATGAGGATATTTCTATTTTTTTTTGCTCCTAAAATAACATCTATAATTTCATGCAGTTGATTGATCTTGAGTGGTGAAATAATTGTTGCTAATATTGCTCAATTATTAAATATATATATTATTTGAATTATAATTGGACAATTTGGAGTCACAATAATAGTATATTATGGCTACATTGGAATATTTTACCAAGCTTGGAAAGGAGTTTGGTATGAAGGGTGAAGCTTTAAAAACATTTTCATTCAATGAGAATGCAAAGGAAATAAAGAGATTACAGGACGTGGCAAGAGAACAGAGGCTCTTAGAAAGAGATGATAAAAAGAGAGAAGAAGAATTAGCTGAGAAGAAAAGAAGGAAAAATTAGGTCTTGAGGAAAAAAAATTGGCCTATGCTCAAGCAAAAATAAAGGCACAAGAACGTGAGCAAAAAAAAAATGACACATGCTTAAGAACTTGAGGAGAAAAAAAATTAGTCTATGCTCAAAGAATGGCAGAAATTGACTTGGAATAATTAAACGTTCAACATAAACAGGTTAACCCAGCAGGTGAGGAGGCTGGAGAAAAAAAACCATGACTCTACGTTTAAACGAAATTCGCCCAAATTTAATTCAAATATCGACGATATTTAACGCTTTGTAAATAGAAACGAGACATGTTGCCAGGAGTTTAAGATTGCTAGAGGTACATGGCCTAGCAGGTTGATGACTTTAGGTGAGGCACTTACTTCAGTCTGCACCGTGGATGATCAGACTATGATTATGATGCTGTGAAGGCTTTATTGCTAAAAGAGTATCAACTGCAAGAAAATGCGTACAGATTGAAACTGAAATCATTGTTGCCTGATTCAGATAAGGATTTTGATTAATTCATTTCATCAATTAAGCTTTGCTTTTCTAGAAGGGTTGATCTGTCAAAAATTGATAAAGCTTTTGATGGGCTGTCTGTCTTAATTTTAAGAGACAAAGTGCTGTCTTCAGTAATTTGTTGCTTTTTGTCCTTTTTACAGGAAAAAAAGCCTGAAACGTTGGCTGCTGTAAAATATATGGGACGACAGTACCAAGTAGCACATCCTGAAAACAATGTTGGCAGGAATAACATAAAGCCACGGTTTTCAACCTTTTTGAGTCCATGGCTCTCCTGACCAACTTCATTTTGTCTGTGGCTCCCCAGTGGGATAACTGGTAAAAACTCTAGGGATGTTTCGAAACTTTTTTTGAGAAGAAAGCCTTGGAAAGGCTTTTAAACAATGTAATTTTTTAATGCAAATTTAAAAAAAATGCAATTGGACAATGTTTGAAAAAAAATTACACTTATAAGAAAAAATATACACAAAGTGCACTTTTAAAACCCTTACAATAAAAAAGTAAACAGCACAGATAAAGTAGTTTCTTTCTAACATTTATTTTTAATTTTTGTCTGAAAATCATTCACTGATATACTGCGCTAATGATTCACTCTCTATAGCAAAAAACGTGTACAGTAAAACTAAAAAAAAAAATATGATGAATAACGTACTAGTCACCTCAATGTGAAACTTGAGCGTGCTTGTCGTTACACAGCTTGTCAAATCTTGGCACCAATTGAGATACAGCTACCCTTATTTCCTTATCCACCTCAAGTCTTGATCTGAACTTGGTTTTCATGACATCCACTGCCGAAAACCCAGCCTCGCATAGATAGGAGGTTGCAAAGGGAATTAATATTTTCAGTGCTCTCTTGCTCAAGCTTGCGAACTTCAGTTTTACTGAATACCAAAATTTTGGCAATGCCATAGATGGAAACTTCGCTTGTAGTGAAGAGTCTGATGAAAGTTATATCAGTTCTTTCTCTTCTGCAGTACTGAAGTCCGAAGGAGCATCGTTACTATAGAGATTTTGAACCAACTGAAACCTGTCACAGTTTTCAGGAAAGTATTTTTCACAATGAACACTGAGTTGAGATAAGTGTCCTTGAATTATAGAAACAATATCTGCACTAAAATCTATTTCCTTGTCTGATTTTTGGTCTTTCATTTGACTCAGCTTTCTAGAGAAATATTCTCTTTGTTTGCCAACGTCATTCTTATCAACACTTTCTAAATGGCGCTTCAATTTGCTAGGCAGCATACATTCAACAGAGAGAACTTTGAAACACAAAACACACTGTGGACGCTATTATTTGTTCACAAGAGTGCACGTGAAACCAAAATCTTACGTTTCATTTCCTCATTACAATTTTTCCTTGTCATCATCAACAAGTTCTCGCTTTTTATTAACGCTTCCCAAATTTTAAAAAAATCTGTCCATAGTTTATATCAAACTCACAACATAATTTAAAACGTTAGAAAACATAAAATCACCGTGTTACCTACTATGGTCGCACGAGGAGAATGCGCGGAAAGTTGATAAGCGGGTCGGTTGAGCGGGACTTCAAAGGCTGGCCAACATTAAAAGTGAAATTTATCCGGGGTATCGCAGGTTGACAAAAACCAAAAATGAAACTGTCCACAGTTCCTTGTTTTCTCCACAGCTAAATGCGAAGAAAATCCACGCCCACCCATGGCTCCCCTGACCGTTAGTCATGGAGCCCCAGTGCGCCGCGACACACATGTTGAAAATCGCTGACATAAATTATTCATTTCCAGTGACATCAGCTAGAATTATGATGTCTAATCCACCCAGACAAAGATCATATAGAATGGACAGAGATTTTCGATATAATCCAGATGATAATACTGGATCTTTCAGAGGGAGGTATAATTTTAATAATAGATCACAACAACCTCAAAGGAATTTCCATTCATATGATGATGGATATATACCTCATCAATCGTCTTGTAGACCTAGAAGGATTGGAACAGAGGTGGATATAATTACCAGTCAAACAGAGGCCAAAGGTCATTTTATAGAAACATAGACAATTATTACAACAACAGAAGTTCTGAACAGAACAATTACTTTCGACGTTCTAGAAATCCTGAACGTTCCAATGCAGTTGTGCATCAAAGTGACAATAATACAGTCCAAAATAACTATGTAGTTTCTCGTGCAAATGCATGTAGTGTGGACTTATCCAATAGTACTAATTAATCTGAATGTAATTCTTTGTTTCAGCTATAGGGAGTTCCTAGATTCCTGTGTGGACATTCTTTGCCAGTATTGTCCTCTTATGATGGGACAGGGTCACTAGTGTTTAATAGGGGTTTTGTTAACAACAACCTGGTTTCAGTGCTCAGGGACACTGGTTGCACTACTTTTGGGGTGCGACGATCTTTGGTGGATCAGTCTGATTACACAGGCATGTCTAGTCGAGTGCATTACATTCGGGAGGACAGTTGAATATTACCCAACTGCTGAAGTATTCTTAGATAACTGTTATTTTACTGGAAGGATTTTTGTATGCCTGTTGGAAAAACCAATTGCTGGAATAACCAAGGGAAATATTCTTGTACTTCATGAATGCAATAATGATGATATTTTAAAATGGGAACAGCAACATTTGTTTATGGCAAATGCTGTCACGGCTAGAGCTCAGTCTCGTGCAGAAGTGAACAGACATGTCAAAATTGAAAATGTTTCAGATGAGATGGTGAATGGAGAGGTAGTGACTGATGAGGTGATGAGTGATAAGGAGGAGGTGGTGGAGGATGATTTACATGTTGAACGTATTGACAAAGAATCCTTCATACAGATGCAAAATGATCATGATTCATTAAAAATGTTTTTTCATGTTGCCAAGTCTGATAATGTGGTATTTAATGATATTTATGTACACTGGTACACATTAAAGAATGGTATCTTGGTTCGGAATTTCCAAGATTCCACGTCAGTAAAAAAACAAATTATGGTACCTACTAGTTTCCGCCTAACCGTCATGATGTTCATTGTGCAGGACATTTAGGGATTGCCAGGACAAAACAGAGGGCAAAACAGAGGGTTGTCTCTCATTTCTTTTCGCCTGGGGTGACAAGAGATGTGAAAATCTTTTGTCGCACGTGCAAAACTTGTCAAGATGGGGCAGCTAAACGACACAAGCATAATGCGCCTATCCAGGCGTTTGACATATCAGTGCGTCCTTTCGGAAAGATGGCAATCGACCTTATAGGTCCACTACCAGTCACATTAGTTAGAGGTCATCGTTATGTCCTTACATGCTTTGATATTTTCACGCGCTGGCCAGAGGCTATTTCTCTGAAGATAATATCCACTATAGACATTGCTAACGCACTATTTTTAATTTTCAGCCTATTGGGTTTTCCAGAAAACATATTACCAGATCGGGGAACTCAGTTTATTTCTCACGTATTGACTCAGGTTATCAGGGAGGTTGAGATAAATAGATCTCTTAGTATCATATATCACCCCATTGCAAACCGGAGAATATAGATGCTCAAGCGCTCTCTTAAACAAATGCTAGGCAAGGTAACTGCTAAATACACACAGAATTGGGATAGAGTACTCCCAGCGGTATTGTTCGCTTATCGGGAAATACCTAACGAACATACTGGATTTGCGCCGTTTGAATTAGTCTTCGGTGCCAAACCAAGAGGACCTGTGTCCACATTGAAACAGTTATTGGTTGGAGCTGACATGCCTAAGGATGTTCAAACCTCTTACCAATACTTGATTAATTTAGAAAAAAAATTATTGACGCATGCCAGATAGCAGTAGAGGCATCAGAAAAAGCTAAACTTAAATCAATATTGTTTATTAATCAAAACAGAAAACTGCGCAAATTATGGCCAGGCGATGAGGCCTATGTATTGTGGCCCAATAATGACAATAAATTACTTGTATCTTGGAGAGGACTATATACTGTTCTTGAGAGATTGTCAGATGTTGACTACATTATATCTATTAAAGGAAAGGAAAAAAACTTTCACATCAACATGCCGCAACAATTTCACTCTCGTTCTCCACATCTAAAACCAGTCTTTGAGGCTATCGACGAGCCTATTGATCATCACTCTTCCTTAGCTGTCATACAGGAAGAGTTGTCTGAAGTACCTGATATTTCTGAGCTCCTTTTAACTCTATCTACTTTACCACTTTTGTCTACAGAAAATTGGAGGGATATTTCTATTTCGCCAACTCTTCTACATATCAGAAAGATCCGATTTCGTTGTTACTACAATCTTTTCCTGACGTGCTCACAGATATTCCTGGGCGTATAAATATCATGAAACATGATATTCTTCTTACTGATTTCAGACCAATTAAGCTGAAACCTTATCCTATCCCTGCACATTTTCAATCATAAGTACAAGAAGAAATAAAGGATATGATAAAATTAAACATAATTTCTCATTCTCAATCTCCATACAGTTTTCCTATGGTGTTGATTAGAAAGGAAGACAAATCCATTCGGATTTGCACTGATTTCAGGCGTTTAAATTCTTTGACTATCTCGGATGCTGAACCTCTGCCTTTGTTAGATTCTCTATTGGATAGACTATCTACAGCTATTTTTTTCATTAATTTTGATTTGTCAAACGTTTATTGGCAAACCCCCTTGTCGGACAGAGCAAAACCTTATACTGCTTTCGCTACACCAGAGGGATTGTTCCAATTTAATGTTATGTCTTTTGGTCTCGGCAATGCACCTGCGACCTTTGTTCGTATGATGCGAAAAAATTTCTTTAATCGTGGTGACATAATTACCTATATTATGATATTTGCCTTTTCCATCAATCTTATGATGAACATATTCTTGGAATTTAGTCTTTGTTGGCTGCTCTTCGTCTCCATCATCTTACGGCTAGACCTTCGAAAACTAAAATAGGATTCACAGATAGTTTCTTTTCAGTAGAAGACGGGTTTCTTAAGCCTGAAGATTCCACTATCTCCAGGATCTTGAATCTAGAATTTCCTAAGACAAAAAAAAAGAAGAAAAACAGGTTTGAAGTCTTTTGGAACTTGTAGGATTCTATAGAAAATTTTTGCCTAATGTTTCAGAAATTTCTTCAGTTCTGTCTTCGTTTTTACGAAAGAACTCTCCAAATAAGATTGCTTGGTCACATTCTTGTGATATATCATTAAATGTACTGAAGTTTTATTTTTCAAAATCACCAATTTTGAGATTACCTGATGCTCAATTTCCTTCTATCCTTAGAGTCGACGCCTCTGGATCGGGAATCGGCGGTACACTTATACAGGATTTCAATGATAATGCTGATGCTGACAGGAATTTCCTGATTTATTACTACTATGATAAGCGGGGATATGAAATATACAAAGACTCAGTGATGAATACCAAGGCTGAGAACTATCGTTATTTTTATCCAAAATTGAAGGAAGTTGCTCAATGACTCTTTTAACAGTACTTACAGGTATTGAGCGATTCACTCGGCACCTGATGATGATGAATGCTGATATCGCCAATTTCAAGTTGTACCTCATTTTACTCAACTCATTACATGGATGTCGTCGACCTTATTAACAATTGTCATACTCGGTTTATGTGCAAAAAACACACACATTCGTTGATGGTCTACGAATAATGTGACATTTGGAGGTTTAAATGCAAAAACGTGATGTATTCTACTGTTAAAATGACGGTGGCTGTAGATAAAGGGACTTAACTCAAGGATGCTTCGCATGGACAAGGGGACATTATGAGAAAAATCCTATCGTACCATTTGGATTCTCTATCCGGTTGGACATTAAACATTGTTACTTAACGTAACTTGATAAAGGAACTTATTCGATAATGTGGCAGAGAATCATGGACATTGACTTTTTGATCGATTAAAAATATTGTCGCTGGACTTTAGTTGTTTATTGCACCACTAGTGATATCACATTATCACTTTTAATACAGTGCTTTAGTTAGCTGTTAATTAATTTTAATTCACGGGATAAGATTCGTTCTTTGACAAAATGCATTACTACATCCACATTAATTATTGAGTGAACATTTTGAGGGTTCTCAATACTATTTTCCATTTGTACCACACATCAGCGTATTCTTACCTCATTGGACACACAATTTCTGTAGGTGCAAGATAACTGTTTATTTTTTTTTTATTTTATTTACACCACAATACATTTTTTATAACAAGTATTTAAGATGTACACATGACTTAAATCTTTTAGCGTACAATGTTGCATTCATTCACTTTACTAATATGATTGTCTGCCTGGGGGAGTAATGTTATGATTAAAATTCATAACGATTGTGTCTATATAATAGGTAGCTCTACTAGGCTCCTTTTTTGTTTATTTTATACGGGTTCACTGATTAATACGGAAAGTGACGTCATGCCGATATGCTTGACTGGCTCACATAAAGCTAGAGAAGCAGAAGTGCGGCGCCTTCTACCAGTTTGTGTCATGGCGAGTGGACGCATGTGTTTGAGCTGCGGATTTTATATATGTATTAAAAGGTTATAAATGAAAAGGACAGCGTTCCAGACATCAACAGACTGATTAAAGTTATATCGACGACTACATATAATATGCCGTTTGTGTATTCGCTTGATCTGTATTCCCTTTGGAGCAGCGTGAATTGTTAAATAAAATGTATACCGTCAACTTCGTCCATTGTGGCTTAAATAATACGGAGTGGGGTTGCCTTGTTGCGGTGTCTTATACGTTTACTACCCTAGACGTGATCTTGGCCGCATAAACCATCCTGTTACTAAATATTAACATTAACAATATAAAAGACACGTAACAATATTGAATAAAAGCCCGATTGAGACTTTGACAGTGACACTAATGAAATTGAATTTAGTGAAATAGTATCGATAAATCAAGGGAAGGCTGGTCAACAAGGCGTACTCCTAATAGTAATAGCCCCCTTCAGTCATAACTGACTATGGGAATGCGTCCCTGAGGTGACAGCCCTCAGCTGCTTATTTTCCTGGAGCTCCTTTCGACGTTTTCTTCCCTCCTCTGCCTGTTGTGTGAGCCTCTCTTCGCCCAATCTGAGGTGGCGCCGTAAATAGCATCGCCACTTAGTGCGATCGGCAGCTTCATCCTCCCATACTGCTGGATCCATGTCCAGTGCCCTCATATCTCTCTTGCACACATCTTTGAACCTCAGCTGTGGTCGCCCAACTGTTCTCTTAGCATCTGCCAGTTGTCCGTAGAAGATATCTTTTGGGATGCGACCATCTTCCACGCGGCAAAAATGGCCAAGCCAGCGAAGTCTGCGCTGTCTAAGCAGCGTATACATACTTTGAAGGCCATCACGTGACAACACCTTGACATTTGTCACTTTATCTTTCAACGAGATGCCAAGGATGCGGCGTAGACACCGTAAATGGTAGGTATTGAGCCTTCTTTCTTGCTTAGCATAGGTCGTCCAGGTCTCGCTGCCATATAGGAGTGTGCTGGTGACGAAGGCATTATATGCCGCAGCTTTGGTCTTCATTGTGAGTTTGGAGTTTCCCCAAACACGCGATAAGAAGACAGGACCACCACAGTGTGCCTGTTGACTTAATATGACTATTTACGTGAATTACTTAATATAATTTGATAGAAACATTTAATAAAGGACAAAGTTTGTATCTTTAGAAAACCAGTGTGCGGCGTTTTTGACAATTACAACAGTTACGTCTGCCCAAACTAGGGTCGACCTGTTCAAAACGCATTCCTACATAATATTAATTCAACAAAACCCTTTAATTCACTTTATCAACACCGACGGTCTACCTCATTGAAGCAGCCTTTGCCTACGCACAACCCATCCATTCGTCTTACTTACTTACTTAGTCGTTCCCCTTCTACCGTGAGGGGTAGAGCTTTGGAAGAGAGAGCGCTAGGCTATCCCATCGGCTGTCTTCTTTCTGGCCTGGTTCCATTTTAGTTCTTGGTCCTTCAAAGATTGTCTAATGTTGTCCTCCCAGTGGACTCTGGGTTGTCCTGCGGTCTGGATCCCTGGCTCTTTGTTTCCCATGCTTGTCGTGGTAGCCGATCTTCTCCCATTCTGCAGACATAGCCAAACCATCATAATTGGGACTGTTCTACTTCGGTCTGCAAGGGGTAGGATTTTAGGCCTTGATTTTTAGGTCTGGTTGCGGACCATGTCTCTTCTTGTTACTTCAACCACCTTCCTCAGATACCTCATTTCTGAGGTTTGGATCTGGCTTTTATGGGTTGTGGTTATTGCCCATGACTCGCATCCATATGTCAAGACTGCGACATAGGTGGACGGTATACAGCTATCATCGTTTTCTTACCAACCTCTCTCTTGCTGAGGAATCCTCGATTTATGGCCTGAAAAATTCTCCAAGCTGCTGTTTTTCGAGTGGCCAACTCTTCTCTGATGCCTCCCTTTCGGTCTATAATAGCTCCGAGGTATTTGAAGTGGTTGACCTTGCTCCAGGACCTATTCTCCCAGCTTGACGGTTCCCCTACAGTGAAAACTAACTTTTGTTCTAATAACATTTTCAAAATTTTTATGTGCTCAATAGACACAGTGTATGTCCATGAACCAAATTCCACAGTTTATTTTGTCAAAAAATGTGGTTACCATGGTAACCAAAAAAAAAACATTCGCCATATTGGATTTTCACCACTTTTCGAGAGCTAAAAACTTATGTTTCCCATTGACCAAACTTTATCAAATTGCACACACATGTTGGGACTGACAATTAAAATAATTTGTCACATGTTTTTTTGATAAGTTTAAAATTCTATTTTTAATGATTTTTAAAAAAATTTACACTTTATTTGTTTGAAAAAAATGAAAAAAAAATATTTAAAAAAATATATCAAAGCAAATTACCAAAATATCAAAAAAAGCATGTGACAATTTAAAGGTATATATGTGTACTACATATTTCAGACTGATCTATTAGATAGTTTGTAAAAAATAACATTTTTCGTTAATAAAATGTTAGTTTTGACAAAAATGCATTTTAGTCACCGAGTGACTTGTCTTGTCCAATATGCTCCATTCTGGGGTCTGAATGTGTTTAAAATCCTCCAGCACTATATGCTGCACCTCCTTCATCTTCCTGCAGCTCCTCCTCTCGCCTTTATCTTGCCTAATTTTTCTTCTTTCCTTCTACATGGTAACCCCAAAAAAACAACAACCGCCATATTGGGTTTTTCACCAATTTTCAAGAGCAAAAATCTTATGTTTACCATTGACCAAACTTTATCAAATTGCACACACATATTGTGACTGACAATTAAAACAATTTGTCACATGTTTTTTTTGGATAAGTTAAAAATTCTATTTTTAATGATTTAAAAGAAATGCACTTTATTTGTATGAAACAAAATGAAAAAAAAATATTTTAAAAAAATATATCAAAGCACATTACCAAAATATCAAAAAAGCATGTGTTAATTTAAAGGTATATATGTGTACTACATGCATGCCAAATTTTAGATTGATCTATTAGATAGTTTGTTAGTAATACAATTTTTGGTTAATAAAATATTAGTTTTAAGAAAAATGCATTTTACTCACCGAGTGCCTTGTCTTGTCCAATATACTCTATTCTTGGGGGCTGAATATAATTAAAATCCTCCAGGACTATATGCTGCACCTCCTTCAGCTTCTTGCAGTTCCTCCTCTCGCCTGTGTCTTGCCTCTTGCCTAATTTTTCTTCTTTTTACAAGTTTGTCAGCCTCATGTTTCTGGCTGTTGGCCAGACGTTTCCTCAGTCGCACCTGTCCAAGGCGGATTGAGTTTGTTCCAGATGCTTGATCACACAGCCTTTTTATTTCTGCACTGGCTGATGGACCAAAGTTGAACTCTCCAACGGCCACAAGGACACTGAATTTGGCTTTTTTTAATGACACAAATTTCCGCTTGCTGCAACGACTCCATATAACATTGTGTAGGCTTTCATTTGCATTTTGTGTTGCACCTAGCTGACACCGCTTGATCAGATGCTGATCAGTAAGACGTTCATAAATAGGGGCTAAGTGCTTATGGAGCAGGTTGTAGTCTAGCGGAGTGTGAACCTTGGTCTCGTGTGGTCCAGCAGCTTCTCCTTTGGCGATGGAAGCCTGATAGAAACACCAGGAGTCTTTGCCTGGGGGACACAAATTATGTTGGGGTTTGTCGTTTGTCGAATACCCATGGTAGAGAGAAGCCATGATGGCTTGTTTCATCTCTGGGGCTGTACTATGCTTGCGGATGGCCCTGGTGTAGTAAATACACAATTTTCGTATGGCATCTTGGGTTAGACAACCACGGCCATTTCCCCCAAGGGTGACTTTTTGTTTCCTGCAGTCAGTAATCAGTGTCCTCAGTGCAGTGCCTAATCGCTTTGCAACATCGTTGACGCACTCTTCTTTGGTTATGTCAACTTCTGGTCCATACGGTTTGATGTCGCAGAGTCTGTTGTAGGCCTTGGAATCGCCATCTAATAGCAAAACAGTGTAGCGTAGCTTGTGATTTGAGACTAAACGAAGAAAGAAAACTTCACAGGCTTTTACCTCCATCATTCCGGCTGACCCTTCGTAATTACGGCAGCAGTCCTTCTGATGCTCTGCTTTCCATTTTTCAAATTTGTCAGGCTGATTTTTCAGTTGCCACTGTCCAGTAGTCTCACAGGTGTGACAGAAGGAAGACATAACATGCGTATCGATGACCATGCCAGTCAAGATGTCAATAACACTGCCAACACCTATCAGTGACTTATGACCTCTAGTTAGCCATGTTGCATCAAAGCTGACAGCGATGACAATTACTTCTTTTTTATTAATGGTACGATGCTGACTATTAGCGTGTTCAGCTCGGACGATGCTGATGGAACGTTGAAATACTGTAGAGTGCATGGTATCCAAATGATCAAAAATTTGATCTGCATATTTATGAAATGTTTTCTGGTGCAGGCCAGGGAGGTCTAGGTTCTCACAGAAGAGATTAAATGTATATGGGCCCATTCCAGACATGAGGGCACCAAGAACAGCAGATTTGTTGATTGCATGTCCACGAGGGCCGCGGCCTGCTGGTTCCCTCTCGGATGTGTATGTTCTAGAAATTGCTTTTTCACATGTGTGACACACAACTTCCATGAAGAGAGAGAAACCCTTAGACTTGGTGTTGTCAGTTCTTGTTTGCAATGTGCTTTGCTTACAAAAATTGCAACACACATTTTTAAGAAGGTTGTTGAAGAAAGAAATGGCCACAATGGTTTTGTACGTAGGTTTAGGCTGGGCGCAGAAGACAGTATTATGAGATGCAACATTCTTGCTCGTGCTCAAGTTAATTTTTTATATCAGATCGACTTGGGCCAGGCACTACTGGATCTGCAATATTAATCATAGGCCTATCGGATACTGGTATGCAGAAATTCCATGTTGTTTGTGTAGGCCTATCAGTTTGTGTATTATTCACCGCTAATTCTGTCTTACCTTTACCACTAGTAGAAATCACATACTGTCGACGCAACCTGGCAGCAGATATTTGCTTTGATCTCTTACTTATTCTTCCCATTTTGAAGTAATAGAACACAATTCACTGAAATTTAAACAAGAAAAATATCGAACATGCAGCAAACAATAATTGCTGACGGGCGGAAATGGATGTTGCTTCTTCCACATTTGCGCACGCAGCCAAAATGTTGTTATGACCAATCAAAACAGTTGTTTACGTTTGTGTCTTCAATGAGTCGGGAATGAGGGAATGAGGTCACCACGTGACCACTCCTTATAAGGCAATTAGCGTAAAATACGGAAGTTTTCAAACACAATTCACTCAGAGCTATGAGAAAAAATAGTTTCGAATTTGCGATATTACGGCAGACAATGAAATTCCCTGTATATCGATACCAAATAGTCCCCGATATGGACAGGGTAACTAAGGTATTATTTAGCGACAAATCTTGCATTTTCGGCACAAATTTGCAAATCATAGCTGGGGGTGGGTACAGAAAATATGCTTTTTGATACATCAAATGCGTTTTTTATGTTATAAAACCTTGCTCATTCGATTCCTCGATGATTATTTAATAAAATAAGCTCAAAAGTAAAAAATCGATATTTTGTACGTAAAATCCAGTTTTCAGTACCGTCCACCTCCTTAATCAGATGTACGTTTTCTTCTCGTGATATCAGCATGGATTTTGTTTTAGAGCTACTTATGACCACCCCTCTCTTCTCCAGCTCTTCCTTCCAGACTTGCAGGTTGGATTGGAGATGTGCCTCTGATTTTGCAATCAGGACAACATCATTAGCAAATGCCAGCTCTGAAATACAGACCTGTCTCATCTTCTAGTACCCTACCTAATACTTTCTTGTTCTCTCCTTACATGCCTTGATGACATCGCCCATGAGGAGTATGAAAAGATAAGGTGACAGGATATCACCTTGTCTTACACCAGTGGTGGTCCTGAACTCTTCTGACTTATGGTTTGTTGTCCTAACTTAATTTCTGCAAGACTTGTAGAAGCTCTGTATAGCATGAATCAGAGGTGCTGGAATGTTCTTTCTTGCCAAACAGTCCCAACGTTTGCTCCAGGAGACCCTGTCACACGCCTTTTCCAGATGTATGAAACAATGATGAATCTCATTTTTATACTCAAGGGCCTTTTCGCTCAGCTGTCTGAGTGTGAAGATTAGGTCTTGAGTACTTCGGTTTGCACGGAATCCGCACTGGACTTCATCCAATTGTGGCTCAGCTAGGCATCGGGGTCTCTGCTCTAGGATTCTAGAGTAGATTTTATTAGGGACACGGAGAAGGGATATGCCTCTGTGGTTTCCGCATTGTCGATTGTCACACTTTTTGAAAATTGGAGTTATGATGGCAATCTCCCAATCCTTTGGAATGGCCTTGTTGCACCACGCTGCCTGTAGGACCCTTAAGAATAATAGGTCGCCTGATGTCTCCATGTACTTACCCATTTCTTGTGTTATACCATCATGCCCTGCTGCTTTGCCCATCTTGATTTTCTCCTCTGCTGCCTTCAGTTCTTCCATCTTTATGTCATCTTCATCACCATTGGTTTTCTCTTCTGTGCTAGTGGTTATAATTTCTGATGCTTGACCTTGCTGACCATCAAGGAGTTCTGAGAAATATTCTTTCCATCTTTCCATTACTTCCTTCGGGGCAGTAAGCAATTTGCCTTGCTTGTCCTTTATAAATTTGAGAGGGCATTGTTTTTCCTTCCTCGTGTTCTTTAGGGTCTTATAGAACAATTTCTGGTTTTCTTGTGCATCTTTTTCTAACTTTTCTCCAAATTCTTCCCAGGACTTCTATTTTGCTGCTAGCACCTTGTTCTTTGCTTCTGTTGTGAGTGTCACATATTCTTTATATTTCTCTATTTGTCCTGCTGTGTTTTTAGCTCATAAGTAATGTTTCCGTGCCATTTTCTTCTTTCTTATTTTCTCTTTGACTTCTTCTGTCCACCAAGGTGTCCTCTTTCTCTTGTTCCCAAGTCGGACTTCACCACATGCTTCTGCAGCAGCTGTCTTTATGATTTCTTTGAATTAAAGCCACAGGGTTTCCAAGTCGTCAGGTTGTTCTTCTGTGTTTCTCACCGCTGTAGCAATAAGCCCCTGATATCTGGTCTTAATTTCTGGCTCTCTCAGCTTGTAGGTCAATGCTCATTCCTCCCGTTCATTTATTTTGTGTCTTGTATGATGTTCGGCAGTTCCTAGGCTGAGTAACTCTTTCAGGTGTTCTTTTGATTGAAAGCAGTTAGTGATCATTTCCAATCTCTGCCCCCCTCCAGACTCTAGCATTCCGGACATATTTGAATGAGTTCCTCCTAACAATGGCATAGTCGATCACTGACTTCTCATTCTTGATTGGTTCACATCTAGTGTATGCATGTATGCGCTTATGGGTTAACTTTGTGTTTCTAATGATCAGATTCTGCTCACTGCAGAATCTAAGGAGTCGCTTTCCATTGTCATTGAGAGTATCTTCTCCATATCTTCCGATTACTCAACTCCATCTGGCGTGGTCATTTCCAACTCTGGCATTGAAATCTCCGAGTATGATAATTTCATCTAAGCAGTCATCCACCGTCTTTTGAAGCAGCTCGAAGAATTCCTCCTTGACCTCTGCTATCTCATCCTTATTTGGCCCATATACTTTGACAAGGTTTACTATGGTTTCTCCTTCTTTTAGTTTTTCAACCATAATGAACTCCGAGACAAAGTTCCATCCCTTGATACTATCTTTTTAGTTTTTGGCCACAATGCAACATACGCCCCCTTTAGCTCTTTCAGATGTGAGTACACCAGTGTATAGCAGCGTGTCGTCATCGAGATCCATGACTCCTTGTCCTTTCTTCTTCGTTTCCGTTATGGCCAGGATTTCTAGTTTTGCTTTCCTCATCTCTTCCTCTAGCTCCTCTTCTTTCCCATTGATACTTCTTGTGTCGCCTTTAGAATCAGTCCGGTTTTCTCTCTTGTTGTTCGCATAATCGTGATTTAAAGCAAACAGGTGATTGGCCTGTTGTGCCTTTGCAAGGTGGAGGGGCTGCCTCCTAACGACCTCCATGCAGGCCAAACTCTTCCTTTTTCAGTCGGGCTTGGGACCGGCCTAGGCGGAGTTCATTCATATGTCAACCTTTCTTTCTTTTTTTTCTCTCTCCTGCACGTTATTTTTCTATGTGAATAATTTTTATTATATCTATTTAGTGTTATTATATGATGTTATGTATGTCAGAGTGTACATGTATACCACAGACTATTTCTAAAATTAATGTCCAATATACAGAATGGATGTTTTGTATATTAGTCTATTTGTTCTTGTCGTTGTTGATTTTTTTAAACGTTCTGTTTTGCTTTTTACATATTTAGTTGTTATTATGATTGGATACTATAAATGTACGCTGTTATATTTCCTTTATAATGTGTCCTGCTGGGGAAAGGGGGGGGGGCGGAAGGGGGGGGGGGGGGAGGGCCTTCACAGTGACGGGTTTTATACATCTTTTTTTAAACTCGGATATATGTCAGGGGATCGTATTTTAAGGTCCAAATAGGGAGAATGTCTCGGCTTATACTCGTGTTACATTATATATATATATACAAGGGGATTGACATAAGTCTGCGGCCTGACCATGAAGGAGTCACAGGAGGAAGATGAAACTTGGCACATTTAAAGTTCATCATATTTGCACTGAATGTGTGAAGCACGCGTTTGTTTCTTCAATGGGTTTTCCCGCTACGGTGCACGGCGCAATGTACCCTATTGACCGGATCTGCTGCTCCAAAGATTTGACAAAACAATGGAAAAGAAGGAGGCCAGAGCTGTGATAAAATTCTGATGTTTCAGGGAAAACACCTGCAGAAATACACAGGGATATGGAACCAGTGTTTCGTGATTCTTGTCCTTCATATACTTCGGTAAAAAATGTTGCTGATCTGCCAAGATCTGGTAGATCAGCCTCAGAGTGCAACGATGAAAATGCAACAAGAGTGAAGAAAATCATTGACCAGGATCGAAAAATGACAATTGTGGAGATAGCTAGTAGAGTAAAACTAAATGAAAGAACAGGTTATAGAATTTTACACAACAGACTGAACATGAGAAAAGTGTGTGCACGCTGGGTTCCGCGACTGTTGACACGTGAACAGAAGCAAACGAGGGTAAATTGCTGTCAACAGTTGCTCAAAAAGTGTCAGTCAAAAAAATCTTTTGGAGACCATGGTGACAGTAGATGAGACTTGGGTACACCATTATGACCCCGAATCCAAAATTGCCAGCATGCAATGGAAAACCCCGGACTCCCCAACACCTGTCAAGCCGAGAGTGCAGAAATCTGCAGGAAAAGTGATGCTGACTGTTTTTTGGGACGGCAAAGGTGTCCTTTTGAAAGATTATCTGCCTCGTGGCAACACAGTTAATGGACAGTACTATGCATGTCTTCTCACCAAACTAAGAAAGGTTGTGACCAGGAAACGAGGGATAACGCGCACTCAAAATCTTCCTTTGCTTCAAGACAACGCGCCCTCTCACAAAGCACGGCTTGTGCAGCTAGCAGCCAACGATTTGAATATTGAAATTATTCCACACCCACCATATTCATCAGATTTAGCTCCATCAGACTTATTTCTATTCCCAAATCTTAAAATACAGCTAAAAGGAAATCATTTTGACAGCGATGAAGAGGTTATACTGGCATGTGATGACTGGTTTAGTTTGAAAAATAGGGTGTTCTACTCTCAAGGTCTTTTCAAGGTCAAGCAGAGATGGCAGAAGTGTGTCAATTCAGACGGTGGCTATACTGAAAAGGAATAAACACTATACAAAATTTCAGCTCTCTGTGACATGTCCTTCATGGTCAGGCCCAAGACTTATGTCAATCCCCTTATATATATATATATATATATATATACAGGGTGTTTATAAAGTCGCTGTGCAGTGAAATTTACGCCCGGGCGAGATTACGTCACTAGAAATGTGGTTCTCAATTGGGGCTTAAAAGACGCCCAAAAAATTGTAACGTAGATTTTATTATTCATCTAGACACTACACAGAATATCATGACGTAAATTTGCATCATTCGTGACGTAATTGCTAAAATATTTTTTTCAAATTCACTGCACAGCGACTTTATAAACACCCTGTATATATATATATATATATATATATATATATAAGATAGCATTGTCGCTAGGTGTCGATCGTCAGCTTCATCTTCCTTGGTTCTTTTCAGTGCCTTCATTTCTATCTTGCATACAACATTAAACCTCAGCTGCGGTAGCATTGTTTTCTTTTGCCATCTGCCAGTTGTCCTCAAAAAATCTCATTTGGAACTTGACCATCTTATACGGCAGACATGATCAAGCCAACATAATCTGCAGTGCATACTTGCTTTGAAGGCCAGCACATGACTAAACCTTGACATTAGTCACTGTGTCTTGTCAAGAAACATCAAGGATGTATGTTTAACCAATGACGTCTCACTATCATTCAGGATGTAAGATTATATAAAAGGAGAATGCAGCGCTCAAAAAACAAGACAGCACTTCAACCACATCAAACTAAAACTTTAAGAATTTTGGAAATCGCTTCTACAGTGACATGAATCCATTACTAGTTCTTGTTCTATGTTTGTCATTTCCAATTGGCCAATTAGCACCTCCTGGTATGTATATCGACCTGTTGTTACCAATGTGACATAAATCTATAAATTTCAATGTGACATAAATCTATAAACTTCAAGGTGACATAAATCGATAAACTTCAAGATGATTTAAATGTACAAACTTGAAGGGGACGTAATCTAGAAACTTCAAGGTGACATATTCTATCAACTTTAGTGCTACATAAGTATATAACCTTCAAGGTAAGATTATCTATAAACGCAGTGCTACATAAATCTACAAACATCAAGGTGATATTAATCTATAACTGTCAATGTGGCATAAAACTACACACTTCAAGGTTTCAAAATCTATAAGCGTCGGTGCTTCATAAATCTATAGACTTCAATGTTATATCAATCTAACAACTGCAATATTACATTAATCTATAAACGTCAGTGTGACATAAATCTATAAACTTCACTATTACCTAAATATATGAACATTTCGGCGTGATGCTCACCACATCACCCCTAGTGTGCCTATGGTCGAGAAAATATGGGCCTAACACCATATTCCCAATATGCCTTAATGGGCATGTAAATTGGGTCCTTTACCTCCTACTATATACTTAGGGTTCCCATAATGTTTTGTTTAAAAACCGGGACATTTCCAAATTTTTACCTAAAAAACCCGGGACATTTCGAAAAAAAAACGGGACATGTTAAAAATTACGGTAAAGCACAAATAAATCTATTATATATTATATGTTGCACTTAAAATAAGATACTGGTATAAAAATACACACATTAACTAACACAACTTCCACTTTAAAAAAGAATTCTAAATTACAAACATACTTAATTAGAAAAATCGCACCTTTAAAAAATACACAATAGTCAAGTTTATATTTCAGATTCATTAGAATATTTATCAGATTTATGGGCACGTTCAAGAAGTTTTTTTTTCTTCTAATATTTGGACATAGAACTCAGCACAAGAGAAATCCTTAAAATGGGTCTTTATAATGGTTAAAGCTTTCACTGTCTCAATTTTAAGTCTGTTTTTTTTTCGTCTGTCCAAAGCGCATTTATTAATGAAAAAATACGTTCAACAGCTGCATTGGATCCTGGCAGTGCCAAACAAAAACTAACTAGGCATTTCAGGTTCTCAGCATTTATATCCTGCTTTGTAAAATGCATACCTGTCAACCTGTACGAATTTTTCGTACAATGTACGGATTTTTGATACCTTTAGCAGTGTACGGCCGTACAAACTCGTTGTACGGATTTTCCCCCCTCCCCCCCCCCCAAAAAAAAAAAAAAAATTTTTGTTTGTTTGTTGTTGTTGTTGGTTAATTCTAAAAATATTTTCCAACCCAAGTTTTTTAAAATTTTAAATCAGAAAATATTTTCTAGTTTTTTTTTAACCAATTTTTTAAAATTTTTAATTCCGGAAATCTCGGTGTTCGTTTTTAAGCTGAGGTCTCTCCCAGCAACCAATCAAATCTTTTTATACCCAACAATGCGGCAAACACTGAATTCGGCCTCATACGCTTTCGGTTTTCAGCGTGACATGACGTATTTTTAAAGTTACCTGTTATCAACGACGACGCTTGCTTGCCACCACACTTCGACGCCATTTTGTTTAAAAAAAGCTAAGTACTTATAACTTGGTTAAATATTGCTGTTGTTTTGCTTTGTTGCAATTTAATCGCTGCCTTAATCTTTCAAGTTAGGCCTATATCTTGCCCGTCAATATATTTCCGATAAATTGTCATAATATTCTGTGTAGGCCCTACATAACTAGAAAAAAAGTTTGTTTCCGTTGAGTAGGCCTACTTTATGCCAGCGCTCGAGATTCGCTGCTTTATTTTTAATAAAGTGGCAAACTGTTCTTACTGGTCTAGGCTACCAACTCTTAAATAATAATTGTGTAAATTTTTGGTGGTACGTTTTTTCTTCCTAGATTTGATATCTTGCCCTTCAATAGCCTATATTTCCGATAAATTGTCATAATATTCTGTGTAGGCCCTACATAACTAGAAAAAAAAAGTTTGTTTGCGTTGAGTAGGCCTACTATATGCCAGCGCTCGAGATTCGCTGCTTTATTTTTTAATAAAGTGGCAATCTGTTATCACTGGTCTAGGCTACCAACTCTTAAATAATAATTTTGTAAATTTTTGGTGGTACGTTTTTTCTTCCTAGATTTGATATTCTGTTCATAATTTTGTTTATTTTTTTGTTGTTGTTGTTGCTGTTAGCCGTTTGCTTTGTTCGTTGTATTTTTTAATCATTCTCTTCGTCTACAAAGATTATTAGTTGAAATATTTCATCCACTGAATGATGGCTGAGCCTAATTCAAAGAAACAAAAGCTGACTTCGGAAGATCATTTTCAATGATGAAAAAAATTCACACAGACTGCAGGAGGTCCATGAATGCGGACAGTCACTTCTATTTTACAGTGTAAGATTAACATTGATACATGCTGTGCAGACTTTAAGCCCACAAATGCAATTCTGCAAAGTGCTAAAAGTGCATGTGTTGATTATAATACAAAACACTGTACATCGAAAGAATAGTGTAGTTCATGATCGCTAAGTTTTTTATAGGTAAAGAACAGCATGAGACTATTAGCATGTTTTATATCACAATAATTCAAATGCTAATAGATTTGTATATGTCTTTTCTCATTTTAAAACTGTATTGCGTATAATTTTTAAATATATTTTTTGCGTAAGGATTTTTGGGTGTTTGTAAGGATTTTTTTGGTCCGGCGTACAGATTTTTGTCTCAGGAGGTTGACAGGTATGAAAATGAGCGAACATCTCACACCATTTTTCACTAACACTTTGATCCTTCAGTTCACTCCACACATCAAATTTGCTTTCACAATAATTTTTCACACATGCAAACTCATCAAATAAGTCCTCTTCATTCCCAGCAATATCTGATGACACTGAATGTAACCAGAAATTGATAAAGTAACACTACTAAAACACGGAATAAAATCCGTTACCCAAAGATTTTTTTTCCAAGAAGGACCCTTAAAAAGCGGGACATTTGGAATAAATTCGGGACACCGGGACATTTTATCAAAAAACGGGACTGTCCCGGAAAAAACGGGACGAATGGGAACCCTACTATATACACATAAATCTATAAAATGCATTATTACCTAAATCTATACACTTCAGTAATGCTTAAATCTACAAAACGTCAATTTGACATTGTTGCTGTCGTTTTTGACGGAGTCATAATAGGTAAATCTATTTAATACTTTTGTTGTAAAACTTTGTTGGTCAAAGTTGGATAATTGGGTATTTACTTCTATGACAGGTTGTTTAAGGGTTATCTGCCCTTTCTTTCAATTATTGTCGTTAATCTGTCTTAACGATGCTCAGTTTTATGCTGTCTAGGCATGCGCAAGTTCTGGGCGCGGACTGAGTAAACTGCCGGCAGGGAGGTAGTGTTTCTTGGGCTTTCGGACATGATGTCCGTTGTGATTTTCTCTATATCATCATGGGGATTGGAAAGTTTTCGATATGACTGAAATGTCACTGTGTTCCCCAGTGATTCTTTGTTCGTCAAGAGTGACGACATTTATTAAGTGTGTATCCGGAAGATTCTGAAAAAAGGTAAATGACATTCTTATTAATATGCCTTTGGTTGCAGAACATTTGAAGTTACCTATCTGCGAGTGAAGCTCACAGATCTTGAGAGACAGAATTCCTTTGCTTCTTGTTCTAGCCAAATGAGACTATGTGTTTTCAATTGAACAGAAGCCTAATGATGATGATAAATTATTGTGGACGCCGCAGGTTGGCGGTATATATATGTTTAGCATGGCTTGATCGTGCCTGCTAACAAAGGATACACAGCTGTCTACATATTGAGGCCCTGTATTACGGCCAATATTTTTCAGCCAGAGGAAATATATCTGGTGGGCTATGCCAGTTGTATAACAGCCTTAAGTATTATTGCTACGCAATTTAGGAGCTCGTTTGTTGGACGACAGAGCTAATTAAGTACCTGACGCGCTGAGTCAATGGTACGGAAGCTACATTATAAACTGTAACATTAGGACGGATGATGTTAGGGTATGTCCTAGTTGATGTATGATGCAAGCCTTTGATTACCAGACATTTATCAGTCATTCATTATTATGTGAAGTCCTTGATCTTGTCGATTTGACTGTCGTGTTGATGCTACTGTCAGTTTCGTAAATAAATGTTTGAAACGTGCCAGCAGTCTTCAATCCATCATTGACTACTGCATGTGAGTGTACGGGTGCATTATTGACTTTATTAAGAGCTTCAAGCATTCGCGTTCTCGTCTACACCCACACTCAGCACATCATAATACCAGTACCAGACATCTACAACATGTAAGCTGTTTTGTGTAAGTGATCATAGTATCCCTGGCAGTGCCTCACGCTGGTGGCCGTTACATTTCTGGTGACCTACATCAACACCGCAACATTACACAGTCCAGGTGATAAACGACACGTTCACTCTGCCAGCTTTCACATCACGCATAAAGAGTACGTTACATTTATGGTGGACCAGATTTGTGGGTTTTCTACATTTTCAAGACAGTGGTAAATAGCTCAACAGCTGGGCTGACTCACATAAACACTGACGTTGGCATTTTTGTGTTACTGCTACATGGACCACAACTGCTACGGAATTAAAGTGACATTGTTATACATTTCTGGAGTTCTACAAATGATGGCTACATTCTGAGCTATCAAGTCACATCGTTACCTGTCAACCTAAGTGATAAAGATATTTTTATGGGTGTTTCATTGGTATTGAGGAATGTTATTGTCACCACTGTTGCAAACGTGATTGTTACCGTTAATACACTTCTGTAGCTACCGTTATTGTTGAATACTGTGTGCACTGTCACTCACCACACAGCTCACGTACGAGTCATGGATTCAATAAAGGTTGTAAACGCCTGTCTCAAACTCCTCAAAGACTGCACAACACGGCAGTTATGTTAATTATGGCCTTACAAATCTCTACATGTCTCAAACTCCTCAAAGACTGCACAACACGGCAGTTATGTTAATTATGGCCTTACAAATGTCTACATGTCTCAAACTCCTCAAAGACTGCACAACACGGCAGTTATGTTAATTATGGCCTTACAAATCTCTACATGTCTCACACTCCTCAAAGACTGCACACCACGGCAGTTATGTTAATTATGGCCTTACAAATCTCTACATGTCTCAAACTCCTCAAAGACTGCACAACACGGCAGTTATATTAATTATGGCCATACAAATCTCTACAAGTCTCAAACTCCTCAAAGACTGCACAACACGGCAGTTATGTTAATTATGGCCTTACAAATCTCTACATGCCCACTTGAACATACTGCGAAAGAACATCGCTAAACATCTACATAGTGCACTACGCGGCCACACACTCTCGATACACAGGGCTGACTTTCCCCAGTCAACGCCCAGGACAGAATGCTCTCCCATACACACTCAGGGCACACACGAGACACGGCTGTTTTTCACACCGCTCTCAATACAATGCGGACTAGCCGTGAGCTATTCACATACCGTTCAAAACAGTACAAAATAAATACATCTCAACATTTGAGATAAACGCATTCACCACGCTTTCTGTACATACTATCTTTCGATTATTCGAGAAGATTTTTTTCCTATCATATTTCCCTTTAAACAATTCAACAGCTAAATAGCATTCAAGCGCCGCCACTCAAAATCTAACTTGTTCAACAAGCATTTTTACAGATTTACTTCCTCTGGGTTAAATAGCACTGTCAAAACTAATTACAATACCTAATCTGTTCTCAACAGCTTACCACACCCCCGGAGAAAAAAAATGATTCTATGATTTTTTTGAAAATTACATCAACCAAAAATATGGGGTGCAGCAAAGCTCTAACACACGCCTACAAAAATTACCTTATGTTAAGTGGATAATAACATATTTACAAAAGAATATCAAAAATACAAGTAAAGTAGAAAATGAAACATCCAATGTAATCATCCAAGCATACCAACATTAATCTAATACAAATCCAAACTAAGTACATTCAGTACAAACTAAATAGAAAACAACCGATAATAAGAGAAAAGACAAGATCAAGCAAAAGAAGAATGATCCGTAATAAAGGAAAGTATGAGAAGAATCAAATAATATCACAATGTAACAAATAAGTCAAACAATTCTCTACATGAAAAACAAATACAACTAACAGAACCAGTTACATAATCTAAAATGAAATACTTAACTTAACAATACAAAGAATGGAGGTATAAATAGGGTACCACGAAAAAGTATACAAGAAGAATGAAGTGAATCAAAGATGAAGCACGGAAGCATAACCAAAGTATGAAACCATAACTGAAAAGATAACAGAAAAGATGTAAATGAATGACGAAGAGTCAACCAAGACAGATAGAAAGTAAAGATGTAAATGTAGAGAAAGATAGTAACACTACATTATAATAACTATCTAAATTAAACATCGTATTATCTAAATAAATACAATCATAAACGAAAATTATAACACAAGATGACGAAGTATATCTATATACTAACATCACAAAAGAGAGCTTATGACAAAACATAGCATAATAAGCAATTTAACCAAATTATAAAAGTTATACATAAGTAAAAATAAATTATACTAGACATCACGCAAACAAAAAATATAAACGGTATCAAAAAGTTTTCGCTGACGTATAGTTACGCGCTAGATAAAAATACATCAAAATATCAACTTATTACAGAACATAATAATTTAAATAGAGTATGTGATATAATTATCTGTCTGTTTAGGTATCGTGTTCTAGAAAAATCAGTGTTTCGGACTACATTATCAAATTCAAATACAAAATTTTCTCTAATACAATCAAGTTACGTTTCCAAAATTACATTTAACTGTAACATTTACTGTCTATCATCAGAGTGTACTAATATATTAACCAATTATAGGAACAACTCTCGAGAAAAAAAATTTAAATAAAGTGAGTAAAGTTAATCAGAGACTTTTCTGAAGGTGACTACCGCACCATATTAACTAATGAGTTTGTGCATTGGCTGGCAATCTCATCATGCATTAAAAAAAAAAATCTCAAAAAATACAGCTGAGAAAATTCCAAGTTCAACACAGTAGTACAAAAATAAATAAAATGGACTAAATAGACATAGTCTTATGACTTAAATGTGAAGATACCATAGTTCACTGCTTTCATCAACAGGTTAAGAATAAGTCGGTACAAACTGTTATGTTACACATTATTTCATTCATAACACGTACAATATTCATCAAAATATACCAATATAAGAATCACAAGAAAATCTAATAAGACATTAAAACATCTTCATAAGAAATACATGATATTCGAATACAACAGCATAAAGTACTATGCTATACAATACAATAATATTTACTGTCCTAAAAAAAAAATCAAACAGAAAAAAAAAAAATCTCCAGCAGACTTGTAAACATGTCATCACGCCAACAGGTAACATATCCCTTGCGTAGTTAGCACGGCGACAGGTTCCGCTTGAACAGATACACCCGGGCGCAAAGGCGACCTACTTTCTTGACAGCTAACGTAAACATGGGGAGCGCTGACTTTTATCGAAAAGCTGTGAATAAATACAAATGAAAATATCCATTTTAATCACTTGTGAGATTTAATTAGGGGAAACGGAAATTCAATCTGTGGCTGTGAACATCTGGTTTCTTCACGATGCCATCAACTCTTCCCTCATTTAATAGTAGACAACATCGAAGGTTTAGGAGCAACCTGACCTTAACTGAAGGTCGTTACTGCTGTATTCTGAAAAACTTTCTGCATTTACAACAACGAGATGCTCTCTCAACATCAAAAGCATGACCATTATTATTCTTATTACATTGACTATAAGAAATCTTTGGCTTTTGTTGAGCAAAGTTACTCTGGTGATGTGAAGTAACATTTGGGGCTTTATTTTGTCTATAGAAAACATTGCCCTTTCCTCTATTGTGATAATTGTTATTTTATGAAACAAGTTAGCATTGTTATTATTACTCTCTTTCCTTTGACAACAATATCTATCAAATAGGCCTTGTTCTCTTTCAGAAAAATTACTGTGAGACTCTTTAGTGTGCACAAAATTCTTACAATCAAAATTTTTAGATATGTTAAATTGCCTCTTATATCTTTGAGGACAGAAATTATTATTAGCTGAATTCCCTTGGTACTTTTCGACCTCAGGGTTATTTCTCTTAACAAAACTGTTTTTATTTTTCTCTGTTAGAATATGCTTACTAATTGTGTCAAACTGACTGAGCTGAGTTTGACAAGTAGTAGGACTGAAAGTATCTTTATTGCTCTGCACATAATGGTCCTCCTCTTTAGGACGGGTGTTAATAGTTTTCTTTTCTGCTGTCAACCTATGAGAATTTCCATCAGCAGATAAATGTTTGCTCTTAAGAGTTTTAACCAGAATTTTATGACCTTTGTTTTCATGATCAACAGAACTAACTGTTTCTGTAGACTTATCTTGGTTATTCTGACGCCAAGAATCAGTATTGCAAGCAAGGGTGTCATAAATTCGTGTGAAATTATATTTCCCACGATAGGATCTTTGTCCATTATGTCTGACCTGTCTTTCAGCAAAAAGTGTATGTGATTGACTTTTTGCAGTAGTAGCTTGTTGAAAAACATTTTTCTGTCTACCGCCCTCAACATTGACAGTAGACCACATGTTGTTTTTCAAGACAATGTCAAGCAGGCCATCTACCCATTTCCTTGCTTCTGAAATTTCAATATTTCTATGTGAAATCTCTTCACTAAGTTTCTTATTCACATTCTCAATCCTAGCCACCTTTTCATTCTCAGCCTTTAACTCATTTAATCTCTTTTCCTCATCCACTTCTTTATTTGTTCTCCTCTGTGTCTACTCTATCTGAAGTGCCTTGGTCTCACCATTCTGGCTATTTATAAGCTCATCAACCCTTTCTGGTAATACCGCATTCTTTTCTTTAAGTTGGCGACTGAGGACAACATTATAATTTAGTATACCAACAAGTGTTTTATTATAGGACTTTTCACGTTCCTTGGTCTGAACTTCTAACTTTTCATACATCTGTTTATTTTGTTGGACCTCTTGTGTAAGATTTTCCATCTTAACATTCTTATCTTTCATCTTAGTCTCCAACTCTTTGATCTTAACTAATGCAGCATTCAATGATGCTTGAACACTAACAAGCTCTGAATTTGATTTATCTAAATCACTTGTTAGTCTGGACACTGTTTTGTGTAGTCCACTCTCCTCAGCAATATTTTTTAAACAATTGTCCCTTTCCTGTAGGCACTCTGTTTGTTGACTTTCACTTGTTTCTCATCTTCCAACTTCTTTTCCTGATCATTAGAAATACCGTAGAAAATTACCTTGTGTATACTCCTCACTATATGATCATGTTTAACATCAGTATAGTTGTACACAGATGAACGAAGGTAACGTAATAACTTTGTTAAATCCTTGGTTATCTTTAGATGAGGAACAGAATGAAAATTCTTCTCAGCAAAACACTTCAGGGCTCTTGACGCATTAATCAAAAATTCGTCCATTACCTCTGCTTCAAGTGCTGGGCCTTGTAATCCATCATCATCTCTACCTTACTCAAATAAGTAATTCAACACAGGCCTCATATCCTCAGGATCTATATCATCCTCATCCATAGTGACTTACTTACTCAGTCCACTATATATGTAATCACTTATACTTATAACCAGTTACTGTCTCCAAAAGTTGGACAATTACCTTTCCAGCTCACAAAGTTAACTATTTGTCAAGAAATGAGATTATTCCTCAATTCTGTATCACCAATTCCTTTTTTATAGTACCTTTATCAAGTCATATCATTATCAGGAAAGTCTATATATGTCGTAAAGCCATAAATTACTCATGCATCAAATCCTATAATCAATCGATATAGATATCGACAATAACAACAACAGATATCAATAGAATAAGAAATGCGCAATTCAGGAAGGCTCGACGTCATACATGAAGTAACACAATTCACACAATATAAACCACTTATCTGAAAATAATCCCGCTCCTTTCCGCCAAGACACTGGATATCACAAAGATTGCAGATAAAACACTCCACTGCGGGAAGTCACTGGAACTTGACTCTTTTCCCTCCAGGTACTCGCTTCAATATGATGTGTGCTCAACAATGCACAACATGACAGGAACCGACATACAGCATACACCACAAGTCTTGACTCCTCTGTAGTCGTAAATGTACACGGCAACACCGTGTATTATAACATCTTGAACTTGTGATTGTGATAACTGGCACAGGTAACCCGAATATCGCAGGGATCAGTCACAACCCGTACAAATGCTGGTACAAATACTGTCAAAGTCTACTTGAACTTCCGTGACCACTGCAGACGTTGTTGTGGTCTATCGGCATGAAATACTACCACGGGTGAAGCGTGCGTGGTTTCTCAAATTCGCCACACAGGCAAAATGCTAACCAGGTCGAGATTTCTGAAGCACAGTTGACTCAGGCCACGCCCACACAGGGCTATTTATGAATACGTTGAGATCTCGTAGTAATAATTTTCAACGTGAATGTCATGTGATTGTTACGATTCGTTGGTTTGGTCCACCAAATGATAAAGATATTTTTATGGGTGTTTCATTGGTATTGAGGAATGTTATTGTCACCACTGTTGCAAACGTGATTGTTACCGTTAATACACTTCTGTAGCTACCGTTATTGTTGAATACTGTGTGCACTGTCACTCACCACACAGCTCACGTACAAGTCATGGATGTCAATAAAGGTTGTAAACGCCTGGAACAGTTCGATACTGTTTATTACGTTACAACACACAACGAAGTCACGATGACATCAACAAAGACACAATTTACAATAACTCAAATGCATCTGGTATACAGATTCTCTACAAGTCTCAGACTCCTCTAAAGACTGCACAACACGGCAGTTAGGTTAATTATGGCCTTACAAATCTCTACATGTCTCAAACTCCTCAAAGACTGCACAACACGGCAGTTATGTTAATTATGGCCTTACAAATCTCTACATGTCTCAAACTCCTCAAAGACTGCACAACACGGCAGTTATGTTAATTATGGCCTTACAAATCTCTACATGTCTCAAACTCCTCAAAGACTGCACAACACGGCAGTTATGTTAATTATGGCCTTACAAATGTCTACATGTCTCAAACTCCTCAAAGACTGCACAACACGGCAGTTATGTTAATTATGGCCTTACAAATCTCTACATGTCTCAAACTCCTCAAAGACTGCACAACACGGCAGTTATGTTAATTATGGCCTTACAAATCTCTACATGTCTCAAACTCCTCAAAGACTGCACAACACGGCAGTTATGTAAATTTTGGCCATACAAATCTCTACATGTCTCAAACTCCTCAAATACTGCACAACACGGCAGTTATGTTAATTATGGCCTTACAAATCTCTACATGTCCATTTGAACATACTGCGAAAGAACATCGCTAAACATCTACATAGTGCACTTCGCGGCCACACACTCTCGATACACAGGTTTGACTTTCCCCAGTCAACGCCAAGGACAGAATGCTCTCCCATACACACTCAGAGCACACACGATACACGGCTGTTTTTCACACCGCTCTCAATACATGCGGACTAGCCGTGAGCTATTCACATACCGTTCAAAACAGTACAAAATAAATACATCTCAACATTTGAGATAAACGCATTCATCACGCTTTCTGTACATACTATCTTTCGATCATTTGAGAAGATTTTTTTCCTATCACATTTCCCTTTAAAGAATTCAACAGCTAAATCGCATTCAAGCGCCGCCACCCAAAATCTAACTCGTTCAACAAGTATTTTTACAGATTTACTTCCCCTGGGTTAAATAGCACTGTCAAAACTAATTACAATACCTAATCTGTTCTCAACACTAAGATTGTAAACAGTACCGCTGGTTGTTTACACTACATTCTGAGCTATTAAGTCACATCGTTACCTGTCAACCTAAGATTGTAAACAGTACCGCTGGTTGTTTACACTACATTCTACAAACATATCGACGTTGAATCTTCTAGTCTTAACTGGTGTCGAGTATGATTTTTGTAGTTACTCTTTGGAGACCACTGCCTGTTATGAAGTTACGGTGACCTACAACGGTGGATCGTCTACCATTGTTGTTGACAGTAGTACCGCATACCGTTATTCATAAACAGTACGTTACAGACATAAATCTATAAACATTATCAATATCTACATACATTCACTTTGGTAATGTATAAATCTACAACGTGTCTACATGACATAAATCTATAAACTTCAGAAGCACACAACTCTATCAACATAAGTGTAACACAAACTTATAAACTTCAATTCTACATTAATCTATACTTTTCTGAAGTATATAAATCTATAAACTTCATTGCCATCTAAATCTATAAACTTTTGTAAAACATAAATCGTTAAACGTTGGTGTGACATTGATCTATAAACTTCGATGTTACAAAATCTATTACACTTCAGCAGTGCATAAATCTTTGCTATCTTTTGACAAATATGTCATTATTGACTGGAAAACTTCTACAAAGGTGTCATAAAACACACTTCTATATTGTAATCTTTGACAGAGAGAGAGAGAGAGAGAGAGAGAGAGAGAGAGAGAGAGAGAGAGGGAGAGAGAGAGAGAGAGAGTCAATAGGATTTGGCTTTGGTCGGCGTGCTGAAGCCCGATCGAGACTAGGTCAGGGATTAAATAAATGCAGGGTTAAAAGGAACAACTTTGCATTTATTTAAAAAAATAAAACCTTACATTTTGTTGTTCCCATCAAAACTGTAGAATGCACGGAACTAAATTTTTTCAGGGCGTCTGAGAATTACAAACCAGATAATGAAGTTCAATGACTTTGAGCAGATACGAGTGTTACGGGTAAATGAAATGTACGGGTGTGAAAAAAAATCGAAAAAAGGTGATTCGTCTTACGAGGAAAAAAGACAAAGAAAATAGCCAACGTTACGGCCACAAGGCCTTCGTCAGGGAAAGGAAAGAAAGTGAAGGCTAGATAGGACACATAAGAACCTAAATAAATATAAAAATTAAACCGAGGTACTTCCCTGAAGGCATCGAAGTCCTAACACTTTTGCTACCCGCAAACGGACGAGCGTGCCCGGATAAGGAAATGACTGCCACCACCGGATGTACACAATACATACTAAGAAACTAAAAAACGAAACTGAACAATAAACTACCCAAACTTAATATTAGTGGGGACTGGAAATATAAGAGGACATAATGAGTTGGAGATAAATAAATTAAATAAAAAATTAAGACATATTAAAAACAGAGTATTATATATTCATACATATTATTAGATGGCGGCAGAAAAATAGAAAAATAGGATAAGAGTGGAAAGAGTCAAAATAGAACAAGAGAGGAAAGGGTGGCCTCAGACAAAGGTGTTTAGAGTGTTAAGATCAGCTGGTTTTAGCCACCCCATGCGGTGGATAAGACGGTTCTCAAGCTGTTCTCGGCTAGCAGTGTCAGAGGAGCAAGATCTGATCGCCGTGACCTGGATGCCGATAGGACCATGGTGGTCAGGACCATTAAAGTGTATGGCAACTGGTGTGGATTTTTGCTGAGAGATGTCATTCAAGTGCTGGCTGAATCTGTCCCCGAGTCGTTTGCCTGTTTGGCCAATATAGGTTTTGCAGCAACGTTTACATATGATCATATAAATGACATTGCGCGTCTCACACGTGAAGCTACTGGTGATGGTGTACGTAGCCTCAGGAAAAGACAACTTGTGGGTTGAGATGACCGTCTTGCACGTGTTGCGTCGTGTCCGACCACAGGTTAGTGTGCCAACGTGAGTGGCATTCTCCTTTGGGAGACGGCTGTAAACAAGAAGATCCTTCAGGTTCTTGTCGCGTCTATATGCCACCAAAGGTGCTTCACCGAATACTTCTTGGGTAACAGACTCTGCTTGAAAGATAGGGAGGTGGCGGAAAATGATCTGTTTGACTGCAGTACTGTGTGGGTGATATGTCAAGATAAATTTGACTCTATCCGAAGTGGATTTATAGTGAGGTTTGAGGGCCTCCTGACGAGAGATGGGGAGCACACGTTGGAGGGCAGAGGTGAGAACATGTTCCGGATAAAGTCTGCTACGGAAGAAATCCAACATCTTCTTGGCTTGGAAGTGGAAGTCCTCGTCGTCTTGGCACAAACGGCGGAGGCGGAGAAATTGTGAAAATGGAAGGGAGTCACGACAAGCCCGAAGATGAGAAGAGGTATACAGAAGGTAGCTATGGGCATCTGTCGGCTTGTAGTATACTGAGGTATTAAGGCCGGAGGGCGTGATAGTAATAGTAATGTCAAGAAAGTTGACAGATACTGTGGAGATGAGGGAGGTGAACTTGATGGTTGGGTAGAAGTGATTGACAAAGTCGATGAAGCGGGATAAATCCGTCTCGGACATATCTGTGAGACTTATGCCATCATCGATATATCTGCGGTAAAACCCGGGGACAGGACATTAATATTGTTGCCATATCTGATGCTCCAAGTGGCCCATGAACAGGCAGGCATAGCTAGGACCCATCTTCGTTCCCATGGCAACACCACTAATTTTGTAAAAATACTGACCCTCCTTTGTCAAAGACACTAATCATGCTCTTATAACTTTCTCCTCTATCCGACTCTCAGTAGATCGCTCCTACAGTCTTTTCTTGTTAGACGTCTGTTCTCTGTATACCTCAATTCCTCACTCTGATGGTCTCCCAGCTCTTCTGTTTTTTCTTGACCAGCGCACTTGTCCTTCTATATCCGCTGACACTCTTCTCCGTCTTGCTGAACTGGTCCTTCAACTTAATTCCTTTGAATTCAATGGTCAGTTTTATGACGCTCGTCCGTTCGCGGGCAGCAAAAATGTTAAGACTTCGATGCCTTCAGGGAAGTACTTAGGTTTAATTTTTATATTTATTTAGGTTCTTATGTGTCCTATCTAGCCTTCACTTTCTTTCCTTTCCCTGACGAAGGCCTTGTGGCCGTAACGTTGGCTATTTTCTTTGTCTTTTATCCTCGTAAGACGAATCACTTTTTTTCGTGTTTTTTTCACATCCATCCATTGTACTCCACGTCTTACCGCAGTTCCCCTCAACTTCCTCGGATAAATGAAACTGCCTTTGCAGCGTTAACACAAAGAATGTTTTGATCACAATCATTGAAATTCACATTCAAAATGAAGAGTTTAGGTCCCAGTTTTTCAGTATGTCTCTATGTGTGCTCCCCTCTGTAACACGTACAGTGTTTAGCCAATAAACACATTGTCTTCTCTTTGTGACAGTACGGGTGGTACTAAGGCTAGTTTGGCCTGTGAGATTATCACCTTCAAGGTTAAGAAGAATTGTCATTCCTTTAGTAACCCAGGTTCTTTTGGTCCTCATATATGACGGAGACTTTCTATTGTGGTTTTTGTTTGGTTGGGTTTGAAGGACTATCTTCAGTGCACATAGAATTTTCCATCTTGCTATGATCTTCTCCCTTAGCAGCTTATTCAAGGATGGTGAAGGTATTAGCGCAATTACTTTCTCACATGACGACAAACAGTTTTCAGCGGACAAGTGATGGATGATCTCAATACGATGATAGACTTCACTCAACCAGCCGTGGCAATTTAATGTGTCACTCGTACATTTTTTTTTTTTTTTTTTTTTTTCTTTTTTTCTTAACCAGCGGCACTTGGGCTTTCAGCCCTTCGACCCAATGACATGTCATTGCGAGGCTGGAGAACCTGAGGACTTTCCTTCCAACCCGGTCAGGAGCTTCGCTCCTTCCCATCTACAGAGGGTTTATCACAGGAGCCGTTCAGGTTATTCAGTCAAATCTCCGGTCTTAAACATTCCTTCAAACGCCGACGGCCGGGTTTGAACCATGAACACCTGGTCGCCAGTACAACGCCGAAGCCATTACACCAGCGCGGCTCCCGTCACTCGTACATAAGAGGGTGTAGTAATGATGATTATTTGTCCCTCCTTCCTCACGTGGCTGAAATGTAAAACATATAAATTCAATTCCATACATTTCTGTTTGTGTAACTGTCTTGCTCTCTCATTCGTTCTTGTTGCCTCAATAGTTCTAATTGACTCTTTATTTTATGATGGTCTCTACTTGATATTTACTGCTATCGACAATTGCCTATCCACTGCTAGTCGTATGGCAATAATATATATCTTCTCAATGTTCAGTCAAAATTTCTTCAGTTGAGCTTGCTGTTCTACAGTCTTAACTTGGTATGGATAGAGTAGTACTTGGCTACCACCAAGGTTAACGATTTCCCAAGTTACTTGCTACTCGTTTAACCGTATGCTAATCATTAGACTGTCACTTGGTCTACTCTATTGCTTACCATCAATATACTAGTAAATGTTCGAAAATCTTTCGAAAATCCCGTACACAAATTCTTGAAACTGGCGACACTGGTTCTTTTGTCCTCAAAATAACTAAAATTTCTAACATAGTGGAATTCTAAGCGATTTGGCGGCTAGACAATAGTTTACAATTTCTGTCATAACAGAAACAACCAACTCACTTGGCTTATTGTCCGATGACACCTCCAAATTGCGCTTGCCACTTACAAATATTATCTTTAACACATATTTGGGGTTGAGCCCATCTTTTCTGAACCTAATGATATCAAGCTTTTTAGCTCACTAACTACCTGTTTTTCTTCTTTGTTCGTCCAACGAAAACCCCCTGATCCTGCCAAAGTTCATTTTCCGGTCTAACTTAAGTGTACTCACACAAGACTTGATGACATCATGGGTTCCTGTTATACACAACAGTGTATTGACGTCATCGTTTTATGACTATTTTACTAGTTAGTATTTATCTAATACTATTTTCTACTTAGTGGTAGAGCTGTTAGCGCTTAAGTAGTAGAAGTAGGCCAACCGGTCACATCCTGGTCGGTGTACATCCTCTCTTTGCAATGCATGACTGTTGCTGGTTTATCAACCTGTGAGAAAACAAAATTATGAGTTGCTAAGTGCATTACCAATAATAATTTCGACATGCGCCGTATGGTTCCGTTTACAGTTGTATTTTTAATCTGTTAAATAATTTTCAGGTAACATGTATTATAATGTATACTTCAGGTTACGGCGGTTAAGGTAGGAATGCAAAATACATAATCAATATTAATCTAATATTAATCAATTGCTTTAGTCACCTGACGTAGAATATCAGATAACAATATCAGGACAGCAGTTTAAGTAGACGGGTCCGACTTAAAATTGTGTGAAAGAAATAAGTGACGCAATTAAATATTAACCGAGCATACCAAGTCTGGTAGTTTGTGTCTGTAAGGGTCTTTGTGAGACAGGACCTAAGGCACGAGAGAAGAGCGTGGCACTGGAGAGTCAACAACTAATGGAGAAAACGATTGCTATGACGTCATTGAGAAAGATTTGTGTCTGCACCAGATGGCCTGACACTTAACGGAATTTTTCAAACTGAATAATGATGTAATATTACGTTAATTATTCTCATATGGCTAATTGTCTAAGTGACAGATTTTATAACAAATAGTAAAACATTCCAGGAGCCATTCGGGAAAATATGGAAAGGGCGCAAATTTCACTATAAAAACTAATTTGAAAGTGCGTTATGAGATCACGCAGACATCAGCTTTGCGGGATAATTTCCGAATTTTTTTCTTGCACGTTTCACAAATTTCTTGACAAATTCAACATCGGTACGTAAGCATATGTATCGGTACCTCAGATTGTATACACCACAGGACAAAATGTATAGAGTTAATAAAATGTGAAGTCAAACTGATCTATACAATACAATACAATATATATAGGAGGGTGAAAACAACCTGAGGAGGACATATGTCCGATTTAGCAAATAAAATTATTGAAATGTCGGCTGATTTAGTCTCCCAAGTTTATTTATTTATTTTTTAAAATTAAAATATTGCTCATTTTGGTGAGGCCTAGATTTAGGGTCTGTAGGTTAGATTACGGTGCATATTATTACTAATCTTCATCTTTTTAAGCTTTCATACTTCGCTCTATGACAATGACATTTGTCTTATTTCTCATTGCAGGATCAACCAACATTACCGCAAGTTTTCTAAATGAAGCAGGTAGACGTTTACTTATTGATTTATGAATGACTTGTCAGATTGTCTCACAGTATTAGATTATCAACTGATAAATGATCCTGCTGGCGATGATGATGCCATAGTGTACACTTATAGGTCTATAATCCACTGTGAGAAATCAGGGTGTAGGTTCTCTGCTCGAGTAAGTGGCAGAATCGTCACTGAACAAAGCGGGGCGTGCATGATAACAACCTCCAGCATGAGAATGGAGGTCGAGGCGGCTACTGCAGCCTTAAAGTGGGTTAACAATAGCAATTATTGTATCAGACTCACAATCCATGAGTCGGAAGGACCAAAGTGGATTGCGTCGGCATGAATGGAGAACCTTCATAGAAGCCTCGAATCTGCAGCAACTTTTGCGAATCTACTGTCTGATCAAGAAGGGCTTCGCGGCAATGAATGATTTAACGATGTGACAAAACGGGGCGGCTCCAATCGATCTTTGTTTCTCTCCATTATCGGTACTTTCGTGGCACTAATTTTTATTAAGTGCTGTCAATTATTGCACTTCTATTTCTTTCATTCTTTCTTTGTTCATTTTCTGCTTGTTTAGCAGGTAGTTTGTATGTTCAAACTTTTGTGACACTCCTTGCAGATAATGTCCCCGGTTTGTTACCCGGTATTTCTGGCTTGCGGTGAGCAACTGATATAAGATAGTCGCCGGCGTGTTAGATTTAACCGCTGATAAAGCGACATGGGGCGTAACCCAGCTGGGGAAACACGGAGTTTACGTACTCATACGACTGATAACGAAATTACTGCCTGTGTGACATATGTGGGCATGTTGTCATGTGAGTTCCCCGATCTTTCTGTAAGTTTGTACATAAGGGCATCGGCATCATATTACCATATATGGGAGACGTGACCATTGCAAAATTTTTCCATGTCCGAAATATTTTGAAAGTACCACACCCGACTTGTTTGAATATGATTGGAGCGTTTATTTAACTCCATAACAAACAACGCTTGAGAAGGTAGGAATATAGTCTGATAATTTTGCAGTTTTATTTTACTGTGAATTTCACGTGCGCCAAGACAACATCTGACCTCGCCAGAAAGAAGACTAGATTCATAATTCCTTTTTGTTAACCGGACCTTTTATTGGAGAACCAAATACGACTTACAAAGCCCAGGAAATCTCTACATTTTAATAAGGAACACCAGGACTAGGAAACTGAAGAAGAACGGAGTCAGAGAGGAAATTTATTGTAGAATTGAAGACCCCCAGACGCGTGTAAGAGACAGACTCGTCTCTTTTATTCATCTGAGCAACAAGTCTGTAGCCAAGATTGGCGTAAGAAGTGCATTTTTTATTCTGCACTACTCGCTATTGAATGTGTGAAACTCGCTACTGGACGTCAAAGTTATTTGAGGCTGGCAACCTCAGCGTATAGAATGATGATTCGTGAACCACCACTGCATGGGCTGGTGATTGCTTTATTGATAGTTTCGTAAAGAGAACTAAATGCATAAAGTAGTTCCAGGTTCCCTATGGAGCAGGGAGGGAAAATTGAAAGAAATGATGTACATTCTAAGTATAATACTTACATTTTCAAAGCAGTGTTAATGTCCCTATAAACATATTCACTTCAAAATTAATGTAAGTTTTCAAGCTTTAAACCAGTGTAAATGTTTATGTGAAAATATTCATTTTAAATTAATAGAAGTTTCAAACATTTCCATCAGTGTAAATATAAATGAAACATAAATGAATTTATAGTGTGAACACTTTTCAAAAAGTGGACATGTAAATTTAAAACGTATTGTATATGTACGTTTAACCTTTACATTTAAACGAAATGTAAAGCTAAAGCTATTCAGTTTAAATGTAAATAAAGTGTTATCCCGAGGGATTAAATTTAATTCTCATCGAGGGTAAATTCTGACATGGGATGGTAGAATAGAAGAGGGGGGCACATACCTATGTGTCGGAAAACGCCATACTCAGAAGAGCGTTTCGTTTCTATTTCTATTACCAGTTATTGGTGGTACCAGCAGAAAGTACTATCTCTGGCACCAGGTGAAGGTAGAAGTGGACTGACGGTGTGCGAGACGCCATCATAAGAGGGTCTTATAGACAGACGCATAACGAGCTTGGCCGTTACTCCTTGACGTTCTAGGAACGTGCGGGGCCTGGCCTTTGACCAGAGACGAGCGCAAACAGATTGAAAACAACCAACCATAAGGAGGATAAGAATCATCACTGGCAGCTAAGTTAACCTATATGCTGCCACTTGAACCTCTTATCCAAACACCATCATCCGAGTGATAAAAGACTTTATTTTGTAACTAACTATTAATCTTTACCTTTAAACTGTTAAACTTAAAGTGATTATTAAATTTTGTTATTTGTGATGTTACAAATTTAACTTCGATTTAATAATTTTAAAGTTACTGCATGTTTTTTTTTCCAGTCAAATTACTTTGCATACTCTAAACAGAGCTATAATAGTATAATAATAAATCCACCGATTAACTCAGCGGTGGGGGCTTAACGAGCTAGAATAAACAATTGCTTAAATTCTTCATAAAAGGTGTCGGCAAATAGTTACACAATTAAAGTGCTCAGCAAGAACCAGCATTGTTTTTGCATATCTGAATATCCTGTGAAGACTCCTATGTGATAGAAGCTTTACTACTATTCTATCTACATTTCTGCCAAGAGTAATCTTGTGTAAAGATAAGACTCCATTTAAGCCTATAATATGTACTCTTGAGTTTTGGCCACTGTTGGACCACTACTACAAAGCAGGGGAGGAAATACCGTCACAGACAGACTAGCTTCAAGTGCACCCATAGAAGGTGCATTCGATACGAATAAGCGGAAGATACGAGGGCGATTAATGATCGCCTATTAGAGAATGAAACTGCAATCGATAGAATCATCAAGGCTAAGCTTGCTACAATTTGGGGTCAAACGTAAGACCTGCAAAAATGGACGTATGAGAGGATGCATCAGGCGTGTACGCAACCAGTGCGCAATTGAAACACAGAACATGCATACCCTTCGACATTTGGTGAGGGAGACTGAGCACCTGTGGGTTTGCTCAGAGTGCAGTGACGTCGATTCTGATCAACAATTATAACAATAACTCATACAAGCACAGACCTAGTACAATTCATTGATTTTTGATCGTATAATTCTGGTGACTATCTTTATACTGGACAACTGCTTCAGTGGTTGGGAACCCAGGAGTTGTAGGTATCTATTTTAGAAACAACGACCAATCTAAGATAACAGGAAGTTCTAGACCGAAGCACGAGACAAATAGATCATCAGAAAATTTTGCCTCGGAAAATGTTTCCGCCCTTTTATCTCATTAACACACTTTGTTAATAATGTCTATATTTTTGCTGTAGCCTGTTACACATAACTTAGCTCCAGATGAGTCAGGCAGCTGTGGTTTCCGTCACTTCTTTTTGGTGATGAGTACACTTCTCCACATAATTCGTCCACTGTAGGTGGTTGGTGTTGATACTCTTCTCTCACACTAGTGGCGTAGGAACTTCAGTACTTAGGTCTGATGTCTTGTAACCACGAACTGTGACAAATAGAAAGAAACAAAAGCCTTCTGCTAAGTACAGTTGTTCTCCGTACTCTAACAGGCCCATTGTCATGCCACCCACCAATGTTAACCTCTCAGAAGAATTAAATTCCCGAGCACACAGTGTAATTCAGGGATTATGATGAAAATTCACCAATATCCTTCTGTCAACTAGGAAATTGCGTCTGGGGTGCGTGAATAATGATCTATCTGAATTACAATTAAAAAAGGTACATAATTCTCACAAGATAATATGTTACACTTTAGGCACATGTGATGTAATCATCACTCATTACTCGTCGCTACTCCCGTCGGGGTCTGGGATCGCTCTGCTGTTGGGTTTCCCGCACGACTAGTCAGAAACAAGCACCAGCTCTTGCAGTAGTGGTTCATGCATATACTATTTTCGTATGGTGAAGTTTCCAGCCTCATATATAACCACTTTAGCAAGAAACCTATAGAAGTTACATTAATAAATAAAATGGTTTACACTTTCCCCAAAATTTTGGGAGTACACACTTCTCCTGGCACAGATTTAGAATAGACACAGCCCTTTAGTTAGATGCTGTTCGAATCACTTAGGTCTGGAAATATGAGTTAAGTCCTATGACGACTGGTGTTCTGCGAATTCCAGGCCTGGGAAAACAGTTTGTATAATTCCTCTTATTACTTGGTCTGGAAAATACAAGTTAATTCCTCTGACGGCTGGTGTTCTATGAATCCTGCCTGAGAAAAATTTTGTTAAAATTCCTCTCTGACTCCTTGGGACAAAATTCTCAAGTTTCTAGTCTTGAATTAAAATCGCGGGTTTACTTGTAAATTCCAAAGTTGCCCAATACTCGATCTGGTATTTATAGTTGGGGAATTGTAAGTCCTATCCTCTTTCCTCTAGCTTTTAGGAGGGGCTTTTGTGACGTTGCGATGCAGTCTGTGTGCTGTGTGCTGTGACTCCGAGTTTGTTGGATTATATCTCTCATTTTTCATGTTCAAATCCAGCTGTGTTTCCACCGAAAGTTCCAATCAAATCATAATAGATTCTGGCGAACCAATCAGATCTATCTAGCACTGTTTGCGTGGGGAAGTTTATCATTACTCATCCCACGCGTATTTAAAATATTAATTTTAATAAACATGCGTGGCCTCTTACAACAGTGATGTCAAATCGTTACATAAGAATTCCGGCGCACACTATCACAATATTGTGACCGTGTTTTCCTGACGTAATGTTTTCCGCCCGGATATCTATCCCGACAGATTATTTATTTATCCACTTCATCTGCGTGCCTCCGCCAGACAAATGTCTGGTTAGACAGTGTTGTCTTCTTTCATCGTAGCACAACACAAGCTTGTGTCAACATGATCAACAGCTTTCCAATGGGGTCAAATGTATGACGGACACGTTTCCACAGGCGGTCAGACAGATTATGCGATAAAATATTATCGCCGGATGGGTCACCAAACCTGGCGAAGCGTAACAACAGTCTGGGATAAAAGTTTGAAACAATAAGTTACGAATTACTCCCGTGGCAAATACTGCCATAAGGGAGTGTCGTGTTAGAGACTTCACCATGCTATGTCAAGCATAGAGCAAAATAGTGAAAATAACGAATGGAATAGCCTGATTTATGCCAAATAAAAGCGATGAGTGCAGTGACGCCGATTCTGATCAACAATTATAAAATAACTCACACGTGTGCAGACCTAATACAATGTGGTGGGTTGATGTTAATACAGTTTGTTGTTAAGAAATCTTAGTGTACTGAATGAGGTCAGCTGTGAAGGTCCCTGAATATAATAAATATTTGAGTAAATTTCCAGGGCAGCTTTCTACTACCACCACTATGATCTCATTCAGACTTATTCTAGATAGAATGTAAGATGACTACGTTTGGTGTCTAGGGTTATGAAATGTTAGTGTAAGGTTGCATTAACCAACTAAACATATAAACAATTACACAAATTACTTTATTATCTAATACAACACAACAGTACCACGACAATCACATACAACTACACTTTAAAAGACTATCTTTAGTAAGTCAGTGGTTGAAAGTTAAGGTTTTTCAATTTATTGTCCTGAATCTGATTTATTTGGAATCAGGACTGACAATCAAATTGAAATCATAGAAATTAATTACATTAACCAATTTACATAATGGATCTTCTGACCATAATACACATATTATTATATAAGGGTGTAGTTGTATTGTTTAACTGAGGTGACTTCTAGTATACACTGGTTGATTGTTTACTATCATCCTCTCTGCATGTTGTTTGTAAGTTTTTATGGACACTGATGGAATGTTTATATCACTATTCTCAGTCTCTTATTTTAATATAATGTTTGTTGAGCGATCAGGTGCCGAAACATGCACCTACCTTGGTAATATGATGTAGGAATCTTCCTGCACTTCGCTGAACGACAACCTTCAGCTCCCACTTCTTCAAGAATGATGGTGGTTTACAGTTGTCTCCGAAAAAGGCAAGACTGTGGCAAGAATATACCGGCCCACTGTAGTCTGGCACCAGTTATTTACAGCAACCAAAACCCTCTGAAATTAGAAGGATATGCCTCCTTCGTAATCAACAGCCTACACTAATATTCAACAACCAGTACAGGCACATTACAAACAAACATGCAAGATCAGCTCTTTCCGACAATCCCTTTCACCAGTTTCTTTTGATGTGACCAGGTATACCAGTATTCCTCTCCCCTAATAGTTACAACGCCTCTGCAATTCCAGCAATAATCTGTTGTCCATACATTAGGATAGGTATTATGCTCCTGATGATAATCCTATATAATTTAGTTGGTCTACACCTCTCTGATAGTCTTTCATATGCTGGATCAATCTCTAGACTCTGTTTTGAGTCTGCCATAGACTCACTTACTTACAGTCGTAGGTTAGTATTTCACATTCAAATTTTATTTTAAATAAAATGTTAAGAAAATCAATCTTACCACAAATGCAAGGAAATAACACAAGTTAAACGATGACTAGGCAATATGGCACATTTTCGATCTGCCCTATGTCCAGGCTTTTCCTATGTTAGAAAATTTATCCGCCTGCTCTCATCGATCTTGCTTTACACAAAATTTATTTGAAATGGCAGTGAACAGTCCCTGTTTCGTACCGATATCTACTGCTTAGTCCAATGGGACCATGTTTACCTTTATTTTGAATTTATCGTTTCAAATAACAACTCTCAATATGCCAAGGTAAATATATTTTTAGTTTTAGGTCAACCAATCATACTTCGCCTTCCTTTAAAATCCAACCAATCAGGTATCCCGTACCTTTTAACCACATTTACCCAAAGTCGTTTTTTCAAAACATGCCATAAAAAATTATAAGCAGGCATGATCTTTACTTGACAGTCTGGTTGGGTCCATTATAGCATTATGGCTATAATTAGTTAATTAATGGACTATTTGCGTAACTGTTACCATATTCTTTGTCAACAAGTCCTAAGGTACACGAATATACAATTTATATGGGACTAGTTGGCTTGGTTCAGAAGTACAGAGTTTTTTTTTCAATGTTAGTGTTTTTATTTTTAGTCTACTATCCGTTCAATTCTTTTCCATGTGCTGTCTTCTCTATTTACGTGATAATTACGTCTTTTGAAATAAGAGCTAATGTTGTTTTTGTGACACGAGTTGTCTGCATGTTCTAACTTTTTCCTCGTATTTTGGGGAAACCCCTAAGGCAAAGCGTGCAAGTTGGTTGTAGACTTAGAACCAATTGAGAAGTGCTTTGCGTGTTATCGAGCCTTGCGCCTCCTCGTTTCACAATGCATTTTAAGCACATACTGTATTTCTTAGAACTAGGAAAAGTGATTATGTCAAGGACGAATTTGAAAAATGTGGGTACCGTTTTGTTCGGCTATTCGTTAGCAAATAATCTGAAGGCGTAGGCGATACCAACAGTTCTAGCAGAAAATTTTTTTTATACTTTCTTATTTTGCCGTTATGCCCTATATTGTTATATATTTATTTAGATATTGTATTTAGAAATTCACTACATACAATTTATTGATATTTGATCGTATAATTCTGGTGACGATCTTCATACTGGACAATTGCTTCAGCGGTTGGGAACCCAGGAGCTGTAGGTATCTATTTTAGAAACAACGACCAATCTAAGATGACCGAAAGCTCTATACCAAACGTTAAAGCAAGAAGTAAATAGATCTTAGAAAATGTTGCATGGGAAAGTGTTTCAGCCCTTTTATCTCATTAACATTCTAAGTCGGGGATAGAAGGGCGAGCCGAGCCCACGTGGGCTATTACTCTATATTCAGCATCCTGTAACTGTTGTTTTCTTTCCCGCCTGCGTTTGAGACTAAATTCAAGCCACCTTGGTTGCAACATTCAAATCCACTACAGTATTTTAACCATACTGCAAGCGTCAGGCAATTGTGAAAGTAACCTTTATGTAGTATATAAATTACTATCCGGAGAACTCAGAGATGTACAGATTTATAATTGACACAGTTTATGATAAACATGTCTCTGGTTTCAGAATTATACCGATTTGAAGTTTAAACAAATGTGTGTCTGTTATATATATATATATATATATATATATATATATATATATATATATATATATATATATATATATATATATATATATATATATATATATATATATATACACATCTGCAGGTATGAAATAGGAACAATTAGTAGATTTAGGAGGTTGAACGCAACATGAGGGGACCAAATGTCAAATTCTGCAAATACAAGTATTGAAACGTCGGCCAATATAGGGTTCCAATTTTTATTTTTATTTATTTTTAATTACAATTTTACTCGTTTTTGTTCTCCCGAGACTTAAGGTCCATCGGTTATATTATGCCGGATATTATTACAAGGATTTTACTGTTCTGGAATCTACGGGAAAAGAGAGGCAGAGGTATACCAAAAACACTTACTTAGTCGTTCCCCTTCTATCGGGAGGTGTAGAGGTTTGGAAGAGAGAGCGCCAGACTATCCTATCCGCTGTCTTCCTCCTGGCCTTGTTCCATTCTAGTCCTCTGTCCTTCAAAGATTGTCTGATGTTATCCTCCTAGCGGACTCTGGGTCGTTCTGAGGGTCTGGATCCCTGGATCTTTGTTTCCAATGCTTGTCGTGGTAGCCAATTTTCTCCCATTCTGCAGACATGGTCAAACCATATTTGGTTGGACTGTTCTACTTGGGTCTACAGGGAGTGCCATTTTAGGCCTTGACGTATTGTCTGGTTGCGGACAATGTCTCTTCTTGTTACCTCAACCACCTTCATCGAATACCTCATTTCTGAGGTTTGGATCTGGCTTTTGTAAATTGAAGTCATTGCCCATGACTTGCATCCATATGTCAAGACTGGGACATAGGTGGAGCGGTATACAGCCATCTTCGTTTTCTTACCAACCTCTCTCTTGCTGATGAATCCTGGATTTATGGATGAAAAAGTCTCCCAGCTGCTACTTTTCTAGTGGCCAACTTTGATGCCTCCCTTTCAGTCTATAATAGCTCCGAGGTATTTAAAGTGGTCGACCTGCTCTAGGACCTAATCTCCCAGCTTAATATGATGTCTTCTTTCTTCTCGTGATATCACCATGGATTTTGTTTTAGAGCTGCTTATGACCATCCCTCTCTTCTCCAGCTCTTCCTTCCAAACTTGCAGGTTGGATTGGAGATGTGCTTCTGATTTAGCAATCAGAGCAACATCATCAGTAAATGCCAGCTCTGAAATACAGAGCTGTCTCACCTTCCAGTACCCCACTGAATACTTTCTTGTACTCTCCTTACATGCCTTGATGACATCGTCCATGAGGAATATGAAAAGACAAGGTGACAGGATATCACATTGTGTTACACCAGTGGTGGTCCTGAACTCTTCTGACTTATGGTTTGCTGTCCTCACATAATTTATGCAAGACTTGTAAGCTTTGTATAGCATGAATCAGAGGTGCTCGAATGTTCTTCCTTGCCAAACAGTCACAAAGTTTGCTCCAGGGGACCCTGTCAAACGCCTTTTCCAGATCAATGAAACAAAGATGGATCTCACTCTTATACTCAAGGGCGTTTTCACTCAGCTGTCTGAGTGTGAAGATTAGGTCTTGAGTAATTCATTTTGTTCGGAATCCGCACTGGACCTCATCCAATAGTGACTCAGCTAGGCATCGGAGTTTGTGCTTTAGGATACTAAAGTAGATTTCACCAGGGACACTAAGAAAGGATATGCCTCTATGGTTTCCACATTGTCCATTGTCACCTTTTTTGAAAATGGGTGTTATGATGGCAATCTCCCAATCTTTTGGTATGGTCTTGTTGCACCAGGCTGCCTGTAGGACCCTTAAGAATAATAGGTCGCCTGATGCTCCCATGTATTTAACCATTTCTGGTGTTATACCATCATGCCCTGCTGCTTTGCCCATCTTGATTTCTCCAGTGCTGCCTTCAGTTCTTCCATCTTTATATCATCTTCATCATCATTGGTTTTCTCTTCTGTGCTAGTGGTTATCATTTCTGGTGCTTCACCTTGCTGACGATCCAGGAGTTCTGAGAAATATTCTTTCCATCTTTCCATTACTTCCTTCGGGGCAGTAAGCAATTTGCCTTGGTTGTCCTTTATAAATTTGAAATGGCATTGTTGTTCCTTCCTCATGTTCTTTAGGGTGTTATAGAACAATTTCTGGTTTTCTTGCGCATCTTTTTCTAGCTTTTCTCCAAATTCTTTCCAGGACTTCTGTTTTGCTCCTAACACCTTGTTCTTTGCTTCTGTTCTGAGTATCACATATTCTCTGTAATTCTCTATTTGTCCTGTTGTGTTTACAACACTCCTAAGTTTTGTTTCCATGCCATTTTCTTCTCTCTTATTTTCTCTTTGACTTTCTCTGTCCACCAAGGTGTCCTCTTTCTCTTGTTCCCAAGTCGGACTTCACCACATGCTTCTGCAGCAGCTGTCTTTATGATGTCCTTGAATTTAAGCCAGAGCGTTTCCAAGTCATCGGGCTGTTCTTCTGTGTTGCTCACCGCTGCAGCAATAAGCTCCTGATATCTGGTCTTAATTTCTGGATCTCTCGGCTTGTAGGTCTTAATGCTCATTTCTGCCGTTCGTTTACTTAGTTTCTTGCGTGATGTTGGGCAGTTCCTAAGCTGAGCAACTCTTTCAGTTGTTCTTTTTATTGTAAGCAGGTCGTGATCACTTCCAATCTCTGGCCCCCTCCTGATTCTAGCATCCCAGACATATTTGAATGAGTTTCACCTAACAATGGCATTGTCGATCACTGACTTCAAATTCTTTGTTGGTTCACATCTAATGTATGCATGGATGCGCTTATGGGGGAACATTGTTTTTGTAATGATAAGATTCTGCTCGCTGCAGAATCTAAGGACTCGCTTTCCATTGTCATTGAGAGTATCTTCTCCATATCTTCCGATAACTCCACCCCATCTAACATGGTCATTTCCAACTCTGGCATTGAAATCCCAGAGCTTGATAATTTCATCTTGGCAGTCATCCACTCTCCTTTGAAGCGGCTCGAAGAATTCCTCCTTGACCTCTGCTCTCTCATCTCATTAAAATTTGGCTCGTTTTGGTTCAGCGGAGACTTATGGTCCGTCGTTGTCGTAGTTGAGTTAAAGGTGTTAGAGTATTTGTCGACTTAGACCATGGTAGTGAAATCGACAATGATAGTGAAATGACAGAATTATAGATTACACATAGATATGGTGTAAATAGGGTGAACTTGAGACCAACCTGGAAGAAGATTTATTAAAAGTTATCTCTCTCTCCAAGCCTCAACACACTTATATAGTCTAAGTGTTGAGGATTGCTTCATGTCTGCAGCATGGCGCTTTCCTCAAATGAATATATTAATGATCGATGATGTCGGGGATTGTTGCATGTGTGCAGGCATTTGGATTTGAGCTCCGTCATTCGAATCGTGGGTTTTGACCCTATCGGCAGCGTGTTTTTACAAGTGTGGCCTAGCCACTATGATATGTGTGGTATAACCACTAGGATATGTGTGGCATTGTCCACTGAAGTTATATGTGTGGCTGGGAAGCCTATTTAGCAGTGTGTTCTTGGATTAAACGTAAGTCGTATCGTTATTAACGCAGTTTGTAATTATGGCAGATTACCCTGGCAGTGTATGCCAATTGAACAGTCGTAACTAGCATTAGGAGTAAGACTAGTGTAAAACGAATATTGTATAGCTAGCGGCAGACGTAAGCCTAGTGTAACAAGGATATTAGACGACTAGCAGCAGATGTAAGTCTAGCGTAAGGAGGATATTTAAAAACTAGCAGTGGAAGTAAGTCTAGTGGAAAAAGGGCTATTATTAACTAGCAACAGGAATAAGTCTAGTTAGCCTATGAATTTTATGCCACGGGATGTTGGCCAAAAGGAACTGATCATGATACAGAACTATATATATATATATATATATATATATATATATATATATATATATATATATATATATTAGTGAACATATGCTTTAATGAATAATAAGAACTCATTCGACACGTACATGGAACTGTGTTTAGAAACTATGTCTTTGAATAGTTGTGTCTACTCATGAAATGAGAGAGTTAATTAAACATGTTTAAGTCGTCAAAGACTGGTCTTATTAAATGCCGTATTCTGAGTTGAATTCCATACTGTTTGATCCATTCATAATGACCAGTGACACTTAATTGCCTAAACACGCTGCATCTCACACTGCTGATATTAATAAGGCAAGAATAGACAGGTCAGTCAATAATCAGAAGTTTAATATGAAGCATGTTCCAGTATCAACGCATCACACGGGTTACTAGAGACAATAATCGATACTAACGTAGCGCCTAATGGAATCCTGTAAAATATATAAATGAACCCGGCGGACTTTGACATTATAAAATCAGAATACGCACACAACATCTTGGTCATCCTAAGCTTTTAGAGCCTTACTCTAAACTGGTGTCAAAGGGTGTCAAAAAGTCCGTAACATATAATTCTGGTGTCAAGAAGCGTTTGGATTTCGTAGGTCTACAGCCCCCCATAAAGTATCGAAAGTGAGTTGAACTAACGATAAACTTTTATAGCGAGAATATTCATTCAAGACAAACCGGAAACTCAAACGCGCATGTCAGTATATGACGTCATTGTATCGAGGCCGTCATTACTAGCAGACCACACATTCTGAGATGATCCTATCTTCACCCACTACAAGAAGCTGAACCATTTCAAAGGAACGATATTAATCAACTTCAAGTATCTGAATCGTTGGAAGAAGAGTGTCTTCAACTACAGCATCAACAGCGGCAACGCAGATCAGTAAGCAGATCGGTAACCAGCGTTTGAAAACGGTTGAATCTCTCAAACGATCGTACTACCAAGGTCAAGGTCTTCTATCAATGATCATCAGCTGCTGTCTAGACTTGAGTGGAACTGAAGCTTGGATTTACATGCACTAATGTATTTCTCAGGATAAGCAGGACAGATAAAAAGATAAGTTCTTAATTTTATCGAAGCGCTTGAGCACTTTCATACTGTCCTTGTACTAACTTTGGTCTGCAGGTTTCTCGTTTCTTTGCTTACTTTCATACTTATCATTTTTGTGCCCCATCCATATCTATCTGTTTATTCGTTTATTCGTCGGGAAGGCTGGAAAGGGTTTAATATTGACTGGAATTTTCGCTAGAAAAATTCAGTGAATGTTAACGTCTATTAGGTTCTCATGCTTATATTAGCTGACTGAGGATCTGACTTTTAGAGTCAGGATATAAATTCACTGAAGCCTCAGTTCGCAGTATAACCATACTTGTGTGTACTTAGTTGTTACGTCACGTAAACATGTCATTCTTATTTGCATAGCCTTATTTCGGTCTTGTTTACAATTGTTTTCGTGTGTTATCTAAAACTCCTCTGTCTACACGTTAGTTATAGACGACTTGTCTCGTTATCTTCTTTGTAATGTTAATTCTTTACTTTATTTGCTAATTAATACGTATAAGTCTACCTTAGTTACTTTATTATTGTAAATTTTTGTCGGATAACAGATATATCATTTCATTGTAATTCATTTAATTGTTTTTCATCGTTCTTCGTCTTTTGTACTTGCATATTGTTTGTTATTGATTGACACATGTACATAACATATTGAGTTCTATATCTCAGTATATAGTAGATATTATTTGAAGGTATTCGCAAACTTATAAAGATGTCGACACTAGAAGACTTTATTAACATTGGAAAGAGCTTGGGGAAATCAGGATCTGAACTTCAAATTTATGCGGAGACCAAATTTGAAGAACATTTATCGCGTCTTGAAAGGATAGAACAACGCGAAGCTATTAAACGAGCTGAAGAACTCAGGAAGTTGGAATTGGCTCAGCAAGATAAAGAAAGAGAACTTAAGGAGAAAGAATTAGCCATTGAAAAAGAGAAAATGGAGTTAAGAAGAATGGAACTTCTTCAACTAGATCAGGCACATAATAATGCTATGGAGCTTGAGTCATTAAGACTTCATGCAGAAAAGGAAAAAGTGTTGGAATTGGCTAAAATGCAGTCTGAGCAGGCTAAGACCTCAGCGGGTACAAATGTTTTCTACCCGAAATTAAAAATGCCTAATTTTGATCAATCTCGTGATTGCATTGACGCTTTTTTAATCTAGGTTCATCATAAAAGTCACCGCCTTGAACATACCAAAAGAAAGATGGAGCAGTCTTTTACTTGATTTTTTGACTGGTGACTCATTGAAATGTTTCATGAGTCTGGATGAAAAGAGTAGAAACGATTTCGACGTCGTAAAAGAGGTACTACTAAGACGTTTCCAGTTGACTGAGTCTGTATTCAGGGATCGTTTTCATACGGCTAAGCCAAGTAAAGATGCAGATTTTGGTGAATTCATTGCATCAATTAAACATTTTTTTAGCAGGTGGATTGATCTCTCTGGTATTAATAAAACTTATGAAGGCGCCATTGATCTCATGCTACGAGATAAGGTTTTATCGGCATGCAGTAGTGATTTAGAATCATTTTTGCAGGAAAGACATCCTAATAGTATTAATGAATATGAAAAACTCGGGAGACAATATGCGATCGCACATCCGAATAAAGATATTCATAGATCTTCTATTCGAGATCCTTTGCCTGCGTGCTCAGCACACCACGATCACAGATCGTACGATCATAGACCTCGATCGAAGAGCGTTGATGGACGTTATCGTTCAGATTGTCATCAGTCTGAGAGAGGGTTTTATAACTTTCGGCGTCATCGCTCTTCTTCAAATTCTTATCGAAGAGGCTATAGAGATACTCACCTCATGATCGTGGGTATCACAAAGGCAGGGATTATGATGATTCACATCAGAAAGGTTACTATAAACAGAGATCATCATATGGTAGAGATTACAGGAATGATAATTCCTCTGATTGTGATTATTATAAGAAAAGGTCGTTCAGTAAGAATAAAGGTCATGTCAGATCTCCATCGAGAGACAAAAGTAAACATAGACATGTAAATAATTGCACTGTCAAGAATGACAAAGGTAGTGATGATGATCATGCTAATGCATGTATGGTAATAAATGATTCATGTTTTGAGTGTCAATCGCAACACATAGCTAAGGCTACAAAGAAACTTAATTGTGGTCATATTATGACTACAATGTCCGCATGTGTGAATATGGGTTATCTCACATTCCATCCAGGAATATTAAATGGAAAAATGGTGCAAGTTTTAAGGGATTCCGGATGTTCAACCAACGGCATTAAGCACTCGCTTATCGAGCCCTCTGCTTTTACAGGCAAATCCGTCAAGTGTATCACTTTTGGAGGGAATGTAGAAAGTTTCCCTGTGGCAAGAGTATACATTGATACGCCTTTCTACACAGGCACTGTGTATGCCTGCGGGTTGAAGGCGCCAATAGCTGAGATAATTGTTGGTAATATACCTGGAGTTAAAGATTGCACTCCTGAGGAGATTGCAATGTGGGTTGAATCTCACCCACAGGTGGCGAATGCTGTTGCAATGGCGAAACGATCATACATCAAGTAGTAGTTCCTAAGGAATACAGACCATTGGTCCTACAAACAGGCCATGACTCCCCTATGGCAGGTCATATGGGGATCAAAAGAACATTGTTTCGTATTACGTCACAATTTTATTGGCCTGGGGTTAACAGGGATACCAAGTTGTACTGCAGATCTTGTACAACATGCCAAGGTAGAGCACGTAAGGGCAGATTCCATACGGCACCCTTACAAATTACGGACGTGCCTGAAAGACCATTCAAAAAGATCGCAATAGATATAGTGGGTCCTTTGTCAATTACTTCAAATAATGGATTTCGTTATATCTTAACTTGCGTAGATCTTTGCACGCGTTGGCCAGAAGCCATACCTTTAAAAACCATCACGACTGCATCTGTTTCTGATGCATTATTTCCCATATTCTGTCGTATCGGTTTTCCAGAGGACATGTTGTCAGATCAAGGATCACAATTTACGTCCAACATTATGAAGGATCTAGAGTCCATGTTATCTGTTCACCATTCGTTTTGTAGTGCGTATTGGCCTCAATCGAACGGTGTGTGTGAGCGCTATAATGGGACGCTTAAACAGATACTGGCTAAGATCACTGAAGAGTGCCCGCTTGAATGGGACCGTCTACTTCCGGCAGCATTGTTCGCTTTTCGAGAAGTACCCTAAGAAAGCACTGGCTTTTCTCCATTCGATTTGGTCTATGGATCAAATCCTCGCGGACCAATAATGATACTGAAAGATTTGTTAGTTGGAGCATCAGTGGATACTTCCACCCGAAACAGCTATGAGTTAGTTATTGATCTCCGACAGCGAATCATTGATGCGTGCACTTATGCATCTGAAAGTATCAAAACTGCTACTGAAAGATCAAGATTATTACATAATCAAAAAAGAACTTTAAGATTCTTTAAACCAGGTGAAAAGGTTTGGTTGTTATTGCCACATAATGACAACAAATTATTAATATCATAGCACGGTCCATTTGATATTATCAGACAAGTCACAGATGTTGATTATGCTGTGAATATTAGAGGAAAAATCAAAACCTTTCATGTCAACATGCTAAAATTAGCAGTAGAAAGACCACAGGAGTTAATTCCTGTCATTAACTCTATTAGTGATTCTTCACATCATGCTGCTTCTTTTGCAGTTGTTCATGAGGAAGATACTACGTCATCTATTCCTTTACACTTTCAATTACCTTCCTTACAATCATCAGAGTCTTGGAAGGATGTAACTATTTCATCTTCGTTATCTTCTTCATAACAATGTCAAGTTCGGGAAATTCTTATCTCTTTTGATGATGTTCTGACTGATCTTCCTGGTCAGACATCACTTATTTCCCATGACATTATCCTCATTGACTATCAGCCTATTAAACTGAGACCCTATCCTATTTCTTTACACCTTAAAGATAGGGTAGAGAAAGAGTTAAAAGAGATGATACGTTTAGGTGTTATATCTCCTTCGGAATCACCATATGCATTCCCAATGGTGATTGTTAAGAAAAAGGATGATTCCTTACGTATATGCATTGATTTTAGGCGACTGAACAGAATTACAGTTACAGACGCTGAACCAATGCATCTATTAGATGATCTTCTATCACAAGTATCTAATGCTACTTTCTTTAGTAAATTAGATCTTTCTAAAGGTTATTGGCAAATTCCACTTGCCGAACATGCTAAGCCATACACAGCCTTCACAACTCCATTTGGTCTATTCCAATGGAATTATATGTGTTTTGGTTTAGTAAATGCGCCTGCGACGTTTGTGCGCATGATGCGCCGTCTTCTTGGCGATCGAAAAGATGTCATCACATACATCGATGACATCTGCTTATTTCATGACTCTTGGGAAGACCACATTGATTGTTTAACTTCTCTTCTCCATACCTTACGTAAACACGGTTTGACTGTGCGACCTTCAAAGGTTCAAATAGGTTGTCAGGAAATCTCTTTTCTTGGTCACCGTATAGGTAACCACAAACTATATCCTGATGACAATACAGTCAAAAGAATTCTTGATATTTCTACCCCTTCGACTAAGAAGCAGGCTAGAAGCATTTTAGGCTTAATTAACTATTATCATAAATTCATCCCGCATTTCGCACAACTATCTGCACCTTTGTCCGCACTGCTGGCCAAAGGTAGTCCTAATAAGATACATTGGGAACCAGTTTGCGAAAGCGCTTTGGTAACTATTAAGAAATTATTCTCTAATAAACCTATTTTGTTGTTACCAAATATACACATTCCATTCACAATTCAATCAGATGCATCCAGTAATGGGATTGGTGGCTGTTTGTTGCAAAGCTACAAGGGAACACTCCATCCGTGTTTCTTCGTGTCAAGAAAACTGACCTCAGCTGAACAGAAGTATGCGACAGGTGAACGTGAGCTCCTGTCGGTGGTGTGGTGCCTCGAGAAGTTGTCACGATACCTCATCGGCACGCACTTCTATATCATGACAGACCACAGCCCTCTTACGTACATTACATCCAGAACGATGCGGAATTCCAGAATTCCCAGATGGTACTTACTACTTCAGGAATTTTCGTTTACGATTCTGCCTATCGCTGGATCGGACAATAACTTAGCGGATTTACTATCGCGCAATTTTTCTGAGGAAAAAATGGATTAACTCTTTAGTTACCACTTCGAGTATTGTTAGTACTTATTGTTATAAATTTTATTGTTCGAATTTAATTATTATTGTAATCATAAATTGATAGTACTAATACGCATATTATATTAATACGTATATTGTAGAGACGTACGTCTTCTCCACCACTATCACACGTGCCACAAGTGTCACGTTTGGGAGTGAGGGGGATGATGTTGAGGATTGCTTCATGTCTGCAGCATGGCGCATTCCTCAAATGAATATATTAATGATCGATGATGTCGGGGATTGTTGCATGTGTGCAGGCATTTGGATTTGAGCTCGATCCGAATGGGTGCACCATGGAACACCGCAAATGAATATTAACGACATAGAATGCATATCTCTATGCATTACGCGTAGGACTTAGTAACGTCATTCGAATCGTGGGTTTTGACCCTAACGGCAGCGTGTTTTTACAAGTGTGGCCTAGCCACTATGATATGTGTGGTATAACTACTAGGATATGTGTGGCATTGTCCACTGAAGTTATATGTGTGGCTGGGAAGCCTATTTAGCAGTGTGTTTTTGGATTAAACGTAAGTCGTATCGTTATTAACGCAGTTTGTAATTATGGCAGATTAGCCTGGCAGTGTATGCCAATTGAACAGTCGTAACTAGCAGTAGGAGTAAGACTAGTGTAAAACGAATATTGTATAGCTAGCGGCAGACGTAAGCCTAGTGTAACAAGGATATTAGACGACTAGCAGCAGATGTAAGTCTAGCGTAAGGAGGATATTTAAAAACTAGCAGTGGAAGTAAGTCTAGTGGAAAAAGGGCTATTATTAACTAGCAACAGGAATAAGTCTAGTTAGCCTATGAATTTTATGCCACGGGATGTTGGCCAAAAGGAACTGACCATGATACAGAACTATATATATATATATTAGTGAACATATGCTTTAATGAATAATAAGAACTCATTCCACACGTACATGGAACTGTGTTTAGAAACTATGTCTTTGAATAGTTGTGTCTACTCATGAAATGAGAGTGTTAATTAAACATGTTTAAGTCGTCAAAGACTGGTCTTATTAAATGCCGTATTCTGAGTTGAATTCCATACTGTTTGATCCATTCATAATGACCAGTGACACTTAATTGCCTAAAAACACTGCATCTCACACTGCTGATATTAATAAGGCAAGAATAGACAGGTCAGTCAATAATCAGGAGTTTAATATGAAGCATGTTCCAGTATCAACGCATCACACGGGTTACTAGAGACAATAATCGATACTAACGTAGCGCCTAATAGAATCCTGTAAAATATATAAATGAACCCGGTGGACTTTGACATTATAAAATCAGAATACGCACACAACATCTTGGTCATCCTAAGCTTTTAGAGCCTTACTCTAAACTGGTGTCAAAGGGTGTCAAAAAGTCCGTAACACTAAGCACCACCTGCTCTCTCTCTTTTCTCTTGTCAAAAATAGAGACTATAGTAAAGAGCTTGTAATATTAATTATGGATGAAAGGGTCGCGAACAGCGCGTTAATAAATGAGTAAAATGTATTAAAGAAGAAATTTATATGAAAATAATGCAAATCATCACAACAACATAAGAAAAACATCCAAAGTACCATCAATGTTTACAAATATGCAATTACACACCAACGAACACACAAAACACCAACATAAAACCTGTAGAACATCCAGAAATGAATAAAAAGAGTCTTGAATATTTCCGTTTTTGGGGGACCACGATCAATACTCCAAGTAGTATTGTTAGATATATATACCAAGTAAACGAGCAGGAGAAATGAGCATTAGGACCTACAAGCTGAGAGAGCCAGAAATTAAGACCAGATATCAGGGGCTTATTGCTACAGCAGTGAGCAACACAGAAGAACGACCTGATGACTTGGAAACCCTCTGGAATAAATTCAAGGATATCATAAAGACAGCTGCTGCAGAAGCATGCGGTGAAGTCCGACTTGGGAACCAGAGAAAGAGGACACCTTGGTGGACAGAGGAAGTCAAAGAGAAAATAAGAGAGAAGAAAATGGCATGGAAACAATACTTAGGAGCTAAAAACACAACAGGACAAATGGAAAAATATAGAGAATATGTGACACTCAGAACAGAAGCAAAGAACAAAGTGCTAGCAGCAAAACAGAAGTCCTGGGAAGAATTTGGAGAAAAGCTAGAAAAAGATGCACAAGAAAACCAGAAATTGTTCTATAAGACCCTAAAGAACATGAGGAAGGAAAAACAATGTCCTCTCAAATTTATAAAGGACAAGCAAGGCAAATTGCTTACTGCCCCAAAGGAAGTAATGGAAAGATGGAAAGAATATTTCTCAGAACTCCTGGATGGTGAGCATGGTGAAGTATCAGAAATGATAACCACTAGCACAGAAGAGAAAACCAATGATGGTGAAGATGACATAAAGATGGAAGAACTGAGGGCAGCACTAGAGAAAATCAAGATGGGCAAAGCAGCAGGGCATGATGGTATAACACCAGAAATGGTTAAGTACATGGGAGCATCAGGCGACCTATTACTCCTAAAGGTCCTACAGGCAGCATGGTGCAACAAGACCATACCAAAGGATTGGGAAATTGCCATCATAACACCAATTTTCAAAAAGGGTGACAATCCACAATGTGGAAACCATAGAGGCATATCCCTTCTCAGTGTCCCTGGTAAAATCTACTCTAGAATCCTAGAGCAGAGACTCCGACGTCTAGCTGAGCCACAATTGGATGAGGTCCAGTGCGGATTCCGAGCAAACCGAAGTACTCAAGACCTAATCTTCACACTCAGACAGCTGAGTGAAAATTCCCTTGAGTATAAGAGTGAGATCCACCTTTGTTTCATAGATCTGGAAAAGGCGTTTGACAGGGTCCCCTGGAGCAAACTTTGTGACTGTTTGGCAAGGAAGAATATTCCAGCACCTCTGATTCATGCTATACAGAGCTTCTACAAGTCTTGCTGAAATTATGTGAGGACAGCAAACCATATGTCAGAAGAGTTCAGGACCACCACTGGTGTAAGACAAGATGACATCCTATCACCTTACCTCTTCATACTCCTTATGGACGATGTCATCAAGGCATGTAAGGAGAGAACAAGAAAGTATTCAGTGGGGTACTGGAAGATAAAACAGGTCTATATTTCGGAGCTGGCATTTGCTGATGATGTTGCCCTGATTGCTAAATAAGAGGCACATCTCCAATCCAACCTGCAAGTCTGGAAGGAAGAGCTGGAGAAGAGAGGGATGGTCATAAGCAGCTCTAAAACAAAATCCATGGTGATATCACGAGAAGAAAGAAAACATCAGATTAAGTTGGGAGAACAGGTCCTGGAGCAGGTCGACCACTTTAAATATCTCGGAGCTATTATAGACCGAAAGGGAGGCATCAAAGAAGAGTTGGCCACTCGAAAAGCAGCGGCTGGGAGACTTTTTCAGGCCATAAATCGTGGATTCCTCAGCAAGAAAGAGGTTGGTAAGAAAACGAAGATGGCTGTATACCGCTCCACCTATGTCCCAGTCTTGACATATGGATGCGAGTCGTGGGCAATGACTACAACCCACAAAATCCAGATCCAAACCTCAGAAATGAGGTATCTGAGGAAAGTGGTTGAAGTAACAAGAAGAGACATGGTCCGCAACCAGACGATCCGTCAAGGCCTAAAATCCCATCCACTGCAGACCCAAATAGAACAGTCCCAACTAAGATGGTTTGGCCATGTCTGCAGAATGGGAGAAGATCGGCTACCACGACAAGCATGGGAAACAAAGAGCCAGGGATCCAGACCTCCAGGACGACCCAAAGTCCACTGGGAGGACAACATTAGACAATCTTTGAAGGACCGAGGACTAGAATGGAACCAGGCCAGGAAGAAGACAGCTGATAGAATGGTCTGGCGTTCTCTCTTCCAAACCTCTACACCTCACGGTAGAAGGGGAACGACTAAGTAAGTAAGTAGTATATACATACATATATATATACATATACATATACATATATATATACATATACATATATGTATATATATATATATATATATATATATATATATATATATATATATATATATATATATATATATATATATATATATATCTTCCTATAGGTGATGAATTTTCACTATTAAATACACTGTAGACACTATCCATGCCTGGTGGTTACACCCTAATAGCGAGATAGGGTGTAGATACTCTGTCTATATCCGACTGGCCGCTAATACGTGCGGTGGTTTTGGGTTGACCCGAAAACACACACAAGACGAGGTCAAATGTAGGACAATCGGCCCACTGTGCTATTATCCAGCACGTGTAAGTTGGCCTGCGTACTTGATGTTTAAATGCGGTTTGGCTGGGTTGTGGACTTGATTTAGGACTGGGCGCTCCGTTAAAGCACACAAAGTCTGGTGATTTAAATTCTGCTAAAGACGCTGGGCTGATAGATATGTTGGAAGCCGCAATGCTCTGCCTGGTGATCAAAAGGCGAGTAGGAAACCACTACTGCCAAATACGATTTTAAGATTTGCTATGGCTCGTTACACACTGCGTGAGCTTATTTCCCATTAGAGGGATAGGGGTTGGAAAAAAGGGTTTTGCTTCAGGTATGGGGTGACAACTCGTGGTGCTAGTTGTTTTCAGAAACCGGTAGATCGAAGAGAATACGTCATTCTTCGCCTTTCTGGAATCTTGCGCTAGCAATTTCGGGTGTCCTGAAACTGAGATCCAAAAGAAACGACCTTTACATCAAGCAAACAATACAATTACAATAATGTTATAAAAAAGAGTTATGCTCCACTATGAGATCTGTAATTATGGTTGTCATGGCTATGATAGTCTCGGCTGTCTTTATCCGGGTGAGTCGCCCTCCTGTTCCTTCCACTCTATCAATTATCAGCAAGCGCCTGCATAGGCTAATATATTTTGTACACACATGTACCTGTCAGTAAATGTTCTGACAACAAAATCTACTACGTCCTCTTTCAACTCAACATAAGGGATATCTAACCCTGTAGTTCCACCTGACTGGATATGCTATTCATCTTACAACGTTAAGTGAATTTACATAAAAATACAGCATTTGACATTACATAATAAATGGTATGCGCCCCCTTGGGGTCGCTACACAAAAAGGGAAAAAATAATAGCCTCCCAAAATGTTATACATGGAAAATGCAATGATATATCTATAATAATAGAGTTGCGGCTCAACATAAGATATAATTATATCTCCAGCTGGTGGCTACTTTCTGAATTGCTGTGAAAGTTCTAAACTGGTGTCTAACTACCCAAGTAGGCATATAATGATTCCACACAACCACTAGAAGTTTCTATCAGAAAGTAGTAAGTGACTATCTCCTATAATTCAGTGTTATGGTGCCTGCACATCCCTATTCAGTTTTAAGTGAATAACCTACACCGCTGACAGTTCCTTACAGTAATGGCCGTTATTTTAGCCAACTCTTAACCCAATGGTAAGCACTGAACGGATTGTAAACAATAACAATAATATTGACACCTGCTGCTTAGCTCTCTTGTTAACTACGGCGGTGGACGGCGCTACATTATCACCGAACTAATTACCGGGAGAAATCCTCTAAATGAATTCAAGTCACACTCCTATCAGGTATATATAAAAAGCTAACATGAATATATATATATATATATATATATATATATATATATATATATATATATATATATATATATATATATATATATATATATATATATATATATATATATATATATATATATATATATATATATTATAAGAGATGTCTACTTACCCAGAGATGAACGATAAAATAGGCAACACAATTTAGTTGTGTCTTAACGTCTGCCTTAGTCTCATTTGGTCATCATGGGCAGGAAAATTTTACGAGTGTGCTTGACTGATTAAATATAATTTTATAGTCTATCCCAGACGCTATCCATCGCGTGTTTACACTGATGAACTGCGTATAACGCAATCATGGGTAAGACAAATATTATTCTTGAGGGACACATCAGAAGACAGCAGCGAAAAGTTTCACAGATAGACGTAATATTCCAGCACTCCCTGCGGCGTTTAAGAACCACAACAAAATCTATCAGAACGAACGCTGTAAGCTTCAGCAATCTAGCGGTTCGCTTCCAAGAACTATTTCTCGCTGGAGATCAAACCCGTTACGCGCAAGAGACATTCCTCTGGTCAGACAAACGCCAGGGCAGCTCATGTAATAATATCGTAAGCTGAGCTGACCGCTACTGACAAGTGGGGAATTTATAATGAAGGCCAGAACGAAAACAAAGCCGCGGGGTGGGGTCTGAGAGGGGAATAATGGGCTACGTAGTTAAATCCGAAAGAAAAGAAAATACAAAAAGTTGAGAAAACCAGAACATTAAAAGGGTAATAAAAAATGGAACGTGATGGTAAAATAAATTATCAGTCACAGTGACAGGTTAACCCCCCCTCCCCCCCACCCCCCCTCCCCCCCCCCCCCCCCCCCGTTTAAAGTTCGTGAAACGCGGACTAAAGGACAGTAATTTTTTTTTCCAATAGACGTCTGTTATATGTCCTTGAAACATCATATAGTCATAAGCCAAATTCGTATCTAACTTCTGTCTGTCTGTCCGTATGGCTACGAGTTCATTTCTTTTCTTCCCTGTCTAGTAGACGTTCGGCGAATGAAATTTTGCTAGGCCATTCGGCACTGACGTAATTCCTTTCCCTGTGAATCTGACCTTGCCCACATAGTTCGCTCTGCCTATTTATTATCCGGATAAAAATCCGCAACTGTTTTGAGTTTAGGCGCCGCCTGAACTCACTGACCACTGCGTAGGTAATCCGCCTGTTACGTACAGTGAAATCATTGCTGGACTCGGGTTGTTTACGTTTCCTTATGTGTTTTCGTTTCACGGGCTCGTACCTAACTGCCAGGACAATCAATAACAACTGTGATAACAACGACTGATCGGAATTTTCCGCTCGCGGGTAACCCGAGTCGGCAAAAGAAGCAGTTTGCTGGCTGAAGAAACGCTCGCGTATTTCTCCTTCTGCCTCTCCACATCTACTCCCCTGCTTCGGTGTGAGCATTGATAAATCTTCAGACCTGTGCCGTCTAAAGGCGGGTCTGGAACTTTCCTTGCCTTGCCACTAAAAATTCTGGCTTGGTCAACGGATATGATCAAGTTGCTCGGTAGTGCCCTGGCGTAGGCGACTACGTTGCTGTACATCAGCGGGGTTGAGACAGATGGAATATTGATATTAAAATGAGAGATTTCTGATGCCTGTAGCATAGAGTCTTCGATCGCATTCGGGGTTTCTTCTGAATCACAACAGATCTCAGTCGCTTCTACCTTTGGAGAAATATAGGTATTATCTGCGATTTGCAGAATTTGTTGAGTCGCTTTACCCCTACAAACATGAAGTGAGCCAGAGCTGTCAACAATAGCTCCTTGTAAAGTAGTAAGGCAGCTTTCCTCAATGTCTTCTGCCCTGAGAAGTATATGAGACTCAAATGGCGTACCAGGGTTCCCTTCGCATGAAGCCCTGTGTCCACCAAAAACGTCAACTTTGCCCTCCCCGGAGGAAGTTAATGGCATCAGTTGGCCGATGTCCTGCATTGACAGATCTACTTCCTGGGTTACAGGCTCCGCAGACTGCAAGCAAAGGACTGGACGGTTTAAGATCCCGTTAGATCGCGAAGTGCCCGAGATAAGCGAGAGTCGTTTTCCATAGCTCGTTGGAACAATTAGGAAACTTTAACCCTTTTAGCAGGCGCCTCATTCTTGCACCTTAGCAGCCCAGGGTGATGAGTGTGGCAGCACCTCCTTTCTCCGATCGTTGAGTTGGAGGGATACGCCTCTGCATATGGTTTTTCGCTGTCCCGCCGGGAAGCTTGCGAAATATAACGTGATAGGGTTTGCTCCATTTTCTCAACGTCACGTGTCGGTTAGGTGGTGCTCGATCTGGAGCATGAGAGGTTCGGTGTTCTCCGACTGACAGACGGTAACTATCCGAATTATATTGCTTGTTAGCACATCTCCCACTTTTGTGCAGTTTCCACGCCTGGGATCGTTTCTTCTACATACTCCAGTATGAATGCTTTGCTGTCCCCAGCTTTTGCACAGGGCCATGCCAAGATTAACCGGTTTCCAAATAAGTCGTCTACTTCGTATTGCCTCTGCATGATCTCTGCATATTCTAGAAGGGACTGAGTCTCACTATCATCGAACTCCATGTACTTAGCTACCTCAAGTGCAATCCTATGCACTTTAGCTAGATCGGTCATTATATCAGTGTGAGCAAAACTTTGCAAGATAAAACCTAGAGATCTAGTTTACCTAGCCCACTAGGTGCTGATTAACTTTCTTGTGAAGTAATACTCAATAATCAATAAAATCTAGGCTAGTATGGGAAAACATTAAGTCAAGAAGTTTCTTACTACTGTGGTTGCGACAAGCTAAACCCCAAAAAACTCAAAAAAATTTAAGTGATGTAAAACTTATTATCATCACTTCACCCCACTTCTGTCAGTGCTGAGGTATTGAGAGGATTGGTTACTATCTTCCGAATGAACCCCCAAACTTGGTACATATGCAAGCTAGTAAACTGACTATCTGTAGCTTCTTTCTCAGATTAAAGAGCTACTCATGAAAATAATATTTAACCCTTTGAAAAAAATTTCTGACTTTAACAGCAATAGTCGTCTTCCTTTTTAACCCAAAAACTCGGCAGTGATACCAGCAACCTTAACCAGGTGTGACATGTGTACAATGAACAATCACTGTAACTTAAGATTTATGATTGCTGTGGAGAAAAAACGCTGTTCAGACTTCTTCAAAAAGAAATAGTTCGATTTGTCAAGGGACTAGAAATTAATATAATCTGCAGAACACTAAACTCAAAGAATCAAAAAAGAATCTTGTGAGAGATTCATCCTCGGATCAAGCCACCATCTGTTGCACTTGCTGCAGATGTAGCTCAGATCCCGCGACGAGCCGACATATGTCGTGGTTGAGTTAAAGGTGTTAGAGTATTTGTCGAGTTAGACAATGGTAGTGAAATTGGCAATGATAGTGAAATGACAGAATTATATATTACACATAGATATGGTGTAAATAGGGTGAACTTGAGACCAACCTGGAAGAAGATTTATTAAAAGTTATCTCTCTCTCTCCAACCTGGAGGACGAGGATGTCTGCTTTCGTCTGACCCCTGCCCGCGCAAACCTGTTCAGCTTGGTAGAACCTTCCAGGAGTAAAACTACCACTGGCATAGCTCTTAGGGTAATCAGGGTACGCAAGCTACCATACCTCGACAAGGTATTGACACCGGTGATGGCAGATATATATATATATATATATATATATATATATATATATATATATATATATATATATATATATATATATATATATATATATATCCTCCTATAGGTTATGAATTTTCACTATTAAATACACTGTAGACACGATCCATGCCTGGTGGTTACACCCGAATAACGAGATAGGTTGTAGATACTCTGTCTATATCTGACTTGCCGCTAATACGTGCGGAGGTTTTGGGATGACCCGAAAACACACACAAGACGAGGTCATATATAGGAAAATCAGCCCACTGTGCTATTATCCAGCACGTGTAAGTTGGCCTGCGCACTTAATGTTTAAATCCGGTTTGGCTAGGTTGTGGACTTGATTTAGGACTGGACGCTCCGTTTAAGCGCACAAAGTCTGGTGATTTAAATTCTGCTAAAGACGCTGGGCTGATAGATATGTTGGAAGCCGCAATGCTCTGCCTGGTGATCAAGAGGCGAGTAGGAAACCACTACTGCCAAATACGATTTTCAGATTTGCTATGGCTCGTTACACACTGCGTGAGCTTATTTCCCATTAGAGGGATGGGCGTTGGCATAAGGGTTTTGCTTCAAATATGGGGTGACAACTCGTGGTGCTACTTGTTTTCAGAAACCGCTAGATCGAAGAGAATGTGTCATTCTTTGCCCGCCTGGAATCTTGCGCTAGCAATTTCGGGTGTCCTGAAACTGAGATCCAAAAGAAACGACCTTTACATCAAGCAAACAATACAATTACAATAATGTTATAATAAACAGTTATGCTCCACTATGGGATCTATGATTATGGTTGTCAATGCTATGATAGTCTCGGCTGTCTTTATCCGGGTGAGTCGCCCTCCTGTTCCTTCCACTCTATCAATTATCAGCATATGCCTGCATAGGCTAATATATTTTGTACACACATGTACCTGTCAGTAAATGTTCTGACAACCAAATCTACTCCGTCCTCTTTCAACTCAACATAAGGGATATCTAACCCTGTAGTTCCACCTGACTGGATACGCTATTCATCTTACAACGTTAAGTGAATTTACATAAAAATACAGCATTTGATATTACATAATAAATGGTATGCGCCCCTTTGGGGTCGCTACACAAAAAGGGAAAAAATAATAACCTCCCAAAATGTAATATTTGGAAAATGCAATAATAAAGCTATAATAATAGAGTTGTGACTCAACATAGATATAATTATATCTCCAGCTAATGGCTGCTTTCTGAATTGCTGTGAAAGTTCTAAACTGGTGTCTAACTAAACAAGTAGGCATAAACTATTTCCACACAACCACTAGAAGTTTCTATTAGAAAGTAGTAAGTGACTATCTCCCATAATTCAGTGTTATGGTGCCTGCACATCCCTATTCAGTTTTAAGTGAATAACCTACACCGCTGACAGTTCCTTACAGCAAAGACCGTTATTTTAGCTGACTCTTAAACCTTCTTTTTCTTCTTCTTCCTCGTTCGCCCTGAAAAGGACGGTGGTTGCGTTGTGTCTGTTTACAACGTAGCTGTGATATCTGCACCTTTCGGTCGACACATCCGACTTCTGCACGGCATTTTTTAGGACCGGGTTTGCCTTCCCATTTCGATCCACACTCGCTCAGCCAGCCTGCACAGCTGCAGACTGTTTCCAGGACCACCACGTGGAGGTGGAGTGCGGTCTTGACCAGCTCTGGTTCGCTGGTCCTGACGCAGGCAGTCAAGCTATGAGTCGCTGACTGCGGTCTCTATTGCTGCGTCTTGAGGTCCCACTCTTAAACCAATGGTAAGCACTGCACGGACTACTCTGTTATCGTAAGTTTATCATTAGCCCACTGTATACAATAACAATAATACTGACACCTGCTGTTTAGCTCTCCTGTTAACTACGGCGATGGACGGCGCTACATTATCACCGAACTAATTACCGGGAGAAATCCTCTAAATGAATTCAAGTCACACTCCTATCAGGTATATATAAAAAGCTAACATGAATATATATATTATAAGAGATGTCTACTTACCCCGAGATGAACGAGAAAATAGGCAACACAATTTAGTTCTGTGTTAACGTCTGCCTTAGTCTCATGTGGTCATCACGGGCAGGAAAATTTTACGACTGTGCTTGACTGATTAAATCTATCTAATTTTATAGTCTATCCCAGGAGCTATACCATTGCGTGTTAACACGGATGAACGGCGTATAAGGCAATCATGGGTAAGACAAATATTATTCTAGAGGGAAACATCAGAAGACAGCAGCGAAAAGTTTCATAGATAGACGTAATATTCCAGCACTCACTGCGGCGTTTAAGAGCCATAACAAAATCTCCCAGAACGAAAGTGAGTGTTATCTCCCCTTTTGATCCCGCTGTTAGCTTCAGCAGTCTAGCGGTTCGCTTCAAAGAACTATTTCTCGCTGGAGATCACACCCGTTACGCGCAAGAGACATTCCTCTGGTCAGACAAACGCCAGGTGCAGCTCAGGTAATATTATCGTAAGCTGCGCTTACCGCTACTGACCAGTGGGGAATTTATAATGAAGGCCAGAACGAAAACAAAGCCACGGGGTGGGGTCTGAGAGGGGAATAATGGGCTACGTAGGTAAAATCCGAAAGAAAAGAAAATACATAAAGTCGAGGAAACCAGAACATTAAAAGAGTAATAAAAAATGGGACGTGATGGTAAAATAAATTATCAATCACCGTGACAGTCGTTTATATTATGGCGCATATTATTACAAGGCAGTCCTTGTTCTTAAATCCAAAGGGGAAAAAAGTCAGAGGTAGACCAAAAAAACACATAGAGAAGAGAACTGGATACAGAGGTAAAAATGATGAGGAAAACATGGGAAGAGCTTGAGCGGATGGCACAGGACAGGAAGACTTGGCAATAGTTTGTTGAAGGCCTATGCTCCTCGGGGAGCTAAAGGGTATTGATTGATTGATATTATTACTAATCTTCCTCTTTTTAAGCTTTCATTCTTCACTCTATGACAGTGATATTTGTTTTTTTTTCTCATTGCAGGATCACCCACCATTATCGCACATTCTCCACATAGAACAGGTAGACGTTTACTTATTGATTTATAAATGACTTGTCAGATTTTCTCAGAAAATTAGATTATCAACTTATAAATAATCCTGCTGGCGATGATGATGTCATGTACACTGATGAGTCTATGATCCGTGGTGAGAAATCAGGGTGTGGGCTCTCTGCTAGAGTAAGTGGCTGAATCGTCGCTGAACATAGCGGGGCGTGCATGAAAACAACCTCCAGCATGAGAATGAAGGTAGAGGCAGTTACTGCAGCCTTAAGGTGGTTTAACAAGGGCAGTTATTGTATCAGACTCACAATGCATGAGTCGGAAAGTCCAAAGTGGATAGCTCCAGCATGAATGGAAAACCTCCAAAGAAGCCTCGAATCTTAAGAAACTGGTGCAAATCTACTGTCTGGTCAAGAAGGGCTACGCAAAAATGATTGATTTGACAGACTAGCTTCAGGTGCACACATAGAAGGTGCATTCGATACGAATAAGCTTGAGATACTGAGAGTAATTAATGATCGCCTACTAGAGAATGACACTGCAATCGATAGAATCATCGAGGATAAGATTGCTACAATTTGGCGTCAAACGTAAGACCTGCAAAAATGGACGTATGAGAGGATGTATAAAGCGTGTATACAACCAGGGCGCAACTGAAACACAGAACATTCTTACCGATCGATATTTGCTGAGGGAGACTGAGCACCTGTGGGTTTGCTCAGATTGTAGTGACGTCGATTATGATCAACAATTATAAAATAACTCACATGAGCCCAGGCCTAATACAATTCATTGATTTGTGATCGTATAATGCTGGGACTATCTCTGTACTGGACAATTGCTTCAGCGGTTGACAACCCAGGAGCTGTACGTATCTATTTCAGAAACAACTACCAATCAAAGATGACAGGAAGCTCTATATCGAATATTAAAGCAAGAGGTAAATAGACCTTAGAAAATGTTGCCTCGGAAAGTGTTTCAGCCCTTTTACTCATTAACACTCTAAGTCGGGGATGGAAGGGCGAGCCGAGCCCACTTGAGCCAATTCTTCAAATTCAGCATCCTGTACATGTTGTTTCCCTTTCCGCCTGCGTTTGAAACTGAATCCAAGCCACCTTGGTTGCAACTTTCAAGTTCACTACTGTATTTTAACCATACTGCAAGCGTCAGGCAATTGTGAAAGTAACCGTTGTGTAGTATATAAATTACTGTCCGAAGAATATATATGGTTGTTCGTCCATCACGGGTGATGAAGACCACTCTGTTCATCCAATTATTTAAGAATATGTTAGGTTAGTCTATGGGTACGAAGGTGACTGAAGAGCCCGATGCGGGCCTGGAAAGATCTTGGACAGTGTGGGCAGGGAATGTTTGCTTCATGTGAAGGTTTTATTTCACGGTCCTTTCTAGCTTGTCTCCGCTGTTCCGCTGCTGCTCTTCTGGATGATTCGCATGCTGCTGCACCTTTACGAAGAGATGTGCGCCAAGCAGTTCGGTCTTGCGCAGCAGCTTCCCATGTGTCTGGGTTTATGTCAAAGGTTTTCAATGACGTCTTTAACGTGTCTTTGAAGCGCTTCTTTTGGCCACCATGGGAGCGTTTACCCTTCTGCATCTCACCATAAAAGAGTATCTTTGGCAGTCGATGGTCTGGCATGCGGACTACATGACCTGCCCAGCGAATTTGTGACTGCATCAGAATAGTATCAATACTAGGGATACCAGCTCTGTCAAGAACGGCGGTATCCGGGATCTTGTCTTGCCATTTGATGTTCATTATCTTCCTGAGACAGACTGTATGGAAGTGGTTTAGCTTCTTTACGTGGCGCCTGTATACAGTCCATGTTTCACATGCATATAGCAGCACTGGAAGCACCGCAGCTCTGTACACCTTCAGCTTTGTCTGTAGACTAATGCCACTTCGATGCCAAACGTTGGTGTATAGTCTGCCAAATGTGCTGCTGGCTTTGGAGATCCTGGTGTTCACCTCATCATCAATGACAATGTTCTGGGATAGTGTGCTACCAAGGTATGTGAATCTGTTCACAACATTCAGTTTCTCACCATTAACCTTGATGACTGGCTCAGTATAAACTGTGCCAGGAGCTGGTTGGTACATAATTTCTGTTTTCTTCGTGTTGATGGTAAGCCCAAAGTTGGCGCAGGCTTCGGAGAATCTATCCACACTATGCTGCAGATCAGCCTCTGAGCCAGCATTGAGGGCACAATCATCAGCAAACAGAAGATCTCTGATGGTGTGTGATTTGACCTTGGTTTTTGCTTGAAGCCTCCTAAGGTTAAACAATTTTCCATCAATACGATAACTAATGTCGATTCCTGTGTCCCCGTCTCTAAAAGCATCAGTCAGCATAGCAGAAAACATGATACTGAACAGAGTCGGTGCAAGTACGCACCCTTGTTTAACTCCATTTGAGACGGGGAAAGGCTCTGATAGCTCACCGTTTTCCTGAACTCTAGCCTGCATTCCATCATGCAGTTGCTGCACTATTGTGATAAATTTCTTTGGGCAGCCGTATTTTGCCATGATCTTCCATAGACCCTCTCTACTGACCGTGTCGAACGCCTTTGTCAAGTCGATGAAAGCTGTGTACAGGTCACAGTGCTGTTCTTGGCATTTTTCTTGTAGCTGTCTTGCAGCGAACACCATATCTGTGGTTCCACGTTCTTTCCGGAATCCACACTGACTTTCAGGTAAAAGACCTTTGTCAAGATGAGCCGTAAGGCGATTCAAAAGGATTCTGGCGAATATCTTCCCAGCGATTGATAAAAGAGAGATGCCTCGATGATTGTTGCAGTCTTGGCGATTACCTTTACGTTTATAAAGATGTATAATTGAGGCATCTTTGAGATCGTGTGGGATGGTTTCACTCTGCCACATTTGCTGGAAGATCATATGAAGTTTCTCTATCAGAACTGCACCGCCATCTTTATAAACCTCAACAGGAATTGAATCGGAGCCAGGGGCCTTTCCACTAGACAGTTGACGAATCGCTTTTTTAGTTTCCTCCAGAGTTGGTACATCATCTAATGCTTCATTTATAGGAATTTGGGGCAGGCGGATGATGGCTTCGTCGTTAATAGATGATGGCTGGTTCAAGATATTATTAAAATGTTCAGCCCAGCGTTGGAGAATTTTTTCCTTGTCTGTAATTAGTGTTTTTCCATCTGCATTAAGGAGGGGAAATGATCCTGATGATGTTGGACCATAGACCGCTTTGAGTGCAAGGTAAAAGTTTTTCAAGTCATGGCTGTCAGCAAAGCCTTGGATCTCATCTGCTTTATTACTCAGCCATGAATCCCGCATCTGGCGTAGTTTATGTTGGACGATTCTACGCATGTTGTTGAAAGCGTCTTTCTTGGATGTAGATTTTGGATCATTTAAATATGCTTTATGGAGATGGTGTTTCTCAGCCAACATCTGCTTTATATCATCTGAGTTCTCATCAAACCAGTCATTTTGTCTCTTGATGGAAGGACCCAGGACCTCTGTAGCAGTGTTGTAGATCTGCTCACTTAGGGCTGCCCAATTTGTTTCCACACTTTGGCCGTCTAGCGAGATAGATTTGAGACGGTCTTCTAAGGTGTCAGTAAATGACTGTTTGATTTTTGTCTTCTTTAGTTTGGTGACATCCAGCCTCTTTTGAGTTTTCTTCCCCTGAGGGCGCCTGGCTGGTTGGATACGAATTTTAAGTTTAGATACAATGAGGCGATGATCAGTCCAGCATTCGGCACCACACATGGACTTGGTCACCCGGACATCTTGCCTGTCCTTCTTCCTAACAATTACATAGTCAATTAGGTGCCAATGCTTTGAGCGAGGGTGCATCCAGGAGGTCCTGTTGCGGGTAGGAAGTCGAAAAATGGTGTTGGTGACAAGGAGGTCATGTTCTGCGCAAGTCTGGAGGAGAGACGAAGTCCATTACTGTTACAGCGACCCACGCCGTACCTACCAATAGTGCCATTCCAGGAGATGTTATCTGAGCCTACTCTTGCATTAAAGTCACCAAGAATGATGAGCTTATCTGCTTTAGGAACTGATGCAATGACTGCATGTAGTTCTTCGTAAAACTTATCCTTGACATCATCCTGGTTTGTCATAGTTGGTGCATACGCGCTAATGATGGTGGCATGTTTTCTTCCATAGAACAGAGGGATCTTGACCGTCATGAGTCGGTCATTTATTCCCTTTGGGGGCCCCGCTAACTTGCTGACAATTGCTGTTTTGATTGCAAATCCAACCCCTGCTTCTCGTCTTTCTTCAGTTCCTCTTCCGCTCCAAAAGAATGTATAACCTGCACCCTTTTCGCAAAGTTGGCCCTCGCCTGCAAGTCGAGTTTCACTCAGTGCTGCTATGTCAATGTTGTACCTGGCCAGTTCTCTCCCAATCAGGGCAGTTCGTCTCTCAGGTCTGTTTGCGTTAAAGTCTTTGTCAAGTAAAGTGCGCACATTCCATGCGCCTAGAATGAGGGGGAAAAATCTGTCCTTTCTTTTTCTTATATGTCGACCGCCGAAGTAGGGTACCCACCAACCGCGGTAAGCTGGTTAGGTAATGGTGAAGCAGGCAATGTTTAGGGCACCTTTTCTAGCCCCTTCCTCATGCCATGGAGGTGAGCAGTGCTTTCCTAAAGAGGGCTGCTCAGACACTCAGGGGGCTGCCGAATCCCACTGCTGCTCCGATCAGTGGAAGACGACCATATGGCCTGAGCCGCCTGTGTGTAGGTCTGCGACTACGACTGCCAGCGTACCCACGCCTGCCGCTTCGCCGCTCGCCCATCGCCACAGGACTTGTTGTGAGTGAATGGATGAATGGATGAAAGAGTGACTTGCGCGGTGATTTGGATTAAAGTGAGGAAGAGTTGCGCAATTCGTCGACCTCACTCTCTCGCCTGGGTCCATCTCAATCCAGTGGCAAGACAAGTCAAGACGACTGGAGATGAAGTCAGGTGCAGTGGATGACCAGGGCTTTCTACGTGCCTCGCCGTGCTCCTTACACTCCACAGCGCGTTGCTGGTAATCGCCGTCATGCCCGTTGAACCAACAGGTGGTTTCTTCCGCGCAGTCTATCGAATCCAGTCTTCGCATGCATGGGTAGGCAGACCCTAACTCACCAAAGGTTTATAACCATTCGGCTACCCTCACCTAGTTTAGCCGGCCTGTCAAAGCCGTTGTCCGGGGGTGGCCGCTGTCGCATGCTGACAGCTACGAGGAGCCACAGGTGAGAGCTGGATGCCAGGTTTGGACCAAAGGTGGCTGAGCTGCCCTAAAAAGGGCATGACAGCTCCTTCACCAGAGGTACTACCAATACCTGACTTCCCAACACCACATATATATATATATATACACACGATAGGGTGGGCGAGAGATGATGATGCTGTTGTGATATGTGATCACTTTCTTGCACACTCGCAACCGACCCGATCAACAATAAAGCTCTGATTCTAAGGCATGGGCTGTATTTATTCACACAACCCAGTCAGTGACCCAAACCCACAGAGCAAACTAATGAACAAACATCGAACAAGTAACCAAACAAACAAAACACCCAGCCAGTGCTCAATTCCTAATCTGAAACGCAAACAAAGCACCGACTAGTTAAAATCATAAAAGTTAAATAATGAGAAACGATACTCTCACCTGCCAAACATTCCTTCCACGCCACCTGACACACTCAACTATCATGCACACACACTCAGCCCATGCATGTCGTCTAATCAGACTAGTATGGTGTTGTGCATGAGGCTGGCAATCTCACCATGTAACACTGATTGCCACCGAAACCAATACTGCATGAGCATCTGAATGCTTTGTGCGGTCTCCATGCGGAGGCCAGCCACACTGGTGGCCATATGCTCCATAAGAAGCGAGAAGAGACATAATTTGTTCCCAAGTGGACTCACGTGCTCTCATAAATTATCCGACACATAATAAGAACTAAATAGTAATGAAATATGCATAAAATAATATTAAACGATATGTACAACGAATACTCTCATTAATTAGCATAAACCATTACCTCGCAACTGATCCACTTAAATATCCATCCCTGCACTCTGAAGCATGTCGTATATGCCAACTGATGAGATTGGAAACTCATCATATAAAACACAATGTTACAGAAACAAACCATCGCAATAGCGTATAAATGCTTCGTGCAGGCTTCTGTTGGATTCAGCCGCACTTGTTCCGCCCTGCTCCGCAAGGAGCAATAAGGAACGTTTATGTCTCAAATGGGCTCCACGTACCAAAAGTAGGGGTATCATATTTACAAGGCATATTAATGACTAGAACTAAATACATATAACACGTGGCTGCCATCTTGCGAGAACAGCATACAGCCATGCTAACAACCCAGCTAAGCTGCGTGGTTGTACATTCTATAGTAACCTTACATTATAATACTAAATTTTATATAAATAATTACTTAGCAAAGCTATTCAAAGCAGGACAGATAGCCAATAGAGATTTTACACTGTATAAAGGACTATGAAACTAAGAAAGCTTACACCAATTAGCTATAGCCGATCTAACTAATACTTAACCACATTATCAGTCTAACATTACTGAAGAAGCACAGGACTTTATTCTAGTAAGCTGTAACATATTAATAAATTGCAGCACTCACCACACTAAGATAAACTATTTCGGCATCAGCGCCGTAGTTAATAAATAAAACAATCTAAATCGCGCCACAATTAAATATTATTCAAACCGACGTGTCGGATTTACATAAGATCATTGAAGGTTTCCTTAACCCTAAGCATTATGGAAATACTTAACAATTAATTTAATTTACACAAATGTAATAACCGAAAATGTCAGTTTTAGTACCGGCCACCTGTTATATTTCCTGAACATGGACCATATGCTCCAGCCACGCAATGTCTGAATAAATTTAGATCCGAAACCAACCGCACGCAAAATATAAATAACATTGAATTAAGTATATAATTATTTAAAATACTACGGCACAAGTATGTTGATCCTATATCATTTCTAACGCTATAAAAACTTTAGAATGTTGGAGAATAATATTATATCTACTCACACGTCCTAGGCATGTTCTTGAACTAGACTTTAACAGCGACTTGCCCAAGCGTTTAGCGAGAAATAACAGAGGATTTCAATCGCAGGGTAGCTTCGGCGCTCCTCTCTTCTGATTGGCTTCTATCCTTTAGCGATATGACTAATGTTCTATTTTTAGATCCTGACTGAGTAACACTAAAATGGCTGCACCATCGCTGTGTTGTAGTAAAAAGGTAGAGAACGACAGACAAAATGGCTATGACAAGATGGCGCTGTCACATATATAAAGCGTATCTCTGTTTGAATCTTCCTCCCACAATTCCATAGATAGCGGGGCGGGAAACTGAAACGAAGTTGAATTTTACCAGCTGGTAACTTCCCTTTAAAGGAAATATTTTATAGTTCATGAAAAAAGTGACGCTATCTCGAGGATTTTAAGTAAGAAAGCGAGATTTCAGAACAATGCACGAATTCCGTAGCACAGACGAGAATCCCAATGTGTGGATTTCGGATTCACACATTATATAAATATTTTTGTGGTGGGTAGGTTTTCTAATTTTTATATTTTCGCCAAGGCGAGGGCCGTGTGGCCTACTATTCCAATTTCCAACTGCCGAGGGATTTTTAATGTGCACACCTTGCACACAGGACTTCCTATTTTTTGGGTCCTTATCCGAGAAGGCTAAGCATCCGATCTCACTACCCAGGAGACCAGGGAGGAGTATGACATCATTAGGACCACTAGTTCTCAATAAAATATGTTCATAAACTATATTCACTCTACTGGGAATCGAAACTGGTACCATTGGAATTCGAGGCGGATGCCATACCTCTTAGATACTCTGCCCCCTGCTGACAAGAACATGTTAGTCCAAAACGTCACTAGTTTAAAAAGTATGTATTTTTTCCCCATTCGTCATCTAGTATTTTAATAAATAATCCCCTGCGATCTACCAGTAGAACACGATTGGCCGGTTGCAGACTTCCGGTCTACATACTTGGAATTATTTTATGGTTTGACGTTCTCTTTGTTGTTTTTTTTTTCATGTCATCAGCTACTGTGTAAAACTGACAAACCTGTTGTTCCATTTCTCATTCACAGGTATTACCTGTCCTGATGGCTGGTTACCTTTTGGCGAATCCTGTTATGGCTTTGGTCGTACGGGTATGATTTGGGCGGAAGCTGCGGTAAGAAAGATGCATCTCTTTTGATTTAAGGTTTTGTTTAATTATACCTAGTAATAGTTATACATTTATCTTCGTCATCTTATTGCTTAATTACTCCAGCAGTGGCGGGCCTTACCTGATATAGTATCACTTGTTTCATTAGCATGACTTTCTATCAAAGGTTGAACTTAATGTCTATGATAGCTGTAGTGTGGAATGGCTTTCTGCTTACTTATCCTGTAAGCACACTAAACATTGGCATATGGTACCTTGCTGAAAGGGGCAACAAGTCACACACACAAAAATTTGCACAGAATAAAACAAAAATGTCATATTATTTATGATGATAAAATTGGATGAATTACACGTAAGTACTTCCATCTGCAGTTTCTAGTGGTTTAATTTGTAATAACATTGGTACTTTTCCAATTTGTTATCAGTTCAACTGTTCATTGTCAAGTCCAGGTGTGTCTGTAACTTCAGGACAACAGTGCTGAGTGTGGAAATGTAAAGTATCGGACTTTTATTATAATAAACACGTAAACTGTGCGACTGTTTGTTAAACTTTTGGGCCTAATCATGGATTTCACAACCAGTAAATAGAAAAACGAGGCTATTTTAAATCAAACATTCAATATGTTATTTTTATTCTATTTTTTCTTCTTCGTACACTTTCAGACGTCAACTTCAATATTTTCACATATGTTGGACACCTTAAGATGTTCGGCAGTCATAATACCGGTGCCACAGTTAATCTCATCAGTAGTTCCTATCTTTAGCTTGTTGAATAGATAGTATCCCAATCTGTTGTGGCCAGTGCGAAGTCTGAAGATTACCACTTCTTCACTTCTGCTGAGCTGGTAATATACATTTACTGTTGGTGGTCTGGATGCTCTGTTTTACTTGCTCCTGTATCTGCTATTGATAACACTCTTGCTCTCGTCATAAGTTATGCTTGTATAAAGTTGAGTTAGCTTTTTACCTTCATTTGATTGTTTATGTCCGGGGATTTTGTAGTGAGATGGGAACCACAGTAACACAGCTCTTTTGAATTGCTGATAAGGTGTATGGAGTGTTTAGTTTCACAAGTCGGCATTATTCAGACTCCTCAACGTTGCATTTACATACAGCACATCTGTGAAGAGAATTACTTCTCTTTCGGAGCGTTCTTATGTAATTAAGGCTTCTGATGCAGTTTCAGATCAAAGGCCATATACTATAGCATTAGCTCTGAAATTACAAGAACATTTCCCTGTTGTGACTGAGTTTTGTTGTGTGTGCCATTGCTGAATCTCAGACAGACTCTTCCGCCTTCACCTTCTGCTGCAGTTGTTGCTGATCCCTCTGTGTATTGATCCAGGTGTTGCTGATCCCTCTGTGTATTGATCCAGGTGTTGCTGATCCCTCTGTGTATTGATGCAGATGTTGCTGATCCCTCTGTGTATTGATGCAGATGTTGCTGATCCCTCTGTGTATTGATCCAGATGTTGCTGATCCCTCTGTGTATTGATCCAGGTGTTCCTGATCCCTCTGTGTATTGATCCAGATGTTGCTGATCCCTCTGTGTATTGATCCAGATGTTGCTGATCCCTCTGTGTATTGATCCAGGTGTTGCTGATCCCTCTGTGTATTGATCCAGGTGTTGCTGATCCCTCTGTGTATTGATCCAGGTGTTGCTGATCCCTCTGTGTATTGATCCAGATGTTGCTGATCCCTCTGTGTATTTATCCAGGTGTTGCTTGAGTAATGTTTCTCTCTGTATTTTGTAGTTACTGAGTACTATTGAGATCCTGACTAATAATCTTCATTTTTGTCTATCGATTGTTAGTCTGCCTAGTCCCGCGAGAGTTAGATCTGTCAATGATTTTGTCTTGCTAAACCTTAGCCTTAATAGCGAAAAGCCAGAAGTAATGGTCGTCTAATAAAATGGCTTCCCCAGGATGCACTATCAAAGGAAATGGAACAGTTTTAAAACAAATCAATAAATTCAAATACCTGGACACATTAATAAAACGGATGAAGATGCATCTCAGAAGTGAAGAGCAGAATAGCTCAGACAAAAACAGCATTCTATAAAATGAAGAGTATTTTATGCAACAATTCTTTGCCAATGGAAGTAAGAAAGAGAGTTCTTCAGTGTTATATAGAACCAATCGTTACGTATGGGAGTGAGTCATGGACAATAAGTAAACAAGTAGGGAAGGCACTAGATGCCACAGAGATGTGATTTTACAAAAGAATGTTAAAAATACTGGGGACATCCAAGAAAGTGTAATGAGGATGTCCTGAAAGAGGACAATTCGTAAAGGGATTATTTTACAAGTTAGAAAGAAGCTCTCCACTTTTTGGGGGCATGTTATTGTAACAGGCTGTTTTCTGATTCTGGCCTCTATAATGTTGAGGTGTGTAGAATGTGAGTAGGGGTCAGGTCAATCTAGCCAGTACAATGATGCGAATATAGGTCACCAGGTATTGAGGCACCGACAGGGTGTAATGAAGACTCTCTCTGTCAAACGTATAGGCTCTCAGAGGTGTAGTAATCGTAGAAATGTGTGGTTGACATGATGTGTGGGTGTGTAGACATCAGATAAGGTGATGAACGCGAATGGGTATAGGCTCTTTGACAAAGGTACAGTACACCCACTCAACCACATGTAGAAGTCAGAGAATGTGGTTAACAGCAGCTGACTTTACAATACTTTAATGTAGTACGATACAAGAGACGCCGACATCAGGACATAGTCATTTGACAAAACTCAGAAACATTGCAAACGTGACGACAGTACATAACAGGTTGCATCAACAGATTATCAGTAAGCTGGGCAATTATGATGCTGACTTCAATTTAACTTCCTTCCAACAGCCACAGCTGAAATACCCCGCATTGCCAGCGGGTCTTTATATATGAGTTTAAACAACTCTATTCTGACACCAGCAAGTCAGATACATTGTCTAGTATGCAGCAGGCCGCAAAATATGGCAGGCCTCTAGGTACAATGGCCTCTGTGGAATTCCTTAGCAAACAGGGGGGTCAGCCCCTGTCCAATGTGATAATATAAAGTTCTTTGGGCATGCACAGGCACTGAGCAAATAATGTCAGCATAATTCGTGAGCTTAACTCTCGTATCCTCGATGAACCCTTTCCCGCCAATGGAAAAGTCACTGAGCTGGTAAATACATGTTATTCGTGATTCTGCTAATAAAGGAAAATGTCAAAGGGTAATTTACCTTGTCATTCCTACAGAAAAACACTAATAAACACACTCGTCTCCTAGACGCTTAGAAATATATCATGGGGAAGCGGACTTTAGAAATCTTCATCTCACACACAGAGGGCTTTCCTTCCCCAGGCTTGGAGCCAGGTCGAAGACGCCAAAAGCACGTCTTGGCACTCTGAAAAACACAGCTCGACCCCCAGATCGGAAGTCTGTCTCAACGCGCCACAAAAGCTTGCGCATGCGTCGTTCGACGCTAGACGCCCTGAGATAAACTCAGATGGGCGATGTTGAACACATACTAGGAAAAGACTGATCATTCAAGCCATATATGGTCAGGTAATAAGACCTCAGTTCTAGTTGCAAACATTCCGAGAAAAGCTGACCATTGAAGCCATATATGGTCAGGCAACCAGGCATCAGTTCTAATATTAGACCGCTAGGTTAAAACAAGTGGGATAACACCCACTGTTAAATGCAACCCCAGTAAAACATGAGTAATACCCCTTTGATCAGGAATCTAACAATAATGTCTCCAAACTAAACATGTACGTTTAACAGATTATAAACTCAGCAAAACTGTACGCAACAGTTATAAGAAGAGGAAAGTTGAAATATATCGAAACAACAGGCACGCTTGAATGAAGAAGCGATAGGGGAAGACAAGGAGCGAATACTGGACAGATTGACATATTTATTCATTCATAACCCTCCACTCCCAAAGGAACATAGGCCTTCAACAAACTCATGCCAAGTCCTCCTGTCACGTGCCATCATCTCAAGTTCTTTCCACGTTCTCCTCATCATTTTCACCTCTGTTGACATATTGGGAATTGATAAATAGTGCTTTAGACAGGCAGCTGTAGAGAGGCACTTGGCATGGTACTTTAAGAAGAAGAAGTCAATCCATTTATCTTTGTCTACCCCGTCATCATTTGTGTGATACTGTGGACAGCAGGAACATTGTTGCTAGGTCATTGTGAACACGTGGAGCTACTATGAAAGCTTTTGTCTATTTATTTGTGAGGTCTTCTAACTGTGTGTTTTATCCGTTCATCGTTTTTTATGCTAGCGTGTCACTATTGTAAGGATCTTTTTGCAACATCTCATTTCTAACTCATGTAATCTTTTCTCTAAATCTGCTATCATCTTCCATGTTCAGGGGCATCCATGAATGTTTAAACTGTCTTGTCTCGTCTTTGATCCGCCCACATTGAGCGTTAACTGTTGGTGACTTTGATGTCATAATGTGGAACTGTGCTATTCGGATTAGTTGTTCAGGTCTGCTATATAAGAAGTTTTCAATGATTGGGTTTTTTGGTCAGAGGAGTTGTCTCATCATGTTGCTGTGCTGGACAAAGCAGCAGGTGCTTTTACACTGTTTTATTTGGATGTTAGCAGTGTCTACGGTTTGATCTTTTGGGGTCAATTTTATGTCTACGATATTTCTAAGCAAGTATTGCCTCGTTCATAATCTGAAAATTTGGGTGTGATCTTCATGTCCAAGATAATTTATAGCATTGTTCTTATCTGATGCTGGTAGATGCTTGAAAAGCAATCTTCCTGTTTAGCCATTGCCCAGGTTAGCCAGTCCTCTTTAAGTTGTTTATAAATACTTGCTTTACTATAGTAATGTTGACTGGCTGGACAGTTTGTGGCATTGAGGCTCATGGTTTTGCTAGTGAACGTTTAAATTATAAACAGCTCTGGAGTCTAAGTTTAGTTCGAAGAGATAATTTTCTATTTTAATACCCAGGTCAGTTTTACTGACATTGACGTTTGTTCTGGGTGTCGTGTTGTAGCAGGCTGGCTGCACTAGACAGTGTGTCTCATGGTTGTTTAATGTCCCAGTTTCTCTTACTCCTGGCAGTTGGAAATACTTTACGTCCGGCTTATTAACTGTTTGACAATGGACGTGATCAAATGGCAGACGGCATTTGGCTTTTAATTAACATCAAGAATGTTTATCGTTCTCGCTTTAGTTTGTCTGGAAATAAATTGCTGGACTTCTCCCTCCAGGGAATAACAATTTAACCAAGACTGTGCTGATAAAAATATGTTACTCATGTGTTACTCATTGCACATCATATCAAATGTCATCAGCCCGACCGCACGTGGCCTTATCACACGTGGCCTTATCACTTCACTGTTCAGTCTGCTTCAGTTATCTAAACTCGATAAGCGTAGTTTTGCCAAATCGAGGCGAGTACATACGAGCATTGTCGTATGGCTAACGTTCAACAATTTCTTGTATACTTCTGTGCTTCTGTTTGAAGTTTTCTAGACGCATCTGGAAACCGCCGACCACGACTCAAGCTACGTCTTGAGAAAACATGAATTAGCGTGCTATAACTGCAAAGCACTACATGTTGAAGCTGTAAGAACTACTAACCAAAAAAAAAAAAAAAAAAGCCCCTGAGCACGTGCTCTCGCACGTTAAATAGAGTGGTGGTCGAAATTTCTAGTAGCTAAATCACGTGTCTACCGCTCAGAAATCAATCCTATTTCTACAATGAACTCTCCCTTTCGCGTACGATAATTACTTTGCTAGTCTCTTCTTGATATAAGTATGATTATCTCCCTTAGACTACACTCTGTTGTCATCGCTTGTTTCTGTGACGTAACATTCTGTAATGCTGAAAACAACTCGTCGATTTGATTATGATCCAAGCATATCAACGTGACAGTGTTTTGTACAATATCCTGTTCCCTCGTATTTCGTTTGCACTTGGGAATAAACCTACAATAGCCCCACAATATTTAACTCGTTTGTTCCCATATGATTTTATCTTACCATGAGTTTTCCTTGTAAGATAAAAGTCTACTGTCTCGCAATATTAATGACTTGTTTTGTTTTTCGTATCAGGCATTTTGTTCAGAATCAAAATCACAACTAGCTGTGGTGGACACACCAAGTACAAATGCATTTCTAAAAGATGTAGCGAGAGGACAAAGAGGTAGGACTATATTAAATATAGTAAAATACTACATCATTTACAAAATAAAATATACAGTTTATTTTTGACCAGAGTGCTTTACTTTTTTCTTTTTCTAATTTTCATTTTATATATATATATATATATATATATATATATATATATATATATATATATATATATATATATATATATATATATATATATATATACACACACATACATCATGAGCCATTGGAACATTTGTGTCTAAAAATATACAGAGATTATTATTAGATTACAATAAGTGAAGTAAATGAACGCCAGATTCCACATAGAGAAACACCCCTACAAGATTTGGGATTCATCTATTTTTCTTGGCTGCAGAAAACACAAGACTTACGGAATCGATACTGATATCAGGAAAAAGAATTCAAATGGCAAGAAACGCTTCAGTTGCATTGAGGATGTGTCAGTGTAGCTACCTTGTGATTAATAAGGCCAAAGATTCTTTCCCATGATTATACTTTCTGTTATTTCTGACTTTTATCTTCTTTTTGAAACTACCTTGCATCCATTCAACATTACTTTCGTGCTCTACTGGATGGTATTTGTGAACACGGCGGTTTTAAACAATTTTTATTCGTGGAACGTATGTACTTTCGGATGAATGCTAGAACACATATGACATCCTCCCTGAGTTGAACAATAAGACTCAGTGTCTGCACTTTTACTGCGTCAACAGACTATGATATGCAAATATATATACATATATCCGCTCCTCTATTTCTCATAAACAGTCTCTCAGCCTGGACTTAAAACTAAAGTACTTGTAAGCAATTTTCTCTTTCAGCTTCTAGATTTCAAATGTCAACTTCCAGAGATGATAACACTGACTAACAAAAAAAAACTTTTTTTTTCTTTCTCTAACATTTCTATGTTTTTCTGGTCAATTTTAATGCGCTGTTTTTAAATCTGCAAACCGTTTTTCTCTATCAGGTCGGGATCTCTAGAAATACGCAATTGAAGTTTTTTAACAACGCATACAGTATTACAACATCATTCGTACAAGAAGTATAACAGTTATGTAGGCTTGAATTTCTTTGCAGTCGACTTTCGTCGGTGAATGGCATGTGGTACATCGCTATGAAGCATCCAACAATAATCGGCAAGCATGGTCACACTCCACCATCCTTGATAACGTGACTCCATTACGGCGATATCTTGATGGAATCATTCTCCATGTTCATCGGTGACTTCGCCAAGGTTGTCAGGGAAAAAGTCAAGATGCGAATCGAGCAAATGGATTTTGAGGGACATGTTACAGCCCATAATTATGTATGCATCTATGCACTGCTTAACAATATGCAACATAGTTGACAGATTTGTGATTTTCCAGAAAGTTATCGACGATCGATTTGAATGCCATCCATGCGCGAAGTTCCCTACCATGTAACAAGTTCTCGAATTGTTTGTCTGCAATAACTTTCCTAATCTGAGGTCCTACAAAGATACCTTCCTTTATCTTTGCATCGCTAACTTGCGGAAACTTTTCTCGATGATAAGTGAAAGCTTTGCTCGTTTTATCTAACGCTTTTACAAAATTCTTCATGAGCCCCAACTTTATATGTAACAGTGGTAAAATGAAGGTGTCTTTGTTAACTAATGGCTCGCGTATTACATTTTTATGCCCGAGCTGCATACGATCCCGGATAGGCCACACCTTTCTTGCATAATGTTCCTGTCTGTTGCGGCTGTCCCATTCACATCGGAGGCAACAAAATTTAGTATACCCAGTCTGCATGCCCGTGAGAATTGCAATGACCTTTAGGTCTCCACAAATCCGCCATTGGTAGTCATTGTACTTTATTTTTTCCAAACGTATAGCCATATTGTCATAAGTTTCTTTCATATGAACAGAGTAGGCGACTGGAATTGTTGAAAAAAAAATTCTGTTATGCAATAACACGGCTTTTAGACTAATCTTGGAAGAATCGATGAAAAATCGCCATTCGTTGACTATGTGCTCATGACCGTTTACATCTTTGCAATAGCAAATGTCATCATCCATCTCAAAGTATTGAACAAGTTCTCTGTCTATGACGAAATTTAGATATCGGAGTATTGGGCGCTAAAAGATTCTATTCTTTGAGTGGCGAACCGAGTAATTCCGCTTGTCCTTTGGTAAGAGCGAGATCACGTATTAGATCTGAAAGTTCTGAATGGTTAATTAAGTAAACACCATCATTCACCGTTATGTAATCTGAGTCAGAATTAGTTTCTAAAGCAGGTAAACTATCAGTTTCTGATGGTTCATTTACGTCCAACGGATATTGTTCTGGTGCTACTTGGATCGGACACGTGATTGGATCATGAGGCACTGGTTTCGAAACCGATTCAATATTTGGATAAACCACAGACTTTCTAGTTTTAAAAGTGAAACCATGGATATTTGTCAAGCAGAAGTAACAATCAGTAGTGTGATTTGTATGTTCACGCCATATTACTGGCACGCCAAAAGGCATCGACTTATGCTTCGGCGATTTTCGCAACCAACCTGCCAATGTATCGAACAAAAGCATTTGGCTTCCAAGATTTATTTGCATCATCAACTTTCGAATCGAAATAAAGTTCATATGCTATCTTTAGTAATGGTGTAAAGTTTTTCTGGTCAACACGATCGGTAAAATATCCGCACACGTAACAGAACAGATCAGCCGAATTTCTACAACTTCTAGAAGCCATATTTTGCTCAGAATTATTTCAAAATACAGTAACTATTTGAAAAATCGCGTAACATATGTCATGCATCTTTTAGCAGTATAAAAAGTAGAATTATGTTGCTTTTTATTAATTTTTAATAAGTTATATAGTAAAAATGAAACGGAGCAAATAACGGTTTCCCAAAAATATATTTATTCACAAATATCTTAAGAACCCGACGTGATAGAGATAAACGGATTTCAGATTTGAAATCAGCGCAAGAAACTGACCTAAGAACACTTATTCTTATATAAGAAAGAAAAATGTTGTTTGTCAGTGTAATTAGACTAAGAGATCAAGGGTCTCTTCAGCACTGACGAATGATGAATATAAAACGTTGACAATTAAATTCTTACATTTGTCTCTTCATTATTAATCTTCTTTAGTGGAACAAACATCATTGAAGAGTCAAACTTTATATAACTAGTTGCTTGATCTACGAAAAATCACCCAATATGGTGATCTCACGAGTCTAAAACCTCGTCGCACGTTCCTACAATATTTTTACAAAATTATTCTATCTAGCGAAGCACTTATTTGATGACTTGTATTTAATCCTCTCCGTGTAGAATTCATCTCTCTGAACTGTAAACGGTTTATCTTCGATTAAGACTTGGAATATAGATCTCACTCGCATTGTTGAATAGTGAATCTTCATGATTGCTTTTCTCGTCTGTCGATCTGTAAATCTTCTGCATGTGTGCACATGTGGTTGTGTCCCACGTTATCACTACTAACACTCAGCCACTAGTGTAAACTTGTGCGAAGAAAAGAAAACGAATGAGTTTGCCAGCTCAATAAATTAATCGTTCGTGACCTTTTAGCCTGCAACGCATTAAAGTTACATAGGTTTCGATACTTCTTTGAACTACTATCTCGCTCGTGGTGCCGGTTTAGTCTCTGTATTACTCACAATTATATTCCACACACTCTATTATTCTCACGATTATGTCCTCTATATTATAAAGTGTAACAATGAATATCTTCTTGTTCTTTGGTCCTGGGCCGCTGACTGACAGAGCTATCAGTGACCTAGTGGTGTCTTGTAGGGCAGCAACAAACTGTCTCCCCTTTGCGTGGTTGGCAGCAATCGTTCATGTGGTAACCACAGCTCTGTTTCATGCTTTGCATTTCTGTTGTCACAGTTCTCCGTCAGTTAGCTTTTAGGCAGCCTCGCTTTCGCCTTCCTTATGAAGTCCATTGCATGACAGTTTTGTGATGACTTCAGGGCTTCTTCTGATAATGTGGCCCACCCAATACCAGCATCTATTTGCTATGTTGGTACGCATGTCTTCGTGGTGTCACAGACTAACAATTCTAGATTGGGGATGGTGTTCTTAAGGCTGCTTGTGTTGAAAAACGGTTGTTTTGATACTCCCTTTTTGTTACTCTCCAGCATTCTGCACCATTCAGAAGTACTGAAATTACGCAGATCTTGTATATTTTTGATTTAGTGTTTGTAATGTACTGGGAAGGTTTCCATATGTAGTTTAGATAGGCAAAGGCAATTCTAGCTTTATTCATTCTGTTACTGATGTCGTTGCTTGTTCCGCCATCTTTTGTTACCTTTCTTCCTAAGTACGTAAATGTGTTTGTATTTTGTAGCTCTTGGTTTAGAAAATAACATCAGATCAAATCCAAAGCAAAACAAATAAGCTTATTTGTCAAGGCAGTTTTTATTTTACATGGTGTAAACTTTCGTAAATGGGATCCTTCCCCAGGAAAATAAATGAGAGTGGCATGACTAGATCATTAATGTGGATCTGATGGAAAGAATCAAGCACATACCAGTGGAACAAGTAGTGAAGAAAAAGACGTGGCTTTGGATAGGACACACATTGACAAAACCAGCTGGTAGCATTGCAACACTCATATTTCAGGAGTCCTCAGGGTAATTAAAACACAGGCACACTTAAAACGCAGAAGGACACTGGAGACTTACATAAACGTGATAAAGAAGATATTGAAGAAATAAGTTTCGATTTCTCTCTTTCGTCTCCCCTTTTGATCGAGGTTTGTCATCAATACGGGGCAGTATATTAAAAACGTTTGATCTAAACGTGATTCCAAAAGGAGAAAAGTTGCAGCCGGCAACACGAGCCCACGTGTTTCCAATTACAAACCAGCATCTTCAAATCTTGGAAACGGAATACCGAAGAAGCCGATTAGTACAAATCTCGACCGAGATGTCAGAGATAGGGTCGTCAGTATCTGGTAACAGCCTAACAGAGAACCCGAACAACTTGATTCTTGATGCGGCGACGGAGGCGACAGAAACAAACATCTCTGACCTAATAGAAGAAATGCCAGATAATGCTGATATTGCAGACAACATAATGAGATAGCTGACACGGATTCGTAAGGCAAGAGATGAAATATGGGCGCTACCACCTTACGTAGCTGCAAGGACGGTAAAAGCAAGTTCTCCCGTAAAGGAGCAGCACCAGACTTCGACGGTGGAAGACAACAACAACCATGCGCCGAAACTTGACAAAGCAAAAATCACCACCAAAACAAAATGCTGGAGTGAAGCCCCATCGTACAGTGACCAGGTAACCTCTACGAAACGAGACCAGAAGCGGACAACGGCGCATAACGTGAGTCCGTCCCACAGACAACATGCTGTAATGCACACGGAGCGTAGAGCGTGCTACCTTCGGAAAATAAGCAATACCGTGTCTCGAGCTGTACTACAGGAGAGGATCGTCAAGATCACCCAGGTGTCGGGAGATGAGGCCACCCTCCGGTCCCTACCCCACGATAAAATTGTCGGTATCTCGAGACAATAGTTTTGCAAGGGAGGCATCGTTATAGTAGGGACACACTAAAAGGGAGTCTTGCTTGAACAGCTCGGAAAAAGCAATCTCTCTGGGTATGAAACTGTAATCCGGAAAAAAAATAATTCCAGTAGTCCCAGTGTCAAAAAGAGAGAGGCTGTGTCATGTGTTGTAAACGCATGCTTTGTCTATTCTTGGAAAATAGAAGTGGGTCAGCCAATCCAAAAAAAAAGCGAGCTCGCTGCAGCCGATCGAAAATTGTTATGGCGTTTAAAGAGAAGCAAGAACTGTGTAAATTCTAAAATGGATTTATGTATCGTGTAAGATGATGCATGACAGAAAATGATGGAAGCTGGTTCATTTTTCGAAGAATAACTCCAGCTCTACGCATGTCTAAGGAATATTGGAAAAAAATGATTACTTTTAGAAATATGTGCAAGTGAAGGCGTCAATATATCGAAAGATGTTGTGTCGATTGTGTTTAAATATTTGAACACATTCTAAATCGAAACCAGTTATGGAAAGTTTCACATGGAAAGAAAACTGTACCAAGTTACTGCTCAGAAAGGGAGAGGGTGTGTCATATGTTGTAAACGCATGCTTTGTCTATTCTTCGAAAAAGGAAGTTGGCCAGCCAATCAAACAAACGCGAGCTCGCTGCAGCCGATCGATAACACTGGACAACAGCCAAAATGTATCCGAAACAACAGTAGCTATTTTTAACTAATTTGGACATGCTGATCACGAATATGAACTTAAAAATCGCGAAATAGCTCTAGTTTTCAAGATCCGGGGGAGGGGGTGTTAAAGGAAGCTTACAGCCTTTATTTTGGTTGTGAGATCGGTGACCAGGACCGGTATTGGGCCCCACATATATGATGTCAATCCTATGCAACGAATCTGCGCTGCTGGTTGAACCGCAAAGGATTATCGATGCGTTTTGCAGTTCCAATGGTGTGGAGGGAACCAACAAACCATCTTAATGATTGTTACTTTTGCATGACTCCTTCAATTGGACATGGTATTTCTAAGAAGAAAAAGCGGCCTGTTGCCTATCCGAATATTCCCTCTGCTATGCGGCCAGTGCCTCACGGGGAAGGACTTCCTGTTCCTGACCCACGAGAATCTTATACTCTGGATGATGAAGGAGATAATAAGGCCAGTGGACATCCTTCACCCGTGAAAGCATCTACATCAAGAGATCCTGATTTCGTGCGTATTGAAGAGTCTGTACAGCCACATACAATTACCCAGAGTGAATTGAATGATCTAGTGAGAGATCTGGAATTGCCAAAAAATAAAGCAGAGCTGTTGGTGTCCAGACTGCAGCAAAGGAATCTTGTAGAAGAGAATGTTCGTGTGTCTGTGTTTCGTGCTCGGCAAAAAGGTCTGCTTCCATATTTCAAAATAACAGATAACCTCATTGCTTGCGTTGGTATACTCGGTCTGATGGCAGCACTGCACATAAACTACAAAGACGACGATTGGAAACTTTTCATTGATTCGTTCAAGCTGAGCTTAAAAGCTGTGCTGCTCCATAATGGTAACATTTTACCACAAGATCTTGATCCCTCCTCTCCACATCAAACTTGGACTAATGACTAGTTTTGTAAAGGCCATGGATCGAAATGGGGCAGGATTTTTACACCTTCTGGTAAATTTATCAGACTGAGTAAGGCCAAAATCAAGGAAGGTGTACTTGTCGGTTCACAGATACGTCAGCTCTTCATAGATCAGCGTTTTGATGATATCCTCAGAGGTGATGAAAAGTTAGCTTGGAATGCTTTCCAGCTAGTGGCCACAAACTTTCTAGGAAACAATACGCCGACAATTACCAGGAGCTTGTAGAAAACCTCTTGCAGCGCTACGAGAGACTAGGGTGCAACAGGTCTTTGAAATTACACTTTTTACACTTTCATCTGGATTTGTTCCCTGCTAACTGCGGTGCTGTCAGTGACGAGCATGTGAGATTTCATGACATTACTCCAGAAACTAATACTAAAAGCTTGTGTGAGATGCTCCAGAAACTAATTAAAAGCGACAGGCAAAAAGGCGTCGCTGTGAATCATTTCCGCTATGAGCATTATTATCATATGGTATGTATATGCATATGTGTAAAACTTGTTTTACAGATATTACAAAAAACTATAGCTAATCTGGTGTTTTAACGGCCATTTTCATATTCAGCAGCCCAAACAACATAAAGGTAACTGTCACGAAATGGTTTTTTGACTAGAGACTGTCTACGTATAGTGACAAGCCCCTAATGGGAAGAAAGACTGAAAAGATAGATTAGAAGAAAATGATATTGAAATGAGAACAGTTGGCACTATTGGCTCCGATGTTAAGAACCGAGGTTGATTCTTCCCTCGCCACTTCGGACGTTTTATGTGCTATAATATCAACCACCTCTAACTACCCTACGGGGATACGGTTTACTTACGATTCATATACACAACGATACAGACAACAGATAGCTACAGTACGTAAATAAAGTGACTGATTCCAGCTATAATGTACAAGTTTTATTTATATACACACACAAGTAATCAAATACATATCAAAAGAATAAAAGTGCAGTGTAAGCACCCCTGGAAAACAAATCAAGTACAGTTACAATACTTATATCATCAAACCTCAACCCTTCACCCACAAGGTTCACCTGTATGGAGAAAGAAGGTAAGATTAAAACAACACAACCACACTGCACTTGGTGGGGTCTCGGATGTCGAGCCTCTACTCCAACTAGCTGTTCTAACTTCTAATTTTAACTCTAAGTACACAGTCAGCTGGAACGACTACGAAGTGTCTACACAATCTCTGCACAGACTTCGTTTCTACACAGCCTATCCTGAAATCTCTCGAACACTGCTACACAACTAACTCTTCTAAAACTTCAGCAGCTGACCTCTGCTATGCTCGTAAATAAACTTGCTCTCAGTTCTGTCTATCTGCTATAGCAACTGTAGACTAAACTTCAGCAACTGTCATCTGCTATACTTGGAACAAAACTGTATCAGTTCTGCTTATCTGCGCTGACCTCTGTAGAGAGTATGTTCACCCTTTCTCTCTCCACAATTCTGGAATTGATGACTAAGGTTTAAAAGAACCTCACTGGATTCTGGACTGGAAATATAGCTGGCTTCTCCTTACACCTCTGAATTTACCTGCCCTATTACCTCTCTCTAGGTGATGGGCCTTCGGCTTTATTATGGCCGGGACGAAGCAAAATAATTACGACGACGCTGGCAGCATGCTAAATTTGCCTGTGTAATAACAACGAGCTCAGCGCTCAGGATTTATCCAACAAATCCTATTCCACTAGAGAAATGTCTTCCCCTGCCATCGGAAAAACCGTTTTCTATTCTTCGTCAGCCTCTGGCAAAATCTCAAACCCCTCTTGGTCTGAGATGTCAATCTTGCCGTGGGGAAAGTTATTGGCGTCTTTCGCTCTTCCCACTACGCGCCGCTACCCGTTGTAAACGAATAGAAAAATGCACAGCTGAACATTACATTAATAATACATTTCTATATAACAAATAACTCCCTGACTTAACACTTAAGTCCCAAGTCTTTAACACTTAACTCCCATAGTATCATACCTCCCTCGTGCTATTCCCGGTATGTACCACCATACAAACGTAATCATGCCAACGAAGTCCGCTCCCCCACTGTTCCCTTCTCTACCTGAGTCCAAAGTAAACATTACTGACCCAGATCGTCTTTGTTCTGCCTGACTAATTTAGAAACCCAACAGTTTTCTCACTGAGCCCTACCTGTGCAAAAATACTACACTGTCACTAAATGCAGCACTGTTACCACAAATACAATAGCCCTCCCTAGGAATCATTAAAGTTCCCGTACAGGAATATAAATCACATTCAAACTGATAATACAATTATTATTTCCTTTAAAATACTCCTCACGTCTTCTGAATACACAGAGCAAGAAATGCCCAACAATAACGTATAACCAGTTAAGCTAACATCTGCATACTGCCCAATAGTTATACCTCAACCCAGGTTATCAATTACCCTGTAGTTACAACCACGTGCTCTTGCATAAATATTCATTAAATGACAACACCCACGTGCTCCCGTCTAAATATATATGTAACTATATAACTCAGAATAACCTCTCAATGAAAACACACATTACACGCGCTCCCGCCATTCTGTACATTACCATAAATCACAAATGCAGGTTCTCTACAGACCTACTTTGAAATAATCCAAAGCACGACCATAACATCCCAACTTTTAAACCATCTAAATACCGCTATTCCTTCAATAAGGAAATATGTGGACCTCTTAAGTTTTCCCAGTTTATCACTACGATAGTATTGATGGCTCTGGAGTTAAGAATGAAATTAAACTTAAACTTCCCAAAGAAAACTTAACTGATCGGCCAAGGACTAGTAAAACTAATAAAGTACCACGCTAAAATTATGCTTACCAAATTCGAATGTCCCACTGAAAGGAAATCGACAATTTGCCTCTGGTACGCGGCTGGCAATTTACATTTAAGAGACCGGGCAATGAATTACGAGCCTATTTATCATCATAGATCAGCACGCTGACCTCTTGACGTCATACGCGCGGCTTTGTTCTAGCCCAATGGTCACTCTGCATTTCAAAATGCAGTTTGATCTCGGCCACTCAAAATCGTAAACCGTTCGGATGTTACTGCCCGCTCGTGTTACGTGCATGCCCCCATCCCCCGTTTAGACACAGAAACGGGATATCGTACTCCCCCTCTACTGCCAATTGAAGCAAAAATGACCGCCTTATTTAAAATCCCGAAAAATGCGTCTAGCTGCATGCCATATCTTTAAAAAAAAGAACCTGGTGCAAATCTGATCTAGGCTCTACAGTCATTTTCCTAGAATACAACTGCAACAATTCCCTACACACCAACTCTAAACTCCACCTACTAGTCATAGAGAAGAAACATAAAGCAGATGAGATAAAACTCCATCGTGATCTTACTCTGAAAAACGAACATAATAGAAGGAGAAAAACATGGGGTGAATAACCGGTAATACCTCCTAGAAATAAATGAAAAGAATTGCAAGGACAAAAAGACATTTGCCATTTGAAAGACAGAATCTCAGTACTTCATCACAGTAACGGGGTTTAATCTCAGATACACACAAAAAGTCAAAATTTGTTGTCCAGTGTAATTGTTATGGCGTTTAAAGAGAAGCAAGAACTGTGTAATTTATAAGATACCTTCACAGCTGTGACTATCGTGTGATACCAGTGTTCTTCTCCAATACCGGAACTTCACGCATTCGAAACAGAATACTATTTCTGCTCTACTACTTGTAGTGGTGGAAACATCATCATCATCATAACCCTCCACTCCCAAAGGAGCATAGGCCTTCAACAAACACCTGCCAAGTCCTCCTGTCATGTGCCATCATCTCAAGTTCATTCCACGTTCTCCTCATCTTTTTCACCTCTGTTTCCAGCTCTCTTCTCCGTGTGCTTCTTGGACTACCTCTGCCTCTCTTGTCCTGGGGGTTCCAGAACAAGGACTGCCTTGTAATGCTATCAACAGGTTTCCTCAGTGTATGTCCTATCCATCGCCATCGTCTTCTTCTCATCTCTTGTTCCATTGGCACTTGTTTGTTCTTGTCTTCAGTTCTACGTTGGTAACCTTGTCATACCATTTTAATCCTTCTATTTTACGCAAGCACCCTTTTATGAAAGTCTGTAGCATTTTGGTTGTTGTCTTTGTTGTTCTCCATGTGTCAGAGCCATATAATAGTACTGACTTCACATTTGATTTGAAGATTCTTATTTCGTGCTGGATCCGATTTCTCTTGATCTCCATATATTTCCCAATGCAATGAAAGCTCCTCTTGTTTTTTGTATTCTTATTTTGATATCACTATCTGTCCCTCCAACTATATTGCTGCCAAGATATGTGTACGATTTTTCATCTTGTAATGGTGTTTCTCAAAGTTCAACTCTTTATCATTTCCCATGTGTATTTTCAGACCCAATTGCTGTGACCTCTCATCGAGTGTTTTCAGTTTGTCCTGCATCTGATTACAGTTATGGGACAGAAGAGCCAAGTCATCAGCAAAATCCAGATCATCCAACTGCTTAGTCAGAGTCCACTGCATTCCATTTCTGTTGTGTGTTGTCAATGTTCTCATAACTCAGTATAGAAAACAAATGGCGACAAGAGGCATCCCTGTCGCACTCCCGTTCTTATCCCAAACGGTTCTGTAAGATGTCCTTCGTGAAGAACTAAGCATGTCATGTCTTCATAAGTTTTATTTATTAAATTAATGATCTTCAGGGAACTCCATAATGCCTTATCAATTTCCAAAGTGATTCTCTGTCTACACTGTCAAATGCCTTTTCGTAGTCCACAAATCCAACGTATAGTGATGAATTCCATTCCAGACTTTGTTCAACTATTATTGTCAAAGTGGCTATCTGGTCTGTACAGGATCTGTTTTGTCGAAAACCTGCTTGTTCATCTCCCAGTTTCTCGTCTATGGACTGTTTTAATATTGCGAGGATAATCTTTTTAATACTTTTCCTGGCACTGAAAGTAACATTATTCCTCTATAAATGGTGCACTCTAGTAATATTCCCTTCTTAGGCAACTTAACCAGATATCCTTCCTTCCATTTGCTGGTATCTCTTCCTTTTCCCAGACTTTACCAAGTCATTTATATAACATCTCTGTAATCGTGTCGATATATGTTTTGATGGCCTCTGGGGGAATGTCATCTGTTCCAGCCGCATTTCCGTCTCTTATAAGCTTTATGACTTTGTTTATTTCTTCCTTCGTTGATCTTTCACAGTTAATTTGTAGCTCTTCTTCTGCTGGCTGGATGTCTGTAGGGTTTTGTGGAGCTGATCTATTGAGAAGGTCCTCAAAATATTCCGTCTACCTCTTCATTTGCTCTTGTATATTGCTGAGCAGTTTCCCATTCTTGTCTTTTATGAGGCAACTTGTTTGCTTGTATTTCCCTGTTAACTTCTTTGTGCTGCTATACAGTTCTCTCATATTTCCTTTGGCTGCAGCATCTTCTGCCTCTCTTGCCAACTCCTCAATAAACTTCCTCTTCTCTTTTTTGATACTTCTTTTTACTTCTTTGTTTGCTTCTGTGTACACTTCTTGAGCCTTGGCTTTGGAACTTCTGGTTTTGTTGTTTTTAAATCTGCTTTCTTAATTTTTCTGTCTTTTATCTTATTGATGGTTTAGTTTTTTACCCATGATTTTTGTTGTCGTTCCCTTTTCTCCAGTATTTCTTCACATGTCTCATTCCATACAGTATCACCAGCTTTGAAGAAGTCATGGGAAACCATGGGCTATGAATAATAAATGAAAATGGAGAACTATTCTCAACCTTCTGTGCTTCAAATCTACTGGCTATAGGAGGAAGCATGTTTCCACATAAGAGAATACAAAAGGCAACTTGGATATCGCCAGACAATATAACAGAAAATCAGATTGAGCATATATGCATAAACAAGAAGTTTAGATCATCATAGTAGGATGTAAAGGTAAATAGATGAGCAGATGTGCCCTCAGATCACAACCTTCTGATAGCCAAAATAAAAATGAAACTCAAGAGGTGTGCAACAATGCAAAGTTATAGACAACATTTTAATGTAGGACATCTAATAAATCAAAAAAACTAGAGACAAATTTGCGGTCACAATATCCAACAAATTCTAATTGCTCCAACAGCTGGAAGATGTAGTGAATACAGAAGACTATTGGCACCAAAGCAAAACTGTATTGTGGAAACCTACACGATAACAAAGAAATTGGTCGTAAGAGGCGTCGACAGCAGCAGGTCTTCACAAGACGTATTCAACCGGCTACAAGAAAAAATGAGTCAAGGTTACTGAGGTCAAAAGATTAAAGACATGGGAAAATAAGGAGTCCAATCTAATTATTGTAATCGTCGAAGGGACAAGACCAGAGCAACTAAACCTGAACAACAGGGCTAGAAAATCTGAATCATATATACCACCTGTGATGCAGAGCGGAAACTACCAGCAATTGTCCCAAACACCAAAAAGACATGATGTAAAGCGACAGTTTGCCGGTATTGTGCAGGAAGACATCCATTTAGTAAGTGTCTCAGGGTGAAAGAGGATCACAACTATAAAGCTCTAACCACAAACAGAACCTGCTCAAACTGTCTCGGAAACTATGGGGCAAGGTGCCGAGGTTGTCCAGTGTATCAAGAAATTTAGAAAATACTGAAGGAATATGTGATCAAACACATCCCAATCAGAGACGTAAGACAACGATTGACTTCATATACAACTTTTATACAGGACCCAAAGACAAGCCAACTATTACAGCTGACCTCAGACACAACTGACATATATGACCCAAAGACAAGTCAACTGTTACAGCTGACCTTAGACACAACCTACATATCGGACCCAAAGACAAGCCAACTGTTACAGCTGACCTCAAACACAACTGACATATAGGACCCAAAGACAAGTCAACTATTACAGCTGACCTCAGACACAACTGACATATATGACCCAAAGACAAGTCAACTGTTACAGCTGACCTCAGACACAACTGACATATAGGACCCAAAGACAAGCCAACTGTTACAGCTGACCTAAGACACAACTGACATATAGGACCCAAAGACAAGTCAACTGTTACAGCTGACCTCAGACACAACTGACATGTAGGACCCAAAGAGAAGTCAACTGTTACAGCGGACCTCAGACACAACTGACATATTGGACCCTGTAAAGGCCTTTTTCGCGTGGGAGTTAGGTGTTATAGATTCTCACATGCGGGTCTAGTTTTTATAGACACCAATGTGAGCACATCTAAAGTAATTATATGTTTCATTGTTTGTACGCGACCTTGCACTATAATTGAATAGAATAGCTCAACTTACGCGCTCGATTTGTTGCCAAACAACAATTACGTTTGGGGCAGATCCATAAAGTCTTTTGATAAAGATAGACGTCTTCAACGAAGATTATTATAAGTCCTACCCTAAGTCGTGGGAAGACTCAATGAAGATATAGTATTGTACCTCCCTGTGTGGAGTTTTTGCTTTAGCCAATCCTGGCTCGTTTACGTATCACGATGTGATACGCTATTTTTATTCTCAGTAAGATTTGGGAGAGCTTCGGCACGTCTTGTCATGGCATGCCGTTAGTGTGTCCGGATCCCTTGCTGAGCAGTATATGGATCGTTACGCTTTTGGATCTTCAGGGAAGACATCCCGCGTTGTATAAATCTTCGTAATGAAATCTATGAATATAAGAAATGTCCACCGCAGTACTTCCGCCGTCCTTGAGATAACGGCGGTTAGTGAGTCCGGTCAAGTTTGACATTGATGTTATGTATTCACCACGTATTTATATCTGCATGCAACCCCTTTCATGATGACATGTTAAATCTACCCATGATGTTACCGTATGCGTCTTCGTTCAATAAATCTTTGTGACACTGATATCCAAGCCATGGGTCCAGTATATTTTACTCACAAGTTGGTCAACTTTACGACCCAGTCATTGCTGTTGGTGTTTCATTAACATTGGCCTATTCTTTCGGCCCACTGTACTATCATTCGCGTTGATAATTAATAGGTCGGCCATCTGACAACATATCTGACAATACCCTTGTCAGCAGTGACAGCTAACAGCACCAACACAGCACAACACCCAAACAACGTAACATCCATCTTAACAGACCCAAAGACAAGAAGCCAACTGGTACAACTGAAGACAGACACAACTGAAAGGTTGAACTGGGTATTACAATATAGTTGACGCAAGTAAAAATAGAAATGAAATGAAAAGAAATATAATCGGTCGGTACACGTCAAAGATCTTTGCTCCACACAGATAAAAACCTGGTAGATGTCAGGTGACGGCTTTTAAGAAAAAATAAATCATGAAGAAAATATTTTACTTGTTGCTATTGGAGACGACGACTATAACATGGTAAAAAAAATAATTATGTCATTGAAAAAGTAAATGTTCTGTAGCAAAGACATTTTTCGTAAACCGCTGTTTCTGCCTGAGCAGATCTGATAGTCCGTGTTCTAATTTGTTATAATTTATTTGTTAAGTTTTCTTCGTTAACATTATTATAATTTAATAAAATTAACATGGATTCTCTGTTTTTAAGCATCGTGTTACTGGCTTGGAGGAAACGATGCATTTTTAGAGAACATTTGGGTATGGGCGAGCACAGGTCAAGCCTTTTCCTTTACTGACTGGGCCCCCGGGCAACCTGATAACAATGTTTTTGGTAAGTAGGGTACAAGGGGGGTGAACATGAAAAAATTAAGATGCATTGGTAGATAGATAAACACATAACTAAAGTCGATAACTGGGAGACACTCTCAGGAAAGGAAGAAAGAAGAAACTAGACAACAGAAAGCCAAGAGAAACAGGCACTCCACTCAAGTCCCTGACAACGAGGTCATCGCCGCATTGCAAAAGTGACAATGATACGAGAGTTGGTCGGAAAAAATCTTCTAAATAAATAAAGAATAACCACCCAATTTAAAGTATTGCAGACTTTTTATTATGGATCAAAATGATAAGATGGCTAATAGGAAGAGACGATAACGTCATTTACAGCGAGCAAGCGAGACCATAGAAGAAGCAGCAATGTAATTCGTGTACAGAAACAACACACTATAAATAAAAACCTGCCAATTGTGGCGGGTTGTTGCTTGCAGTGGCGTATTCTCTATGTCTGCTGTGCGTGCTGTGCACACCTATGCGCGAAGGAAAATAAAAATTTAATTTATTATTCTATAAAATATTTCTCCTCTAAGTTCTGCTTTCGGACCGCAAGCATCAGGATAACGGATTTTCCCGCATAGAATCTACGAGTATATCTGGTTTCAGTTTCACAGACGCGTTTTATAGTGCAGTTTTTATTGGTTGTAGCAATCGCCCGAAGTTTGTCGGGTAATTCCGTCACAATGCGGGCTGGACCGTTCGGATTCACTTCTAAAGACTGATTTGTGTGAATCTGGGTCTTGGGCAGATACGTCAATACAATGCGAACATGCGTGCGGTGGCCTAGCAGCTCTCGAGTTGTAAAAATCAGCTGTGTCCGTCCAGTGTTTTTTGTGATTAATTTTTGTTAGTTGCCGGGAATGCAGATTATTACAGTGACAGTGAGTCTCAAGTTGTAAGTTAATTAGTATTTCGGAGATAATTGACATATACCCCTAATAACTATCGTTGCGTAATTGAATATAGTTGTTTTTTAAATTAAGAGGGGAAGAAGTTCAATAGTAAAAAAGGTAAAGGTAAAGGAACCCGTTACACGCCCATTTAGGCATATTGGGAATATGGTGTTAGGCCCATATTATCTTGACCATCGGCACACTAGGGGTGATGTGGTCGGCATCACGCCGGCCGCCTTAACCTTCCCAGAGATGCTGTGGTACCCATTTGGGGCTGGGTCGACCCAGGAGCCGTTTGTGGCCTAAAAAATTCCCGCCTCATCTGGGGATCGAACCATAGACTACTGCGTTAGGAAGCCAGTGCACTAACCACTATGCTACCGCGGCTCCCTAGTTCAATAGTAGGCGTACATATTCAATAATACAAGCAACCAGTGGCGTATCCTGGTAATGCGAGCTAGGCGTGCTGCTACTTAAAATGAATAAGTTCAACAGTAGGCGTACATATTCATTTTAAGTAGCAGCACGCCTAGCTCGCATTACCAGGATACGCCACTGGTTGCTTGTATTATTATAAGCATGTATCAAAGAAAATAAAAATTGTTATTTTTTTTTTACAAGTAACAATGTATTTGAAAAGAACGCGCTACGTTAAACAGTAGTAAACATGCTAAAAAAATGATAAGTTGGACTATTCTTTCTTGGTGTGCAAGATCGGAAACGGAAAAGATGCCTCATTAATGTGCTTCTTGCTTAAACTCAAAATCAGAATAACATTGCTTTAGCGGTTCCATCATAAGAAATAGGAATATTTTGTATGGCTTGCGTGTGCAGTTACTGTAAACAAGGCGCGCGGATAGTAACTTAAAGCAGTAGTCATTAATTTAAACGAAAATTCATTTTGAGAGGGCATCTATTTTAAAAACATTGAGCTCTCTAAAGCTCTTGCTGTTGTTATTGTTGAACAGAAGGACACCATTTTACTTCAGCCTCCCTCATCATATGTCGTAGGATATGAATTCTAACAGCTCCTGTTACGTGCCGGTTGTATACAGTATGGATGCATCCCCTCATACTTCCGTTCCTGCTTGTTTTACGTTTGATACCAAATTCCAGTAATCTTCATCTTCTTCTTCGTACACTCTCAGACGTCCACTTAAATGTTTTCAAAGAAAGCAGTAGTTAGTTTGAGGCTATTTGAATCTCCGTAGAGCTTTTCTACGAATGGTACAGATGTCGGCCATATTCTTAGCCATGTTAATTTATCAATTGCAGTGTCAATCTCTAATAACCGATCATTAATTGTCCTTAGTATCTGTCCTTATCCATCTCGTGTCCCCACTATTGGGTGTTCTTGAAGCAGTCCCAACATGTTTGCCGCCGAACAGACGTGCGTCCCCGGAAAAGGAAATGACTGCCACTTCTGAAAGTAAACAGTACATACTAAGAAACTAAAAAACGAAACTGAATAATAAACTACCCAAACGTAATATTAATGAGGACTGGAGAAAGAAGAGGACAGAATGAGTGTAGGGTGTTAAGACCAGCTGGTTTTAGACACCCCATGCGAAGGGCCGTCTACAGGCTTTAAACTGGGTCATCTCATATCTGGATCCAGTCGATATCACTCAGAGCATGTATCTTATTGTCACAATGCGGGTATCACGCATACAGTCCCAAACTACTCATTTTGAATGCGTTCCAGTTTATTGCCTGACCACAATCGATTAATGATTTCACTAGCTGATGATAACGAAGAAGCAGTAATCTTTGCTCCAAGTGTACTTTAAGGCGGCCAATCCAGGCTGGTTCTTCTGTATGATTCGCTCAACATGGTACTTGTATGATAACCATGTATCAAACGTTACTCCAAGATACTTCAGCTTGTCTTGTCTTCCTTGTTTTGTGCCCATTGAGAGTAAAGTCTGTAAGGACTGCCTTTACTATGGTGTTGTTCAAGAGGGGACCACATCACACCCGCTTTGTTGGAATTTACCTTAGAGCAGATTGTAGCACCATTTAAACACCTTAGGACGAATCTCATGTATGCTATTGACCATTTACTGTCGGTCTGAGCCAGTTGTAAATGAGTATGTCGTCTGCAAAAGTTACTGTTTGTCCTAGCTCAGTTGTCTGAATGCTGGCTTCTTGTGCTATATAGATTTTAAACAGTACCAGTGAAAGAGGAGAACCCTGGGTTAGCTCCACCTTTAATGCGCAATGGTTCTGACGTCCAATTTCCCAAGCGAAAGGCAATTGATATATCCGTTAAAGCAGCTGCTATCAATCTTGTTAGCCAAGGGTTATTACCTCATGCCTTTACACAGTTCACGAAAGTTGCAAAGTTTACGCTGCTGTAAGCACCCTCTTGATTGATTGCCACAGTAATGGTTTCTCTTTTACCTTGGAAACCCTCGTACACATTGTAAACAAATGTTCCAACGTTACTCCATGTTTTTTTCATGGGCCTAATGAGGATGTATGCATTTTCAAAGGCGCTGATTACTTGTCTCATGCCCATCTTTACAAGTAATTTACTAAAGACATTCTGTGGTGTAATAATTCTATAATTGCTAAACAGTGTGGGGTCTTTACCAGGTTTAGGAAGTGGCCGTAGGTAACTATGTAGCCAGTCTTCCAGCACCTCAGCATTCTGTATGTTCGTGTTGAAATATCTCACCACAATCATAATGCCTGTCATCGAGTTGTTTTATATGATGGTATTGTACAACATCAAGACCTGGAAAAGTGTTTCTAGCGGTTTCTAAAGCGTTCACAATGTCCTTTTCGGATGTGAGGTAGAAATATATCACACCTCTTATGTCGCTTTGTAGTGTTTTTAGTGCCCTCCTGAGTCACAAAGGTTCCATACCTTTTCTTGGCCTCTCTTGCAAAAGTATTAAATATATTAATGGCTCTCAGCTTTTGTTTTGTTCATCCTTCATCCTTTCCACCGCTTCTTCATTAATTATATTCTCCTTTTGTGTGTGTTTTCAGCAATACGTTTGTTGCTCTTTCCTTTTCTATTTCCTCCACTGTCTTTTCCACCAGTGTGGTTTGGTAAATGGTGTTCGAGCTGTCTTTTGTCTGGAATTAGGACTCAATGTGTATGCATGGCTATTCAACCATGTGGGCCTGCAGGATACTGGAAGGTCAGTTTAGGTTTCCTCCATTTCGTGGTTCCCACCCCCCTCTCGTTTTTTTCACAATGAGTACGACATTGGCTAAGAGCTCACTTTTTTGTGCTTGCAATACATCCCAACATGCAGATGTGGCAGCAGAAATCAATGCTAGATGATACCACCAGTATCCCCTGGTTTGGTTGCAAGTCATGTTGGGCCTCCATCATTTAAAGTGGATGGATTTGAATTGAGCAAAGCCTCACTAAAAGCCATACCCTGCCTATTGTTCGTTATGTTTCCTCACTCCTTAGACAGTGATCTATTGGTAAATCGCGACGACCGGTTGCATAACTCATGTCCTAAATGATATTTTACACTTTAATTTGTTCTTACAGTAATGATTCTGATATATATGTCTTGTCTGTGATCCACCATCACTAAGCGTTACCTCATCGTGAACTGATGTACTCATTCTTGTTATTTTTGCCACTAAATTTGGACAAACACAGAAAAACTTTTTGATAGATACAGAATCTTCCTTGATTTTGATTTGTTTGTTTGTTTGTTTTTCAAGTTGAACACTGTCTGGGATTATGGCGGAATCGAGAATATAAGTGGAATGACTTCTTTTGTAGCTGGACATGCAACTTTATTTGTGAGTCCAGGTAAGAATGTGTTTTCTTTACTACAATAAGATAATATGAGATTGTGCCCGGGGCTGGCTTACTGTGTCTAAAATAATCGCCACATATATCACCGCTGCATGAGCAGATAACTACTTGGTGCAGGTAGTTGATCGGTAGTATTATCTCGGCTTCTGCAAAAATTAACTTAAAATTAAAAACTCACGTGGCCTCATGTCTTCGTGTACGCTACCTCTGTCAGTCCTGTGTGACTGTCTTCAAATCTTACTTCATGAGCAAAGCTCAGCAAACCAAGACCAGTCTCTCCTAAACTGGTCTGTTTATACAATGCATTGACCGTATAATTAAAGGCGTAGTAATACTGGGTGTCGTGTAATTTCCTGCCAGGTTGGCATGAACTCATGTAGGACTACATAGAGTAAAATTCAATATGGCATTACTATATATATATATATATAGATATATATATATATATATATATATATATATATATATATATATATATATATATATATATATATATATATATATATATATATATATATATATATGTGTGTGTGTGTGTGTGTGTTTTTCGGCGTCTGTGGCCTAATGGATATGAAAGCAGTTTCATAATCCAGATATACCAGGTTCGAAACCTGCGGCAGGCGGTTTGGTAGCAGATCGCTTTGTGTGGACTGTTAACAATGGTATAAGCGCCGTAACGTTCAGAAAGCAATGGCAAACTACTGAATAAAAAAATTGCCTAGAAAAATCACAAACAGCCAATAAAAACCTGGGGTTGATTGCCACGACCTGTAAAGGATAAGCAACTAACTATATATATATATATCTAGGAGGACTTGCCACTTAAGGAACATTTCTCGCTTTTAACTCTCCTAACTCGGAACAAATATTTTACTATGACATTGTGGAGTTCTCATTTGCACATTTAGAAGAATATGATAGGTCATCGAACGCGCTAAGGTTTTATATCACAGGATTACCTACACAAATTATGTTTTGTAGAGGTTAGATTTATGGTTTTCTATCTACTGAATATGGGATTGTTCGCTTGAAATCATGTGGTATTAATCTGCGTGTTGGTGTCGCGTTTACCTCTCACGCAACCAACCACTACATAATCAATAGCTTCTGTAGTTTTTGGTTACTTATTTTTTGGAACATTTCCTCCCCGACAGCCGGCTTATGGAACCGGGGTAAACGGGTTTTTAGGTGAATCAGACATTAATCCGACCAGGAACGACCGGATTGTCCCACCTTTTTACAGGCTTTTCTTTAACTCGCAACGTATGTCACTTCCAGATGAGCAATAGCTCTGAAAATTGGCATAGTTGTGTATTCCCTATGACAATACAATAATCAGTCGTAAAAATAATAAAATTAATAAAATTGAAATTAATATTACTTTCTATTTGTTTGTATAAATAACATCATAAAATGGGCGATAACTGCAAATAATCTAGATGTATTCTTTCCAACAAGATTGTCTCTCTTGAAACTTCATTCCCCCACAATACATTAAAAATTATGTAATTTACAACTCTTATCAAAATATATAAAAATATTAACTTTCCGTGTAATATACTGATTAATGAAATCCACCTCCTGTGCTGTGGACTTGTTTATTGCACACTGATAATGTCATTAGCGGATCGATTACATTTGACTTAAATTTAAAAACAACAAAAATTTAAAATTAAAAAAAAGTATTTTAAACACAGGCTTTTAATGCACTAAAAACCCAAAAATAATTTTTCAAGGAGTTTATAGCTTGCAGTAAAAATGTAACATCAAATTGACAAAAAGCCTGGGGCGCTTAAGCGCTCATCATATATTTTATCCATAGGTGTCTTATGAATTATACAGAAGAAGTTAATTTCCTATAGAATCAATTATTTTTGGGTTTTTAGTGCATTAGAAACCTGTGTTTAACATAATTTTTTAAATTTTTTATATTGATAAACACGTCCGCGAGACGGCTAATCTTCTAATTAGATAATTAATGACATGCGGTTACTACACCTCCGCACGCTTACCCATGTTCGTTTATCTAGGCCTGAGGAAACCGTTGACGACAGCCGTATTGATTGATAAACTTTTGATAGAATCATGTATTACTTCCACTTGTCTGGTGAATGAGACAGGTTGTAGTAAAATAGATGTTCATCTAAGAGAAAACGTGTGGAGGGACATTTAAAATACAGCCCAACCGTTGTTTGGATTATAACAATCTTGGAAAATTAGGGCAGTGAAGGTCTCTTAACAATCTTAAGCAAAATGTTTTGTCGTAATAAACGGAGATGGGAAAAGAAAGTGCAACCTTGGAAAGGATTTATTAGATTTAATAATTAGGGCAGGTCGTGTGCTGGGTGCTATACTGTTTATCTTTGCTTGTGGACTTAATGTCACCGTCTGCTAATCCTGCCTACGACATCAATCGTAATAGGGTGGGGTAAGGATATGGAGGCAGATATGTGATCTGCGTTATTGACTTGCGCCCAATTCATACTCCCACCAAACCCGTACGCAAATACAGTACTTTGCAAAAAAAATGGCAGTCATATTTTCGCAACGCAGCACACTCATAGAAGCAAATAGTAATAAAAACTGTATGTTCAGAGGAAGATTGGTATCTCCCCTATCTATTAACAATGGTTTCAGTACAATCTAATGTTGCCTTCTCCAGCAAGGCAAGCCTGGATGCGGCGAGGCATACTTCCCACAACTGTTTGTAGGTAATTGTGAGTCAGACTGTCCCAGTATTTTTCAGCTACCTTCTTCAATTGTTCAACGTCTCTGAGTCCACTCTTTTTAAAATGATTCTTGAGTAGTGCCCAAACGTTTTCAATTGGGTTTAGGTCGGGACTGTTGCTGGGCCACTTCAGCACTTTCACATTCTTCTCTTGCAGCCATGCTTTGGTGGTATGGGCTGTATGCTTTGGGTCATTGTTATGTTGAAATGTGCACCCATCGGGGTACATGACCTGCATAAATGGCAGAAGGTGTTCCTCTAGTATGTCGATGTACCTTTCTTTCGTGAGAATTCCTGTGAAAACACACAGTGGGGTGGCACCTTTTGCTGACACCCCTCCCCAAAGATGGAATTTCTGGGTATGTTTCGGTCGCTGGTACACAGACGTTACAGGGTATTTCGTCCAAATATTTATTTGGGCAGGATAAGACCAAACAGAACATTCATCTAAAAAAATCACATTGTCCCATGACAAATTTTGGTGTTCGTGGCACCAGTTCAAGCGCATCTGTTTGTGAGTCTCTGTGAGCAATGGTGATGAAATTACCCGCTTTTTTGTGTAATTCATCCTGTGTAGCTCTCAGTTGACAGTAGCATTAGATACCTCTGGGCTTCCCAACTCGATCATGCGCCGCCGTATGTTTTCTACACTCTTCATTGGCCCAACCCGAACGATTTGGGCGAGACGCCGATGTTCCATTGTGTCCTAAATTCTTGGCCTCCCACTACCTTCTTTTCGCTCGATTCCATTACCTGCTTTTAATTTACTCATAATTTTGTAGACAGTCCGCTCAGGAATGTTCAAGGTTTCAGAAATGTTGGAACATGTTTGATTTCCTTCATTCCAAAGCTGTGAAATTAACATACACTTTGACTTTGTATCCATTTTCTGCCACTAGCATTAGCAATTGTCGTCTGCTCTATTATCAAGGGACTTTATTCTCCGCTAATTTTTTTTTTTACTTTTGGTAGTGTTTGCTCACTTAAGTGGAGTGCAAATTTTGGGCAGAACATGCATATTTAATTAGATTTCAGCATATTTAGCTGAGCAGTATGACTGCCATTTTTTTTTGCAAAGTACTGTAAAACTCTACTCTTCATGTAAAGGCATGCCTTGCATTTATTTAATAAAATCATATCAGTGTAATGGCCTGCAATTGGAAAAAAAAGTAAACAAACAAACAAACGACCAAACACTCAGCTGGTGCTCACGGGTTAACCTGAAACGCAAATAAAACACTGACTAGTTAAAAAAATAATAATCAACCAATGAGCAACATCATACTTTCAACTGCCAAAAAGCCCGTTCTTCCATGCCACCTGAAACGTCCCTGTATTAAGCACACACTCTCATGCACGTCATCCAATCAGACAAGTATGGTGTTGTGCCTGAGGCTGACAATTTCATCGTGTGACACAGATTGCTACCAAACCATAACTGCTAGATTATATGAATAGTTGTGCATGCTTTCGGGGGACGTCAGCTTCAATGGTGGCTCCATTATCCGTAAAGAGCGAGAAAAGAAATAATTATATCCCTAATTGAACCTACGTGCTTTCCTAAACCATCCCATACTCTTTCCTTCCATGACAATAATTAACAAAATAACATGTAATTAGACATCTGTACCCATAAGAACATAAATAATTAAACGCTTTGTACCACCAGTACTCTCCTTCACGAGAATAAACTATCAATACGCAACTGATCCACATCAATATTCATTCTTGCAGATTCAAACATGTCGTAAGTGACGACTGTTGAGACTGGTATTATAATAATATGACACGAAATGCTACAGAAACAACCTCTGCAATAGAATATTGAATCCTTCGTGCACCTGCTGACGTGGTGTCTCCATGCCCTGTAAGGAGGAAACAGAGAAATCCTTATAACTCCAAGTGCCATACACACCATGAGGGACAACTTGCTCACAAGAAATTTAAATAACCCAAACTAAATACATCACTCTCAAAAGACAATTAAAACCAAAACTAAGTACATCATCAGTTGTCACTAATCTCAAAGTAACCCAATACAAATATAATTAATTGTCATGAATCAATTTACATTAAATCCTTTTTTAAAGAAAAATTTAAACAAAAATGTTATTAATCTTGACTTAAAAAGCTAGAAAATATTAAGATCAGTATACAGTGGCCAAACTTCGTAAGCCTGGTGTCATCCACGTGTTGAGCCACCAATTACACTGGCTAACCAAAAAAAATTTTTTTTTCTTTCTCTAACATTTCTATGTTTTTCTGGTCAATTTTAATGCGCTGTTTTTAAATCTGCAAACCGTTTTTCTCTATCAGGTCGGGATCTCTAGAAATACGCAATTGAAGTTTTTTAACAACGCATACAGTATTACAACATCATTTGTACAAGAAGTATAACAGTTATGTAGGCTTGAATTTCTTTGCAGTCGACTTTCGTCGGTGAATGGCATGTGGTACATCGCGATGAAGCATCCAACAATAATCGGCAAGCATGGTCACACTCCACCGTCCTTGATAACGTGACTCCATTACGGAGATATCTTGATGGAATCGTTCTCCATGTTCATCGCTGACTTCGCCAAGGTTGTCAGGGAAAAAGTCAAGATGCGAATCGAGCAAATGGATTTTGAGGGACATGTTACAGCCCATAATTCTGTATGCATCTATGCACTGCTTAACAATATGCACATAGTCGACAGATTTGTGATTTCCCAGAAAGTTATCGACGATCGATTTGAATGCCATCCATGCGCGAAGTTCACTACCATGTAACAAGCTCTCGAATTGTTTGTCTGCAATAACTTTCCTAATCTGAGGTCCTACAAAGATACCTTCCTTTATCTTTGCATCGCTAATTTGCGGAAACTTTTCTCGAAGATAAGTGAAAGCTTTGCTCGTTTTATCTAACGCTTTTACGAAATTCTTTATGAGCCCCAACTTTATATGTAACGGTGGTAAAATGATGCTGTCTTTGTTAGCTAATGGCTCGTGTATTACATTTTTATGCCCGAGCTGCATACGATCCCTGATAGGCCACACCTTTCTTGCATAATGTTCCTGTCTGTTGCGGCTGTCCCATTCATATAGGAAGCAACAAAATTTAGTATACCCAGTCTGCATGCCCGTGAAAATTGCAATGACCTTTAGGTCTCCACAAATCCGCCATTGGTTGTCATTGCACTTTATTTTTGCCAAAAGTATAGCCATATTGTCATAAGTTTCTTTCATATGAACAGAGTAGGCGACTGGAATTGATGAAAATAAATTTCCATTATGCAATAACACGGCTTTTAGACTAGTCTTGGAAGAGTCTATGAAAAGTCGCCATTCGTTGACTATGTGCTCATGACCGAGGTGCACCATTAGACCTTTTACATCTTTGCAATAGCAAATGTCATTATCCATCTCAAAGTATTGAACAAGTTCTCTGTGTCTATGACGAAATTTAGATATCGGAGTATTGGGCGCTAAAAGATTCCATTCTTTGAGTCGCGAACCGAGTAATTCCACTTGTCCTTTGGTGAGAGTGAGATCACGTATTAGATCTGAAAGTTCTGAATGGTTAATTAAGTGAACACCATCATTCACCGATGTTTAATCCGAGTCAGAATTAGTTTCTAAAGCAGGTAAACTATCACTTTCTGATGGTTCATTCACGTCCAACGGATATTGTTCTGGTGGAACTGGGATCGGACACGTGATTGGATCATGAGGCACTGGTTTCAAACCAATTCAATATTTGGATAAACCACAGACTTTCTAGTTTTAAAAGTGAAACCATAGATATTTGTCAAGCAGAAGTAACAATCAGTAGCGTGATTTGTCGGTTCACGCCATATTACTGGCACTCCAAAAGGCATCAACTTATGCTTCGGCGATTTTCGTAACCAACCTGCCAATGTATTTGCACAAGTCGAACAAACTGCATTTGGCATCCAAGATTTATTTGCATCATCAACTTTCGAATCGAAATAAAGTTCATATGCTTTCTTTAGCAATGGTGTAAAGTTTTTCTGGTGAACACGATCGGTAAAATATCCGCACATGTAACAGAACAGATCAGCCGAATTTCTACAACTTCTAGAAGCCATATTTCACTCAGAATTATTTCAAAATACAGTAACTATTTGAAATATAACGTAACATATGTCATGCATCTTTTAGCAGTATAAAAAGTAGAATTATTTTGCATTTTATTAATTTTTAAAAAGTTATATAGTAAAAATGAAATGGAGCAAATAACGGTTTCCCAAAAATATATTTATTCACAAATATCTTAAGAACCTGACGTGATAGAGATAAACGGATTTCAAATTTGAAATCAGCGCAAGAAACTGACCTAAGAACACTTATTCTTATATAAGAAAGAAAAATGTTGTTTGTCAGTGTTATTAAATAGCTTAATTAAGTGTTCCGCTAAACCACGTGGTTCATGCCAGATCCAGGCTGCCATCCTGTCGTAAAGCTATTTCTATCTCTTTAGTAATTGATTGCATTTATGTCGGGTTCCACGCCTGAGATGTGTCCCTACTATATACTTACAGCAGTGAAATAGACTTACTAACACGACGACTAACATCTATCCACATTCATTCGACTAATTTATATCACTAATATGCATTCTAATATCCTACTCGACATCTCCTCGTTAACAAAGAACTAGCTAATCTTTAAAACCCTAGAACCGGGCCATGCTGAAGCTAATTCTAAAACCACAGAAGGCTAATGCTAGTATAACTAGAAAAATTAACTTACAATTATAAACTCACGTGTCCTCATGTCTTCGTGTACGCTACCTCTGTCAGTCCTGTGTGGCTTTCTTCAAATCTTACTTCATGAGCATCGCTCAGCAAACCAAGCCCAGTCTCTCCTAAACTGGTTTGTTTATACAATGCATTGACCGTATAATTAAAGGTGTAGTAATACTGGGTGTCGTGTAACTTCCTGCCAGGTTGGCATGGACTCATATAGGACTACATAGAGTAAAATTCAATATGGCATTTACAAGCGCTTCTGTTGTGGGAAAACACAATGGGGAAACAAATCTAAACTTCATGTGTCACGGGAAATACCTCCTTTTTGCTCTGCAGTAGTGGTCCACCAGTGGCCGAAAATCAAGAGTATCTGAAATGGGTCGTCAAAGCTGTCTACCTTCGCAGAAGTTTACTCTTGGTAGAGTTAAAGATAGAAGGATAATGACGCTTCTATCTCAAGGGAGATTTCAAAGGACGTTTTCATAAGTCAAGAACAATGCTGCATAGGACAGATTACTATTAAATTATATCTGATCTGGCTCCTTTTGTGAAGTTTTAAGCAATGGTTTCACTTATTCGAGCCCCCCGCTGGTTTAATACATCGACATTCCTTTTATAATTAATGTTGGCTCTATGGCTGTAAATATATCATAAATGAGCTCTCTTATCTATAAAGTAGTTAGTGTCGAACACAGCTCTTGAATCACAAAGATAGTGGCAAAGATTCTTACTTTAGACCGGTCTGGTGCTAATAGCTGTCTTGCAGTTTTGAACCACGAACCCAATGGGATATACAATCTCCTGGCACAATAAAATGGACACAGCAACTTTGATTAGATGCGTCGAACACTTGATCTGGGAAATTTTAGTATTCCTGTTGTGACGGGTACTCTGATTTGTTAAATTTCTAATCTTTGAATTTAAAATTACGGGTTCTCTTTTAAGTTATAAAGACGCCCAAATACTTTCATCTGTCACTTTTAATTATGGAATACTTTGTCCGACCCATCACTCTGGTTACTGAAAGTTGCACATTTGACGTTGCGATGCAGTCTAATCTGTGTCTCCGATTTCGCTAGATTATATTTACATTTCTCATTTCAAGTCCCAGATTGTACTTCCGATAAACTTGCCAATGAAAGCCAAAGTCTATTCTGGCTCTCATGTTAAACCAATGGTAAGCTGTTTATAAACATGTGGTAGAGGTGTTAAATTCTTACTATCCCGCTCGTGTTTTAAAATATCAATTTTAAAATTTAAACTCGTGACCTCTTTCAAATATTGCAGTAATACTTCCGATTGTATTGATACATACTCACAATCACATTGGTGAACTTATTTCCTGACTAATACCTTCAGCCCATATTGTCTCCTCTGACAGGTTATCTGCAATATTGACACAGAGATGGTCCAGCTGAAGCGATTACATATATCACATGTGTTTACGCATACATCTCCCAGACTGATTTCTTTCTGTCCATCGAGCGAGACCACCTGTGTGTCAACAATGACCGTCTCTATCAAAGGTGGCTAGACGACTTAAGTGATAAAAGTATTATCAGCTGACATGTCTAATTAGCCTTGTATTACTACGATTCACCTGCTGAAGCGTAAACAAGACTAGGGAGTAGTCAGAGCAAAAATGTAGATGCATAAAATATGCCAAATAATAGGACGATCGGTGTGGAAAATGAAGAAAAGAAATGATACTGCCGGAGAGAACGAAAGTTGTGGAAAGTGCACAACTGATTTAGTCACAGCAGGAAAGTACTGCTACCACACCACTCGACTCTTGAAAAGAAAAGGATTAGTCAAAACGTCACTGAGAGCTAGCAGTGACTGAACCATAAATCAGCTGTCACCACCTAGCCAACCAAAATAACTCGCACATACTACGAACTGTATTTTTAAAAACCAACCAAAAAATATTTTCCAAGGAAGACCCATGCCATTTTCTTAACAAATCAATGTTATTCATTTTTACCCTGTTGATTGAATATTTCATAAATAAATATCCTGTTATCTATGTAAATTTAAATCCATGGGTGGGGTGAATTGATGTCTGCATTCGTTTGACTTTGATTTTTTAAATACCATATACGCAGCTAAAAATACAATTAATAATTTGCTGAATCAACTTCAAATTGGGGGGGGGGGGCGGGAGGGGTGGGGGGGGGGGGGGGGGGGGGGGGGGGGGGGGGGGGGGGGGTGGGGGGGGGAGGGGGGGGGGGGGAGGGGGGGGGGGGCGGGGCGGGGGGGGGCCGCTCATAAGTATGAGTCAAAACACATATTTGTTGCGGTCATTTTTGACGGAGTTTCACACGTCAATTTATTTGTCGCATTTTTTGTTCACCCTGGTCAGAGTTAGGGAACTATGTCCTAACTTTGCGATGTCAGGTTGATTAGGGGTTATCTTCTCTTTTTGGTTCATTCATTGTGGTTGACCTTTAGGGTCAGAGGTATACAGTTCTGGGCTATGTGCCATGCGCAGTGGAGAGGGCGAAAAATTAGACTTCCGTGAGGGAGATGTGTCCTGGCTTCTGGGGACGAGAATGTCCATTGCATTTTGGGGAAGGAGAATCTTCGAAATGACTGCGTCGTCAGTTTTCCCACATTGGCCACCGGAAATGTTAGTTGGTTTTTATAGCGTGATGCACAGAAAGGGAAGGAGAATACAAAGTTTATAACAAACCTAGATTACTAAGTTGTTGTCCTTGCCATTCTATAAATCCACGTGAGACTGTCTAAAATAGAAGCACCAACCATCTATTTATATCTCTGCCAAGAGTAATCTAGAACAAAAGTCGTTCCCTTTGTAAAAAAAACGGATTCCTTTTACTCTAATTTTGGTCATTATTAGACCACTACTTCAGAGCAGGGTAGACAACCCGCGACAGTATCACAGGTAACCCAGGATGACTATAGCTTTCCACAATGATATGGGAAGCAATTCAATAGGCAAAGTCTGACAACAGATCTCAAAGTAATCTGCTTGGATTTCGATAACGTATATGGATACTAAACAAATGTAAAACAGTAAAAGAAGCATGGCTAAACCAGAAGTGCAGAGAGCTGGAAGTGCAGAACCAAAAAGACACAAAATCCACGTACAAGCAAATAAATGAGTTAACAAACAGAAAGACACAGAAAGTCACTGGTTGTTTGAAATCAACAGAAGGAACATTGGTAATAGATCATGAGAACATACTAGGAAGGTGGACAGAATACACCAAGGAGCTGTATGATGATGAAAGGCCAAATTCGAACGACCATGACAGTTATAAAGGATCTCCAATACTTGTGGCAGAGGTAGAAGACGCCTTGCTCTACACGAAGAAAGACAAAGCGCCTGGAGCAGATAATGTAACAGGAGAGGTAATGAACTCCGCCAATGCCGGTCCCAAGCCCGGATGAAAAAGGAGGAGGGCGGCCTGCATGGAGGCCGTAAGGAGGCAGCCCCTCCACCATGCAAAGGCACAACAGGCCAATCACCTGTTTGTCTTAAACTATGATTACGAGAAATACAAGAGAGAAAACCGGACTGATTCTAAAGGCGACGAACTGGAACGGACTACGGACTACGACTTATGGAACTTGGAACACAAGAAGTATAAATGGGAAGGAAGAGGAGCTGGTGGAAGAGATGAGGAAAGCAAAACTGAAATCCTGGCTATAACGGAAACGAAGAAAAAAGGACAAGGAGTCATGGATCTCGATGGCAACACGTTGCTCTACAGTGGTGTACCCATATCCGAAAGAGCTAAAGGGGGTGTGGGTTGCATTGTGGCCCAAAATCAAAAAGATAGTATCAAGGGGTGGAACTTTGTCTCAGAGCGCATTATGGTTGTGAAACTAAAAGAAGGAGAAACCATAGTCAACCTGGTCATAGTGTATGGGCCAAATGAGGATGAGAGAGCAGAGGTCAAGGAGGAATTCTTCGTGCTGCTTCAAAGGACAGTGGATGACTGCCTAGATGAAGTTATCATGCTCGGAGATTTTAATGCCAGAGTTGGAAATGACCATGCTAGATGGGGTGGAGTTATCGGAAGATATGGAGAAGATACTCTCAATGACAATGGAAAGCGACTCCTTAGATTCTGCAGTGAGCAGAATCTGATCATTACAAACACAAAGTTCCCCCATAAGCGCATACATGCATACACTAGATGTGAACCAACCAGAATGAGAAGTCAGTGATCGACTATGCCATTGTTCGGAGAAGCTCATTCAGATATGTCCGAGATGCAAGAGTCTGGAGGGGGCCAGAGATTGGAAGTGATCACTACCTGCTAACAATCAGACGAACAACTGAAAGAGTTGCTCAGCCTAGGAACTGCCCAACATCACGCAAGAAACCAAGTAAACGAGCAGGAGAAATGAGCATTAGGACCTACAAGCTGAGAGAGCCAGAAATTAAGACCAGATATCAGGGGCTTATTGCTACAGCAGTGAGCAACACAGAAGAACGACTTGATGACTTGGAAACCCTCTGGAATAAATTCAAGGATATCATAAATACAGCTGCTGCAGAAGCATGCGGTGAAGTCCGACTTGGGAACCAGAGAAAGAGGACACCTTGGTGGACAGAGGAAGTCAAAGAGAAAATAAGAGAGAAGAAAATGGCATGGAAACAATACTTAGGAGCTAAAAACACAACAGGACAAATGGAAAAATATAGAGAATATGTGACACTCAGAACAGAAGCAAAGAACAAAGTGCTAGCAGCAAAACAGAAGTCCTGGGAAGAATTTGGAGAAAAGCTAGAAAAAGATGCACAAGAAAACCAGAAATTGTTCTATAAGACCCTAAAGAACATGAGGAAGGAAAAACAATGCCCTCTCAAATTTATAAAGGACAAGCAAGGAAAATTGCTTACTGCCCCGAAGGAAGTAATGGAAAGATGGAAAGAATATTTCTCAGAACTCCTGGATGGTGAGCATGGTGAAGCATCAGAAATGATAACCACTAGCACAGAAGAGAAAACCAATGATGGTGAAGATGACATAAAGATGGAAGAACTGAGGGCAGCACTAGAGAAAATCAAGATGGGCAAAGCAGCAGGGCATGATGGTATAACACCAGAAATGGTTAAGTACATGGGAGCATCAGGCGACCTATTACTCTTAAAGGTCCGACAGGCAGCATGGTGCAACAAGACCATACCAAAGGATTGGGAGATTGCCATCATAACACCAATTTTCAAAAAAGGTGACAATCGACAATGTGGAAACCATAGAGGCATATCCCTTCTCAGTGTCCCTGGTAAAATCTACTCTAGAATCCTAGAGCAGAGACTCCGACGCCTAGCTGAGCCACAATTGGATGAGGTCCAGTGCGGATTCCGAGCAAACCGAAGTACTCAAGACCTAATCTTCACACTCAGACAGCTGAGTGAAAAGGCCCTTGAGTATAAGAGTGAGATCCATCTTTGTTTCATAGACCTGGAAAAGGCATTTGACAGGGTCCCCTGGAGCAAATTTTGGGACTGTTTGGCAAGGAAGAATATTCCAGCACCTCTGATTCATGCTATACAGAGCTTCTACAAGTCTTGCAGAAATTATGTGAGGACAGCAAACCATAAGTCAGAAGAGTTCAGGACCACCACTGGTGTAAGACAAGGTGATATCCTATCACCTTACCTTTTCATACTCCTTATGGACGATGTCATCAAGGCATATAAGGAGAGAACAAGAAAGTATTCAGTGGGGTACTGGAAGATGAGACAGGTCTATATTTCGGAGCTGGCATTTGCTGATGATGTTGCCCTGATTGCTAAATCAGAGGCACATCTCCAATCCAACCTGCAAGCTGGAGAAGAGAGGGATGGTCATAAGCAGCTCTAAAACAAAATCCATGGTGATATCACGAGAAGAAAGAAAACATCAGATTAAGTTGGGAGAACAGGTCCTGGAGCAGGTCGACCACTTTAAATATCTCGGAGCTATTATAGACCGAAAGGGAGGCATCAAAGAAGAGTTGGCCACTCGAAAAGCAGCGGCTGGGAGACTTTTTCAGGCCATAAATCTTGGATTCCTCAGCAAGAAAGAGGTTGGTAAGAAAACGAAGATAGCTGTATACCGCTCCACCTATGTCCCAGTCTTGACATATGGATGCGAGTCGTGGGCAATGACTACAACCCACAAAAGCCAGATCCAAACCTCAGAAATGAGGTATCTGAGGAAAGTGGTTGAAGTAACAAGAAGAGACATGGTCCGCAACCAGACGATACGTCAAGGCCTAAAATCCCACCCGCTGCAGACCCAAATAAAACAGTCCCAACTGAGATGGTTTGGCCATGTCTGCAGAATGGGAGAAGATCGGCTACCACGACAAGCATGGGAAACAAAGAGCCAGGGATCCAGACCTCCAGGACGACCCAGAGTCCGCTGGGAGGACAACATTAGACAATCTTTAAAGGACCGAGGACTAGAATGGAACCAGGCCAGGAAGAAGACAGCTGATAGAATGGTCTGGCGCTCTCTCTTCCAAACCTCTACACCTCACGGTAGAAGGGGAACGACTAAGTAAGTAAGTAAGAGAGGTAATGGAAGCATTGGAAGAGTTTGGAATAGAAGTGATAACAAAACTCTTAAATGACATCTACAACGGTGGTCTAATACCTGATGATCTGCTAAAATCCATAATCATAGCTTTGCCAAAGAAACATGGAGCCTTAAAATGTGAAGAACATCGCACCGTTAGTCTTATGAGTCCTGTACCCAAAATATTAGTACGAATTATCATGAGAAGAGTGAGAAATAAAATTAAACCAGAAATAAGTGATGAGCAATGTGGATTTGTAGAAGGTAACGCACAAACAATAATAATAATAATAATAATAAATTCTTTAAGCACCAAACACGGCGCATAAGGCAGAAACCAGTGCTCTCCAGGTTGTTCGTTTTGACGCCACTCCTCTTAGCTCTTGCACATTATTTAGGCCCAACGTTCTTCCTTCTCTTATTATTGTTCTTCTGAGTGTTTCTTTTGGTCTTCCTTTTTTCCTCTTACCCTCAGGAACCCAAGTGAGCGCCTGTAGTGGTATTCTGTTGTTTTGCATTCGTAGGACATGACCGATATATGACCATCGTCTTTTCCTTATATAGTCGGAGACATATTTCTGCCTAGAGTCTTCTCTTATTTGTCGATTAGTCTTGAATTCTTTCCAACTGATGTTCATGAGTTTTCTAAGACATTTGTTCTTGAATGTATTCAGCTTGTTCTCCAATGATTTTGTTATTTTCCAACTCTCACAGCCGTATGTTAACACTGAGATAACATTTGAATTAAACAGACGAAGCTTGGTATGTATATTCAATGATCGTAATTTCCAAATGTTAGATAATCTATTGAAGGCGCTAGCTGCCAAAGCAATTCTAGTATGGATTTCTCTTGTTGTGTCACCATCCTGAGTCATTTTACTGCCTAAATAATTGAAACTTTCAACTTTCTGTAGTTTTTTCCCCGTTCAAGATGATATCAAAGGTCTCGTTAGAAAAGTTCATAGCTTTAGTTTTAGAGGCATTTATTTGGAGACCTATTTTAACCGAGAGATGACACAAATTATTTACTGCTTCTTGGGATTGTCTTGGTGTTGAACTTAAGAATGCTACATCATCTGCGAAATCCAGGTCCCCCAGGAATTTTCCATTTGTCCATTTTATACCTAATTGTTCATTGTGGGTATAGTTTCTCATAACCCAATCAATAGCTATTCCAAAAAGTAGTGGTGACATAATACAGCCTTGTTTCACCCCTGTTTCTACTGTAAACCATTCTGTATTCCCTTTATTTGTTCTAACACAACATCTTGCATTGTCATATAGCGCTTTGATTATATTCACATATTTTGTTGGAAAACCATAGATTGTAAGTATCTTCCACAATGATGGGCGGTGTAGACTATCAAAGGCTTTTTGAAAATCGACGAAGGTGATAATAAGTGGCGATTGCCTTTCCACTGATTCTTCTATAATTGTTCTTAGTATGAATATTTGATCAATACATGATCGTTTCGGCCTGAAACCCGCTTGTTCTTCTCTGATCTTTTCGTCAGCATGCAATTTAAGTCTTTCTAACATCATGCAACATAATAATTTTCCAGGTACTGATAATAGAGATATACCACGCCAGTTATTACAGTCTGATAGATCACCTTTCTTCGGTAACTTTACAATAATACTGTCTTTCCATTGTTGTGGTGGTTGTTCTTCTCTCCATACTTCATTTATAATATCTAAAATTCTCAAGAGGTTGTCATTAACTGCTTTAATCATTTCCCCTGAAATTTCGTCAACTCCAGCAGCTTTAACATTTTTTAATCTTTTAACGGCTTGTTTGATCTCGTCCAGCGTGAATTCATCGCAAGTTATTGGCAAGGTGGTTGTGGATGTTTCATTATTAAAATCAGGTGTTACTGTTGGTAGTGGTCTGTTTAGCACCTCCATGAAGTGCTCAGCCCATCTCTTCATTTGTTCTTTTTCTGTTGGTATTGAATTCCCTAATTTACCTTTAACAGGTGTTTCCATAGCAGTAGGCTGGTGACATAGTTGTTTTGTAATTTGATAAAGGCACCTACTATTACCAGTTCTTGCAGCATTTTCAGCTTCTACGGCCAGTTCATGATGAAATGTCTTTTATCTCTTCGAGTTTTTGTCTTCACTTCTTTATTTAACAAGTTATAAGTTAGTTTGCAAGATTCAACTGCATTATGTGTACTTGCCGCTAATAGTTTAAGTTTTGCTGTTTTCCTTTCTTGTATTTTATCCCAAGTATCTTCTCTCATCCATTTTTTCTTTTTATGTACTAGGTATCCGGTGGTCGCTACTGCTGCTTCTGTCATTGCTGTTCTCAGTTGTTCCCATTTAGTATCGATTGTCCTGGTGGTGATATCGTTGTCAATTTTGCCTAAAGCATCGAAATAGTTGTTCATTTTGACATTATATTCCTCCTTTATATCATTTGATTGCAGTCTGTGTACATCTATTCTTCTATTTTTATTCGGTTGGTATAACTTCTTCAGTTTAATTCTCAGTTTAGCTATGCAGAGGTTATGATCGCTTCCGATCTCTGCACCTCTGTATGCTCTGACGTCTTGAACTGATGAGCGAAATTTTGCGCTTATGCAGAAGTGATCTATCTGGTTCTTAGTTCTGCCATCAGGTGAATTCCATGTTATCTTGTGGATATTCTTATGTGGAAAGATGGTGTCTGCCACAACGAGGTTTGATATTTCACAAAGTTCTAGAAGTCTTTCGCCATTTTGATTCATACAGCCTAAGCCATGAGTACCGAGATATCTTTGTACTCCATCGTTGTTGTCACCTACTTTGGCGTTAAAATCGCCCATGACTGCTATTATGTCATGCTTGGGTATTGTGTTGATGGTACTTAGAAGTGCTTCATAGAAGTCATCTTTTGTGGTATCAAGAGCGTCGTTAGTTGGTGCATAACATTGTACAATTGAGAGCTTGAAAAAATCTTGTCTGAAATCTAGCTAATATTAGCCTCTCATTAATAGGTACCCAGCTGATAAGCGATGCTGCTGCTTTCTGTGTCATTAAGATGGCTACTCCCTCTGTGTGACGATTATCATTACTACCAGAGTATATAATTTGCTTTTTTTTCTTCTGAAATATATTTTATGCCCTTCCCCGTCCATCTACACTCGCTGACACCCAATATGTCCAACTTATAATTATCCATTTCTTTAATTACTTCTTTAATTAGCACAAACAATGCTATATACGATATTGTAAGAACATTAATAGAAAGTCGATACGTGCTTAAATAATGATTTGGGAACGGATTAGTGAAAGGTTTATTTAAATATTTTGTTTTGTGGTTCTTTTTTTGTTTTGTACCAAGGCAAGATTTTCAAAGTTATCTATAGTTTAAATAACCACAGTAGTGAGAACAGCGCTGTTAGTTAATTAGTCAAATTTCATGTCATTGGCTTATTTTACTTCTCCTCACGTTATGTTTTTGGCGTGTTGCTCTATGACGTTATTTCCAATGCAACCAAATAAGTTTGACTACAAAGATCCAGCAGTGATGAGAAAATTAAATAGACATGAAAGAAATGACCATAGGAGGAATAGTAACATTAGCAGGACATGCAGAAGAAATAAAGCCTCATAATTTATGTCCAACATTTATGGCGGGCTTGTCCATGTGCACCTCACAGAAGTTAGTCACATCCCCAAAAATATTAATATAATATTTATAATATTGTGTTTGTTAAATACCTTAACGTTTGATCTGTTGTTAGAAATATTTATTTCTTCTTGTAGCACCGAGCTTCGCGGCGTAGTTTATCACGTTCACAACTTCCTGCACCAGAACTATGTATTAAATCTTTTGTTGAATTCTTTCTATACCACGATGTTTACCTGTCAGCATCTTCTCTCTTTGTCCTCTTTCTCTTTTTCCTTCTTTACTTTCCCTTGCAACGACATCTCCCAGCTTTCTTCTTCTCACTACACACGACACCAAATTTATTAAAAAAGCGTAATTATTCCTTACAATATGAGTGATACGTTTCTTTTGAGCACTGGCACCTTTTAGAAATCTTCATTACGCTGCTTGCTTTTCAATTACACTCTCACCTTTGTAATGACAATATCGCTCTCGCATCCGAGGTTTTTTTTCATGTTTACTGATTGCCCACGACTCGTTTCTATACGATAATATTGGATGTATGTAACACAGAACAACTTATTTTTCTTTTTAACTTCATTTTTTTTTAACCTTTATTGATATACATATTTGTTATGTTAATTACGTTTAGAATTGAAATGACTTTTATTTAAACGAACGCTATCTTTTATATTTTATTTCGTTTCGAACATTTCATTTTCACAGAACACCCTCTTAACAGACAGTGGTGAGAAAATTGGATGGTGCAGAAGTCAAACGCCATCAGTTCATCATAAATATGTAAGCAGAGAGGAAACTTTCTTTAAGCTTTAATTTCTGTTATTTTAGCCGCTTGCGTATGGTATAACTATAATTCTCACTTCTTATGTTTATAAAGGGAGTTTTTTGGTTTACGTCTGTACATGGTTGCAAAGGATTGCTTACTCTGCACGGCAGTAATGGTCCAACAATGGCCACAATTGATAGAAAACAAAAGATTGTGTAACATGAGTAAATAGATAAGTGATGAAAGTGAATTGAACATGGTTAAGGTGATAGTTGTTTGTGTAGGGAGTTATTTTGCTTTTGCCAGATTAAAATTAATTAAATGGCAAGATGTAGAAACAATTTGCTGACTGCTCAGTAATCGTCTACTTCTGTGGTAATTTAAGAAGAGCCTCAATACTTGGTACATTCATCTTTATTGAAAACCTACTTTTTTTTTTGGTCCTGGCTTGTCTGAAGGTGTCGTCTTGACTCAGTTGAACACAGCGCTGGGGTCTAAACTCGTGCTACATTATATGGTACCTTTTGCTCACGCTTTCCCAGCTTTCAACGTGGTAAAAGTCGCCAATCAAACGTTTAATATAATTTTGCAAGACCATGCAGATTTGAATATTTGACTTTCATATATATCTTCTTCCCCCTTCCTGCTCACGACAACCAGAAACTTCAAACTTCTCCAATATGCTTGCAACTTATGATATAACATCAGTTTAAACGGTTATCATAAATGTAGCAAAAGACGAGTGTCCATCAGTTGTAGGTTACATAATATTTCTGCCACGTCGATAGTACATTCGCAGTTTATCTTTCGATTAACTATATGAGAAGTAAGGGTGTCAAGCTTGGTGTGAGCGAGATATGTTCACGTAGTCACGGGTTTCCTCCACTTGCTCTGCAGTAGTGATCCAACAGTGGCCCAAAACCTAGAGTATGTAATGCGGGTCTTCAAAGGTGTCTACCTTCGCACAGGATTACTCTTGGCAGAGTTGTAGATAGAGGGATAATAATGCTTCTTCCTCGAGGAAGTCTTCACAAGATGTTTCAGAAGTCAAGAAAATGCTGAATGAGCCTGAGCACGTTAACTTTTGATCTGACCCACTGCTTTTTGTGAAGATGTATAATGTATGATTTAGCTCGTTCAAGCCCCCAGCTGATTTAATTCAGTGACATTCCTCTTATGATTATTATTATTGTTCTTAATGGCTCTTCAGATGTAGATTTAACTATATATATATATATATATATATATATATATATATATATATATATATGTGTGTGTGTGTGTGTGTGTGTGTGTGTGTGTGTGTGTGTGTGTGTGTGTGTGTATCCGGATTCACACGTGTGCAGTTCGCAGTGCAATAATTAATTCAACTATGACTTTGTCAAAATCAACTTTTACTAATTTAATGATCAATTACTTTGAAACAAATGTAAATAAATATGACTGTTGATTATGAAAAAAAAACGTTTCGTCATTGAAACTGGGGTTTAGGACTGGAATACAGTTTCTTGGTTCTGGCTTGTTAAAAATCTGACATGCCAAAATGTTGAAGTTCCGATGATGTTTTTCGTAGATTCATCTCTGTGGTGAGGGGCACGTTTCCAGATCAGTTCAGAAAGTAACCTTTCCTTGTCAAGACAAGGATCATCAAGTGTCGATATCAAGCTTCGAACCACAACTAGTAGTACAGCAATTGGTCTCTCAGGGTCGTACCGCAAATAATCGGATCACCTCGTACTGTTACCACAAACTTTAGAGAGAATAAAAGAACAATTACGCTGGTAAATATGTATTTTAATCAGGCGCCTTTTCCTGTTGTCAGTTAGCCATTTGTTTTCTCATATTTTTTACTCTCCCCGAGCGTATATCATATCACTGAAGGCAGGTAATGAAAAAATCACCAGTATGTCAGTTAATTTAAGAAAGAATTTGTGATTGGACAGCGGCAGTGGCTTGTGCTGGAAGGAACATATTAAATTTACATACACTCACCAAATGATCATATACAACTATTCTCAAGTTGATGCAATCATCACTCACTCCCTGCTCCATTCAGAGTCGTGGGTTTATTCTGCTTTTTGTTCGTCATTGAGAACTAGCATGAAGCAATCATCAGCGCTTGCTGTTGTGGTTCATTAATGTATCATTTTCACATGCTGAGGTTGCCAGTCTAGAATGAATCATTAACACCACTAGCAAGCTTAAACATTTCAAATTCACAGCATAAAATTTATGTTTACAACATACCCCAATAGGGGGATAGATTTCTTGCTCAATAGAATAGTCTTGGCAACTTGAAACAGATGTCTCGAACACACGTCTGATGTATTATTTCTATTTCAGAACCCTCTGTGCCTTTTGAGTGGTCCTGTAAAATTCCATTTTCCGTATTAATATTGGCGAGTTTCTACTGATGTACAGAGATGCTCTTAATACTTTTTGTCCGGTCCTATAAATTCAGAATCTAACTCTATTCTTTTCTGTGGCACGGTCTGAACTGTCTACGTTGACGATGTCTGGAATGCAATGCCGTATGTCAAACTTTTCTACGTTATATCGTAGCTTCCAGGCTCACGCTTCCACCTGGCGTTTTCGACAAATATCCCAATTATAACGATAGTTTATTGGCGCCTCAAATAGTTTAAATTGTTATGCATTTTCCTCAAATGCCAGGCGTTTGAAAAATTCAAAGAGTCATCGTCCATACATGGAGTTGTGATATCCGTAAAAAATGTTATGATATCAACTTTTCAAAAAATCTCCATGCGATGGCAAGGGCGATCTGCATGGCGCAACAACAGCGTGCTGAATTAGTTGGCTGTTACAAAAGATGAAGGCGAACAGAAATGTCAGACTGAATATCGCAAATACATACTTTCTGAGAGAAGAAAAATCAGTACGTGTCAAACCAAATATCAGTTTACCAAATATTCTAGACTGTGCAGGAGATTTACAAGGGTGAAGGACATACCCTGAAATCGTTAAGAGATCTTGAAGACGACCAGACATAATACTACCCTCCTCGGTGTCGCACCAGATTAAGCTGACAGTGTCATTTGAATCCACGTAAGACGATAACTTACTTACTTAGTCGTTCCCCTTCTACCGTGAGGTGTAGAGGTTTGGAAGAGAGAGAGCCAGACCATTCTATCAGCTGTCTTCTTCCTGGCCTGGTTCCATTCTAGTCCTCGGTCCTTCAAAGATTGTCTAATGTTGTCCTCCCAGCGGACTCTGGGTCGTCCTGGAGGTCTGGATCCCTGGCTCTTTGTTTCCCATGCTTGTCGTGGTAGCCGATCTTCTCCCATTCTGCAGACATGGCCAAACCATCTTAGTTGGGACTGTTCTATTTGGGTCTGCAGCGGATGGGATTTTAGGCCTTGACGGATCGTCTGGTTGCGGACCATGTCTCTTCGTGTTACTTCAACCACTTTCCTCAGATACCTCATTTCTGAGGTTTGGATCTGGCTTTTGTGGGTTGTAGTCATTGCCCACGACTCGCATCCATATGTCAAGACTGGGACATAGGTGGAGCGGTATACAGCCATCTTCGTTTTCTTACCAACCTCTTTCTTGCTGAGGAATCCACGATTTATGGCCTGAAAAAGTCTCCCAGCCGCTGCTTTTCGAGTGGCCAACTCTTCTTTGATGCCTCCCTTTCGGTCTATATTAGCTCCGAGATATTTAAAGTGGTCGACCTGCTCCAGGACCTGTTCTCCCAACTTAATCTGATGTTTTCTTTCTTCTCGTGATATCACCATGGATTTTGTTTTAGAGCTGCTTATGACCATCCATCTCTTCTCCAGCTCTTCCTTCCAGACTTGCAGGTTGGATTGGAGATGTGCCTCTGATTTAGCAATCAGGGCAACATCATCAGCAAATGCCAGCTCCGAAATATAGACCTGTCTCATCTTCCAGTACCCCACTGAATACTTTCTTGTTCTCTCCTTACATGCCTTGATGACATCGTCCATAAGGAGTATGAAGAGGTAAGGTGATAGGATATCACCTTGTCTTACACCAGTGGTGGTCCTGAACTCTTCTGACTTATGGTTTGCTGTCCTCACATAATTTCTGCAAGACTTGTAGAAGCTCTGTATAGCATGAATCAGAGGTGCTGGAATATTCTTCCTTGCCAAACAGTCCCAAAGTTTGCTCCAGGGGACCCTGTCAAACACCTTTTCCAGATCTATGAAACAAAGATGGATCTCACTCTTATACTCAAGGGCATTTTCACTCAGCTGTCTGAGTGTGAAGATTAGGTCTTGAGTACTTCGGTTTTTTTACGTGCAGTCTTTGATATCTTACAATATTATACATTGGTATACTTGTTATGTTCGCAAATATTTTGTAAACAAAATAGATATTTTTTAGTGCTTAAGGGAAAGTCATTATTGAGTTACTTCCCTTGAAAGTTGTGCCGTCTCTTTCGATCGAAAACTAGATTTAAAAAAAACGACTTCGATTCCTAGCAGCACTATATCCTGTAGAATGCAGTCAATTGTTCATGATCAAATCTACAGAGCAATGAAATGTTTAATGAATGACTAACTTTAGGACAGATTCATTATCTGTATCCAAACGTGAGTGACAGCTCACGAGTGAAGCCATCTTGGAACCAAACATGTAGTGACTTTCAAGAAGAGAAAAGGGATGCCCGTATTATCGCTTGATTAGTCCAGAGATCACTGCTACACATGAGAACCCATTGCTAGCGGTTCAATATTATTATATAAAAAAACTGTGCTGAACATTATGTTAAAGAATCTTCGCTAGACGAGATTAGGTCTAGAAGCCATCTGGAATATTATTTATAAGCTGACGTGCTCAGTCAGTGAAGTCAGATGATATATATATATGGGCAATACTGAGTGCTTGGCTACTGACAGTCCATTATACTATTATTCTACATGAGTGCCCATGTAACATAACATTGCAAGACCATTTATCCACTGTACCATGATGTATTATGCCAACCTGTGATTTGTCACTATCTGTGCTGTCGAGTGTGTACGTCCAATTAAACTTTTAGTAAAGGTACACAGTCGTTGGTGTCGATGACTTCCAGCCATACATGAGTGTGAGAAAAGAACATTTGTCAACACCACGAACTCTTCCTATCATTCGCACATTATACACTCCATCTATGTCTACACACCACTGCTTAGGTCAAGTTGACATTCCATACTCGAACCACGAGCAACACAACAACACAGTATTTAACTCTGGTGATGTTCGAGCGAGCTTCAGATTTCTCAGCATGTCTCTTGCTCAGGGCAAGGGTCTTGTATTAAGAGTTTATCAACTGATGATGATGATGTCTGCTTCTATCCACTTATATTTATCATTTGGTGGACATCATTAATAATAACTGGAAGAAAAAGATTTTTATCAACTGGTGGACCAGCTTTCTGGGTTTGACCTCGCAGAAGTTCAGAAGTCAACAGATTACCGATACCAGACCGTTTCCTGTGGCTGATACGACACACTTGCAGTATTGGTTTGCTCTTTGTCAACACTTCGTCACGTGACCTGTCAAGTGAATGCAGTATGTAGGTCAGCGTTGTTGACATTTTTACATTAGACATTACAGAGTTTCACAGAACAGTTGGATCAATTCTTGTCAATATTAACAGGAAGACAGTATTATTGAACTAAGAAGTCCTATTTTCATCGATGGATCTTCTTGTTTTCTATATATGAACTTTAATATTTAAGGCCAGAATATATATATTTCAATAAAGTGGCAGTTTATTTATTTTACAAAAATAACTTTGCCATTACTGTAAGACTGAGCCTATTTTGCAACACATACTATCATACACATAATTTATATATATTTATGTTTACATGTTATTTGTTTGTATAGTATGTTAGTTTCTATGTCAGCGGGTTGTGTTTAAGGTTGGGCGGGCGTCCTCACAACAGAATATCCCACGTCATAGAGGGTCCGTTGTGGGCGTTTTTTCTATGGGTGCAATTTTTTTGATTGATTGAAAATTTGTGGCGACAACTGTTGCTTTTGTGTTAGCTGTGAAGTCTGTAATTATTGTTATTTTTGTAATAGTTCTTTGTTCTTTAGTTTTGTTTTGATTTGTTTGTAATTTGTTGGTCTAACCTTTTCTATCTTTCAGTTCTATTCACAATTTATATTCATATACTGTGACGTCATTTGTGTTGTTATCCTTTGCAGATTCAGTGATTATTTTCATTGATTTCCCTATTTGATTTATTTTGATTTCTGCAAACGTTTTCGTATTGTCAGTCCTATTTGTACTTTATGTATTCTGTTGGTTGACATATGTTTTATATAGGTATATTTCATAAGACACTATTACCTGTGCACTGCACTTGGATTATGGTATAAACCAGTACCTGATTATTATTACTGTTATACAAGACCTTATTAAGGCTTGTTTTTTTTTTTTTTTTTTTTTTTCTTTTTTTTTTTTCGTACGCCCGCAAATACTGTGAGGCGAATATTCTCAGTGTTATTATTTATTGTCTAAGTTAGACACATGTCTTTTTACGTGAATATCCCTTTATTTCTTGTACAGAGACAGGTGTCCCTCGCCATTCAGGCAAATACTCGCCGATTTCGGAGGTACCCATTGCAGCTGGGTCGGCTCAGGAGCCGCCAGTCCTTGGTCGACGACACTCCTTCAAATGTACTCGCCAGGTCTCGAGTTAATCCAGTCCAAATCCCGGTCGACGAAAAATCCTCAAATGCCGTCGCCCGGGTTTGATCCTGTATCACCCGGTCGCCAGAGCGGTGTTGTAACCACTACGCTAGCGCGGCTCCCATTAAGGCTTGTGACCCACAGATATTGGGATAGTATACTGATTAATCAAGTCATTAAGAACTTGTGGTATTATTATTATTTCAAGTGATTAGTATTATTGTTAGACATCATGTCTACATTAGAATACTTCACTATACAAGGGAAAGCCCTTGATAAGACTGGTCAACAATTAGAAGAATGGGAAGTTGCTCAATATGACAAAGCATTAGCTGCAGAAGAGAGAAAGGCTCTGGCTGAAGAGAAAAGATTAGAAAGAGAAGCTGAGGCTGCTGCTGAACAAAAAAGATTAGACAGTGAAGCTGAACAAAAAAAATTAGAAAGAGAAGCTGCTGCTGAACAAAAAAGATTAGACAGGGAAGCTGAACAAAAAAGATTAGACAGAGAGGCTGAAGAAAAAAAAGCAATAAGAGAACATGAATTTGAGTTGGAGAAATTGAGATTGACAAGTATGATTAATGTTAATCAGGCATCTAGTGGTAATGGTAAACCTTCTACTTACAAGGTTAAGGTTCCGCCGTTCAATCAGTCCAGTGACGATATTACATTCTGGCTGGATAGATTTGAACGTTCTTGTCGTACACATAATGTGGATAAATCACAATACGCTAATCAATTAGCAGAAAACTTGAAAGGTGAATCTTTGACTAGATTATACCTTGTAGGAGAAGCAGATAAGGATAATTATGATGTCATTAGGGCGGCTTTGATAAAAAAATACCAGCTAAGTGAGGAAGGCTATCGCCTTTTGTTTAAGACGATGGTGCCTGAGACAGGTGTAGAATTCTCAGAATTCACTGCAAAGGCACGTCTCACAGTTTATCGTTGGATTGAGCTTTCCAAAACAGAAAAAACGTATGAAGGACTTATGGATTTGTTGCTCAGAGATAAGATTATGTCATGTGTCAACAAACCATTCCTTGAATTTATACATGAGCGTAAACCCAAATCTCTAAAGGAAATGGAAGAATATTGTTCCCAATATGTCACTGCACACCCCGACGTGACTTTTGGCAACACTAAGATTAAGGAGAGTATGCCAGTTGCTTCAGCAACACCATACAATCCCAATTATTCACACAGATTTCAGGGACCTCAAAACAGATTTGATAAAAAAGGTAACCATAATAGTTATCAAAACCAAGGTAACCAATCATTTCAGGGTTCTTCTTCAAAGAACTGGAGACGAGCTGATAGCTCTCGACACAGGGGTGGTCATAATTATAGGAATTTCCGTAGAGGAAGTAATTATAGAAACTATCAGGGTTATCCGTCTTGGAGTCAACAAGATCATAATTACAGAGATACTCATTATAATGAATATGATAATGGTAACTAAGGGAACTATGACTCAAACCCAAATAGGGGTTACAATAGAGGTAACAATAACTACAGAGGTGATAATAACCGAGGTAGATCTCAAAACAAAAGACATAAACCACATTTTCAGGCAAACTCTGCACAACAAGAGTCCCATGAAGCCTATAAACAGAGTAAAGATAAAAATGATGCTAGTAATATGGCATATGCCGCTTTTGATTTTGGGAGAGCATCTCAGTGCCCCCAATGCAAAACGTTATTTGAGCCAACCACAGTGTCTACTTTAAGCTGTGGCCATCCTCTTCCTGCTCTTCCGGCATCAGTCGCGCATGATGGAAGAGGTTCTCTTGTCTTACATAAGGGTTTGGTGAATAACAATCCTGTCTCTGTGCTATTTGATTCTGGATGCACCACAATTGGTGTTAGGCAGTCACTCGTAGATCCTTCCCGTGCCACTGGACAAGTAGTCAAATGTGTAACATTTGGCGGCACATTAGAGAAATACTCTACTGCTATCATTAGGATTGCTACTCCTTTCTTTACAGGAGATGTACACGCATGTCTTCTCCCGAATCCGATCGCTGACCTCATCATCGGTCGCATTCATGGAGTCAAAGAATGCACTCCGCAACAAATTTCCGCGTGGGAAAGGCAAAACATGCAGATTGCTAATGCTGTAGTCACTAGAGCTCAGGCTCTTAATATGCCTCAAACTTCATCTACTGAAGATAATGAAGTGCATAACCAAGAAGATCCCTTGGTAATTTCTCGTGACTCGTTTATAAAACAGCAAGAAGATGATCCCACTCTGAAGAAATTCTTCATTCTTGCAACTAAAGGTGATCCGAATAAAGACACAAGTCGTAAATCGTGGATTACAAAGAAGAATGGCGTACTTGTACGTATGGTTCAAGACTCCATTACGTCAAGTCATTCTCAAATCCTGGTTCCCAAGAATTTGAGAGTTAAAATTTTGCAGCACGCTCACGACTCTCAGTGTGCTGGACACATGGGTTTTTCCCGTACTAAGTCAAGAGTCCTTGCGGCTTTCTTTTGGCCATTGGTAAACAAGGACATACGGATTTATTGTCGATCTTGTAAAGTATGTCAGGAAGTTAAATCCAAAGGTCCACGGCATGCTGCACCCATTCAGGCGGCGGACATTCCTATTCGGCCGTTTCAAAAAATGGCCATAGACATTATTGGTCCATTTAAGATCAAGTCTGCCAGAGGACATCAGTTTATCTTGACATGTGTTGATATGTGCACACGTTGGCCAGAGGCTATTCCTCTGAAGAGTATTACTACTGCTGATATTGCAGATGCTCTTTGGCTTATATTTTCTCGTTTGGGTTTCCCCGGAGAGATATTGTCAGACCATGGCACCCAACTAATATCAGATACCATGTCTCAAGTAATGTCTACTCTGCAGATAGAAAGATCTTTAAGTAGTATCTACCATCCAATGTCTAATGGTATGGTCGAACGCCTTAATAGAACACTTAAAAACTTACTAGGGAAGATAACTGAGGATCATCCTCAAGACTGGGACAGAGTTTTACCTGCGGCCCTCTTCGCTTACAGAGAGGTACCCAATGAACATACAGGATTTCCTCCCTTTGAACTCGTCTTTGGCGCGCGTCCGCGTGGCCCTATGTCGTTGCTTCACGATCTCATAACATCTGACAATATTGACGATGACACAAAGTCATCCTACGAATATGTCATCGCGTTGAGACAAAAGATTATCGAAGCATGCAAATTAGCAACTTCTTCTTCTGAATTTGCGAAACAGAAGGCAAGGCAATTTGCCAATAAGAAGAGATGCTTACGACAACTTTGTCCTGGTGACAAAGCATTTGTATTACTACCTTGTAGGGAAAACAGACTACTTATTTCTTGGAAAGGTCCGTACGATATAATATCAAAAATTTCCGATGTCGACTATATTGTCGATATTGATGGGAAGCATAAAACCTTCCACATCAATATGCTTACTGAATTCCATGAACGTCCGGATTATTTGCAACCCATTTTCCAAGCAACGGACAATTCTCCAGTACAACATGGTCATTACTCATCACTGTCCGCGATACAGGATGAGGAAACAAGTTTTTCAGATGTAAATCTTCCTCTTCCAATGATCCCACTTCATTCTAGTGAATCATGGAAGAACGTTACTGTCTCTCCTGATTTGTCTCTAGGAGAACAGCGACAAGTTTCAACTATGTTGCAAACATTTCAGGATGTACTCACTGACATCCCTGGACAAACGAATGTCATTGAACATGACATTGTTCTAACTGACCATACTCCTATTAGGGTTAGACCTTATCCTATACCTCTACATTTTCAAGCACAGGTCGAGAAAGAGTTGGATGAGATAATAGATTTGAAAATAATCGAACCATCCACCTCTGCATATTCTTCGCCGATGGTTATTGTGCGTAAAAAAGACAATAACATACGTCTTTGCGTTGACTATCGAAAATTGAATCAGGTAACGAAGTTCGATGCTGAACCTATGCCTTTACTGGAAGAACTACTTACTCGACTCTCCAAATCTCATTTTTTCACTAAACTTGATTTGTCTAAAGGATATTGGCAAGTTCCTTTATCTGAACGCGCCAAACCTCTCACGGCTTTTTCAACACCTACAGGTTTGTTCCAATGGAATTTTATGCCTTTCGGTCTTATGAACGCACCAGCTACATTCGTACGCATGATGCGCCGAATCCTATCTTATCGGTCAGATGTCATTGCATATCTTGACGACATCTGTCTTTTCAGCGATACTTGGGAAGATCACTATTCAGGGTTAGATGAATTGCTGTCTACTTTGCGCGAGCACAACCTGACAGCGAAACCCTCTAAAGCCTATATTGGTTTTAGCGAAATTTCTTTCCTAGGCCACCGAGTTGGTCATGGTTTCCTAAAGACAGAGGACCATAATACTAGTAAGATACTTAACATCTCAATCCCTAAGACTAAAAAAACAGGTGAGAAGTCTGTTAGGTCTTATTCAATTTTATGGCAGATTCATTCAGAATCTATCCTCTATCATGGCACCTCTTTCAACACTTCTAAAGAAAGGTTCGCCTAATGTGGTCCACTGGTCTCAGGAATGCCAATGCTCTCTGGATAAGATTAAAACATTGTTTTCAACACCACCTATTTTAGTGCTACCCACTAAAGATATAACATTCGTTCTTCGTAGTGACGCTTCATCCACTGGGATTGGAGCGGCACTAATGCAAGAGTACTCTGGAACTCTGCATCCTGTAATGTATATTTCCAGAAAACTTAATGCGGCAGAAAGGAATTATTCGGTTTTAGACCGTGAGCTATTAGCTATGGTTTGGTCGATCCTCAAACTACAGAGATTCCTTCTGGGCGCACATTTCATAGTAGAAACCGACCAAAAAGCTCTTACTGCTATACAGAGTAAGAATTTGAAGAGCTCGAGGTCTACTCGATATGCAATTGCTCTTCAACCTTTTCATTTCTCTGTGCGAGCTATTCGTGGATCAGATTATGTGATGGCAGACATTCTGTCAAGATGCCCACATGATTCCACATAACTATTAGGGCTTAGACTTCTTGATATGTCTAGTTCTATAGTAGTTCCTTTTCTATATCATGATAGATACAAATTTGTAATTTAATAATATAATGATTGTATCACTACATAGCGGTTCATTGATGTTTATTCACCGCTGTGCTTTGATGATTTTTTCTTCATAAATCATAAATTTAAGATATCTAATACGAAATGATGGTATGATTTTTTAGGCGTCGTGTAATTGCCAGAATTGTATTATACTTTGATGACACCTTCCTGGAAAATTATACTTATAGAGAAATAATTTCTCTCAGTTTATGAGACACATTCTCACCAGTCGCTCTATAAGTCGACTTAGCCTCATATTAGACGTTATATGTATTCCTGATATTTTCGTCTGCGCGTTATTCATGCGTTGTGAGCCTATTGTACGTTGCTCCTAGATGTATTTCAAAAAGAAAAAAAAATGTTCCATTTTTTTTTCTCGGGAGGTGTGGTAAGACTGTTACGTGCAGTCTTTGATATCTTACAATATTATACATTGGTATACTTGTTATGTTCGCAAATATTTTGTAAACAAAATAGATATTTTTTAGTGCTTAAGGGAAAGTCATTATTGAGTTACTTCCCTTGAAAGTTGTGCCGTCTCTTTCGATCGAACTCCGCGGATGAATCCAGTTTTACTGCGATTTATTCTTTGTTTGGGTAGTAATAGATTGTTCTTGCTTCAGAATATCTATGGCCTGAATTTATGTGTATTGTTTGTCTGTGTAGGACGAATCTGTCTTATATCTGTATATCTTTACATATCTAAGTCGAACTATATGTTCTGTTGTCTCTAGAGAGGTCAAAGGCTGTTCGGCAGATGTGTCGCGAGAGAGGTGTGTTTTGGCTTCGCCCTGATAATGGGCTGTGTTTTTCTATGTCGGCTTGATGCCGGGAAAAAAGTGATCTCAGTGGTTTTTGGGGAAAGTGATAGTCGTCTAGACCTATCGTGTATGCTTTACCCCAGTGTTCATTCTTATTGCCAAGGAATGGCAAACTCATATTTCTGAAAACCAAGGTAATAAAGATACTCTTTTGAACTCTCGTAAGAAGCCACCGTTTTTCGATAGGGATGATTTGTACGTCTGAGAGGATACATCTAACTAGATGAAAAAAAACGACTTCGATTCCTAGCAGCACTATATCCTGTAGAATGCAGTCAATTGTTCATGATCAAATCTACAGAGCAATGAAATGTTTAATGAATGACTAACTTTAGGACAGATTCATTATCCGTATCCAAGCGTGAGTGACAGCTCACGAGTGAAGCCATCTTGGAACCAAACATGTAGTGACTTTCAAGAAGAGAAAAGGGATGCCCGTATTATCGCTTGATTAGTCCAGAGATCACTGCTACACATGAGAACCCATTGCTAGCGGTTCAATATTATTATATAAAAAAACTGTGCTGAACATTATGTTAAAGAATCTTCGCTAGACGAGATTAGGTCTAGAAGCCATCTGGAATATTATTTATAAGCTGACGTGCTCAGTCAGTGAAGTCAGATGATATATATATATATATGGGCAATACTGAGTGCTTGGCTACTGACAGTCCATTATACTATTATTCTACATGAGTGCCCATGTAACATAACATTGCAAGACCATTTATCCACTGTACCATGATGTATTATGCCAACCTGTGATTTGTCACTATCTGTGCTGTCGAGTGTGTACGTCCAATTAAACTTTAGTAAAGGTACACAGTCGTTGGTGTCGATGACTTCCAGCCATACATGAGTGTGAGAAAAGAACATTTGTCAACACCACGAACTCTTCCTATCATTCGCACATTATACACTCCATCTATGTCTACACACCACTGCGTAGGTCAAGTTGACATTCCATACTCGAACCACGAGCAACACAACAACACAGTATTTAACTCTGGTGATGTTCGAGCGAGCTTCAGATTTCTCAGCATGTCTCTTGCTCAGGGCAAGGGTCTTGTATTAAGAGTTTATCAACTGATGATGATGATGTCTGCTTCCATCCACTTATATTTATCATTTGGTGGACATCATTAATAATAACTGGAAGAAAAAGATTTTTATCAACTGGTGTGTAATCAGAACACAAGAGAGCTTATCAGGTTTGCTCGGAATCCGCACTGGACCTCATCCAATTGTGGCTCAGCTAGGCGTCGGAGTCTCTGCTCTAGGATTCTAGAGTAGATTTTACCAGGGACACTGAGAAGGGATATGCCTCTATGGTTTCCACATTGTCGATTATCACCCTTTTTGAAAATTGGTGTTATGATAGCAATCTCCCAATCCTTTGGTATGGTCTTGTTGCACCATGCTGCCTGTAGGACCTTTAAGAGTAATAGGTCGCCTGATGCTCCCATGTACTTAACCATTTCTGGTGTTATACCATCATGCCCTGCTGCTTTGCCCATCTTGATTTTCTCTAGTGCTGCCCTCAGTTCTTCCATCTTTATGTCATCTTCACCATCATTGGTTTTTCTCTTCTGTGCTAGTGGTTATCATTTCTGATGCTTCACCATGCTCACCATCCAGGAGTTCTGAGAAATATTCTTTCCATCTTTCCATTACTTCCTTTGGGGCAGTAAGCAATTTGCCTTGCTTGTCCTTTATAAATTTGAGAGGGCATTGTTTTTCCTTCCTCATGTTCTTTAGGTCTTATAGAACAATTTCTGGTTTTCTTGTGCATCTTTTTCTAGCTTTTCTCCAAATTCTTCCCAGGACTTCTGTTTTGCTGCTAGCACTTTGTTCTTTGCTTCTGTTCTGAGTGTCACATATTCTCTATATTTTTCCATTTGTCCTGTTGTGTTTTTTAGCTCCTAAGTATTGTTTCCATGCCATTTTCTTCTCTCTTATTTTCTCTTTGACTTCCTCTGTCCACCAAGGTGTCCTCTTTCTCTGGTTCCCAAGTCGTACTTCACCGCATGCTTTTGCAGCAGCTGTCTTTATGATATCCTTGAATTTATTCCAGAGGGTTTCCAAGTCATCAGGTCGTTCTTCTGTGTTGCTCACTGCTGTAGCAATAAGCCCCTGATATCTGGTCTTAATTTCTGGCTCTCTCAGCTTGTAGGTCCTAATGCTCATTTCTCCTGCTCGTTTACTTGGTTTCTTGCGTGATGTTGGGCAGTTCCTAGGCTGAGCAACTATTTCAGTTGTTCGTTTGATTGTTAGCAGGTAGTGATCACTTCCAATCTCTGGCCCCCTCCAGACTCTTGCATCTCGGACATATCTGAATGAGCTTCTCCGAACAATGGCATAGTCGATCACTGACTTCTCATTCTTGGTTGGTTCACATCTAGTGTATGCATGTATGCGCTTATGGGGGAACTTTGTGTTTGTAATGATCAGATTCTGCTCACTGCAGAATCTAAGGAGTCGCTTTCCATTGTCATTGAGAGTATCTTCTCCATATCTTCCGATAACTCCACCCCATCTAGCATGGTCATTTCCAACTCTGGCATTAAAATCTCCGAGCATGATAACTTCATCTAGGCAGTCATCCACTGTCCTTTGAAGCAGCTCAAAGAATTCCTCCTTGACCTCTGCTCTCTCATCCTCATTTGGCCCATACACTATGACCAGGTTGACTATGGTTTCTTCTTCTTTTAGTTTTACAACCATAATGCGCTCCGAGACAAAGTTCCATCCCTTGATACTATCTTTTTGATTTTGGGCCACAATGCAACCCACGCCCCCTTTAGCTCTTTCAGATATGGGTACACCACTGTAGAGCAACGTGTTGCCATCGAGATCCATGACTCCTTGTCCTTTTTTCTTCGTTTCCGTTTTAGCCAGGATTTCTAGTTTTGCTTTCCTCATCTCTTCCACCAGCTCCTCTTCCTTCCCATTTATACTTCTTGTGTTCCAAGTTCCATAAGTCGTAGTCCGTAGTCCGTTCCAGTTCGTCGCCTTTAGAATCAGTCCGGTTTTCTCTCTTGTATTGCTCGTAATCATAGTTTAAGACAAACAGGTGATTGGCCTGTTGTGCCTTTGCATGGTGGAGGGGCTGCCTCCTTACGGCCTCCATGCAGGCCGCCCTCCTCCTTTTTCATCCGGGCTTGGGACCAGCATAGGCGGAGTTCGTAAGACGATAACACTCAGTCAAATTGGCCTAGCAGATTGGTCTCATCACGGACAAGCTCACAGTGAAAGTCATAGCTATTACAACAAAAGTTATCTGCCGGAAGTGTTATATTATCGTATTTTCCCTCCTTTTCCAGCTGGACATGTCTACAAAATTAAACTTGATCTTCAAATACCATCTGTTATCCAGATTAGATAAGCCGTGGTAACATGTTTTTGATGCAATCATCTGCAAGCCATGTCAACGAAATAAACATTCGTTATAGACATTCCCCGACACAAGTCTGGGTTTGTTGCCAGATGCTATATGGTGTGAAGAAGATTATACTGTTGTCTCGCAATCGTGCGTCCGGCTTAACAATAAGAATGTCGCTGCCTGTAAACTTTAAAACCCGTCTGCTGTTGATAATGAATCAAACAAACACTTAGATGTGGCTACAAAAAACCTAGTCAAATGGTCAGGTAAACTGGATGGACGTGACAAGATAACCTCGATTATTAAAAGGGTACATCGAATAATGGCAAAACGAGCAGGAACGAACGAACGAACGAACGAACGAACTTTATTTTCAAAGGGTTGAGAATTGGGCACGCAGGCCCGTCTGACATTCTGCCCTTCCTTTCTCTCACCTTTCATACTGAATTCATTTATTCTCATATGCATTTTACATATCAAATTCAAGGAATTCAACGTTGTAAAGTAAAATAATAATATAGCACACTCATATTAACATTAATTACTTATAAGCATGACATAACATATGTTGAAAAGTACAAACATTATCAGAGATAGATAGATAGATAGATAGATAGATAGATAGATAGATAGATAGATAGATAGATAGATAGATAGATAGATAGATAGATAGATAGATAGATAGATAGATAGATAGATAGATAGAAAGATAGATAGATAGATAGATAGATAGATAGATAGATAGATAGATAGATAGATAGATAGATAGATAGATAGATAGATAGATAGATAGATAGATAGATAGATAGATAGATAGATAGATAGATAGATAGACGGAGAAAATTGAAGACATGAAAAATAGACGAACACATTTCGTCACATTGGTATTGGAGCACCATTAAGCTACTCTAAGCAATGTTTAACTTACAGATACCTTCATCATAGGATCTTCGAATGTAAGGCACTTTTACAGGGTATAAATTTATATAACACCTGTAGAAAAATTGACAGGATGAATGTACATTTATTAGCATAATGTAAAATACGGTATATTTCGCTAAATTAAAGTTATTCTGACAACTAAGAAATAATTTTTTTTCTGGCGAAAATGAACATGAAAGAGGACTAAAGATAATTTTAAATTTAAAAAGAGCAACAATAGATTGGCAACTACTGCTAGTCCCCCTGCCGGAAGTCTTTGTCAACTCATTTGTGATATCTAGCAGCAGTGGTTTCTATAGCAACTAGATTTGCTTGATGAGGTTGCCAGATTTTGAACAACCACATGTTAGTCGGCTCGTATGACATGCCTCATGGAGCAGAAGACAGATTCTTTCTTTGTCTCATCAGAGACTCGCGGGAAATACACGAGGTAGTACAGTTTTGGCAACACTGACAAATGTGATGGACTACTACGCCGATATAGATCTAGGTCAATGCAGCCAAGACAAAGATGATAGAATGATCCACAGCGGAGGATTAAAATAAAGATAATCATGGAATGTTGTATACAACGGTGGAGCAGTAAGGCCAATTAAGTATAATAGTAGTTAAATATTAACCATGGAAAACTGAAAAAAGTAAATGGACGTGAATTGAAACCACTCTTTATGAACACATGCAGACACACACACACACACACCATTCACTCGCATACACTATACAGTATCCCGCTATAACGCGATAATCTGGTTCCCAAAATGTCGATAGCTATACGAAATACAGCTTCATCTTATCGCGTGGCAACAAGCGTTCACAATGTTAAATAAGTCAGTTCTAATTCTGTGAAGACAACAACGCTTAGTAAACCAATCCAACACTGCAGTTCTCAACGCAAAAATAGACTTGTAGTAATTTGACTCAATCTTCTTGACAAACGTTCTCAGAATAATAACACTTGTTACAAAATTCCTCGATCCGGTTGTTTTTAAAGCTTTGATAACCTGAAGAGTTTAGAAAAAACAATTACGAAGCTGCTAATTATCGCGTTATTTCCTGAGTCGCGTTTAACGCGAGGTTTTGCTGTTGGCATATAGTTATATTTGTGTCATAGATTCCTAGTTTCCCTGTTCACACACACATACACATGTGTACACTCCCACATACAAGCATGCACGAATCATCAAAATAAATACTGCGCCTTTCTTTAATATATGTATCGCATATATATGTTATTCGCTTAAAATGTATAACCCAAATGCATATTAACGAACTTTCATCGTCATATTTATGACAAATAAATCAGAATTTTTAATTTGTTGACAGAGGTGAAGAACTGGAAAGTGTCAATGAATTCGAATACTTAGGATCAATCATTAACAGCTCTGGCGACTGTGCAGTAGAAATTAAAAGAAGACTTGCAATTGCTTCACATAAGCTAATACAGATGAAAAACCTATGGCAAGGCACAAGCAAAGAAACAAAGTTACAACTGATCAGAGCATGTATATTCCCAGTAGCAACATACGGCTGCGAGACTTGGACACTCAATAAAACAGTTGCAAAAAAGATTACATCATTCGAAATGAAATGCTACAGAAGGATGTTGAGAATACCCTGGACAGAAAAAAAGACCAACAGAGAAGTACTGCACTCACTAAACGTACAGGAACATTGGCTCCTAAATACCATCGCAATAAGGAAGCTGAAATTTTTCGGTCATATAAAAAGACATAATAGTCTGGAAAAAACAGTGTTGGAAGGCATGGTCCCTGGAAAAAGGGAAAGGGGTCGACCTAGACGACGGTGGACCCAGGACATCACAGAGAGTCTGAACTTGTCTTTGGCTGATGCAGGTCGACTTGCCCAGAATCGTGATGCGTTCAGAGCAGCTGTAATGGAGACAACGTTCTGGAAAGAATATGTCACATGATGATGATGACAGAGGTATTAATTTTGAAGTTGTCAGTTTTGTAAAATAATACGTCAAAACATCTTTCTCTGTCACACTGATTAGTGATCAAACAGTTTAAATTTTTGAAAGTATGTTTTAATAAACGTTTGTATTGCTAAGTCATTCAGCACTTTACCCTTGTGTTTTAAATATTTTGTTGGCTTCATTAGCTACGAAATAATTAATTTGATTATTTTCTTTGACGCTTTGCTTATTAAAAGCTGTTTTACAAATACACACAGTGTACTTTCTTTGTATTAGAACGTCAACACAGTTTGAGACACGCGTGTATGCGTGTGTGAGTGTGTGTGTGTGCGTGCGTGCGTGTGTGTGTGTGTGTGCGTGCGTGCGTGCGTGCGTGCGTGTGTGTGTGTGTGTGTGTGTGTGTGTGTGTGTGTGTGTGTGTGTGTGTGTGTGTGTGTGTGTGTGTGTGTGTGTGTGTGTGTGTGTGTGTGTGTGTTTGCGCGCACACGCAATGATTATGCCCCTTCGTAACATGTCAGTCTGTATAGAGTCGACATTAACTTTTGTTAAAAAAAAACTATTGAATAATGATGATTATAACAATAAAGTCCAGAAACCTAGGGGGATGAAGCTGCCGATCTCACCAAGTGGCGTTACTTCCTACGACCTCATCTCAGACTGGGCAAAAAGAAGCTCTCACAACAAGCAGAACAGACAAGAACACGCTGAAAGCAACATCAGAAAAGAGCAGCTGATGGCTATCACTTCAGGGAAGCATTCACATAGTTAGTTATGTCTGAAGTAGGCTGCTGCTACTAGTGCTACTTCTTCTACAACAACCACTACTTCTACTACAACAACCACTACTTCTACTACAACAACCACTACTTCTACTACAACAACCACTACTTCTATTACCACTACTACTACTGCTAATAAAAGTAATAATAATAAACTAATTACAATACAATAATAATAATATCATCCGAGTATTACATTAATCCTAAAGGGGAACAAAGAATAGTAACGCTGTCACAAACAAAACAACCACTGTTATATGCCACATAGAATTCAGAACGCTACATACAAACATTATAACCAACATGGCTTTCCAATCTACTAGACACATAGGTTTTCATGTCAATCAGACAAACACGCAATTCTCTTTAGCTCCCCAAGGAGCATATACCATCAACAAATACAAGTCGTCCTCCTATGCAAAAATTGTCCTGTGCATGGATCAAAAACCAAAGACATATGTAACATTGCAACATACAGGCATGTCGTAAAACCGGATAAAGGAGTTGTGGACGTTGACACCTGCGTCCACTGTTCTTCACTACTATCTGGCGCATGCCTCAAACCAACTATCTTGTAGTTGTAGATCGTACAATTTAGATTCGTATCACTGTCCTATCGTGTTAGCTCTAGTATCATGTTTCTATAACAAGACTCTCCTGACTCAACATATTTGATTTGAACGCCAAAGTGCAAAAGCACCTCCAGTTTTTATGAAGTTTATTTACAACAGAAGAACTTGAAAACAAATGGTAAAGTTCTCGTAACCAGGCTTCCAACACTTGCTGGTTACCTTGTATAATCAAACGTCTGATGTCGTTCACTCTCACGCTCTCGTGGTGGTCTGGTCCCATGCTGAGAACCACTTCAGATTATACATTTGTCTCTTTACAGTCCTTTCGTCCACTAACAACCTTCTCTTCTTCAATGTTACTTCATAAATGTCGTCTTGGTGTATCAGGATGAAACTGGCCTACCGCCAGGGATGTATGTCTACTGTTACAGAATGGAGCCACCCTTTCGATCTCCGTTTCACTCCGGCAGTAATCGGTGCATTTGTAGTACTGATTTTATTGCGTGCTTTCAATTGTCGCACTTTCTTTGTTTCTTTCTATACTATGAAGCAGATAGTTTATATTTTCAAGTATTCTTTCACTACTTTCAGTATATTGTGTCTTGTCTGTTATCTAACCCTCCTTGTGGATGATTAACACCTCACATTTGCAAGGAGAGGTAGAGATAATATTACGAGAGGCAGGTTGGTAAAATTCTATTTTACCAAGCTTGGCAGAGGCAGATTACCACGCACATCGCCTATCGCTGTCTGCCTAATAACCGATAAGACGGGTGCGCGCATTACCAAAGCTTGGAATACGGGGAGACAACTTACGGACAGACACCGATAAGAGATTACTTTCTGATAAGGTAATGAATTGTTACTTTTGACGGTGGAGCAAGCAAAGACATCAACACCAGAATGAACAAATCAAGAACAGCCTTTTTTAGTCTAAACAACATCTGGAAGTCCTCTCAGTACAGCACAAGCACAAAGTTAGGAATATATCAGAGCTGTGTGCTTTCTGTGCTTCTATATGGCGCGGAGAGCTGGAGAGTTACAGAGAAGGAAATGTCGAAATTGTCCTCTTTTCACACAACATGCCTAAGGAAAATTCTCCTAATCTTTTGGCCGAATACTATCACCAACCAAGATCTGCTTACTCGGAGCAAGCAAGAGAACATGCACACCATCATAGCTGGCAGACGCTGGAGCTGGGTTGGCCATGTCCTCAGAAGGGACCCCAATGCCATCACAAGAACAGCTATGCTTTGGACACTTGAAAGAAAACGAAAGAGAGGCCGACCAAAAACAACCTGGCGGAAGACTGTGGAGGCTGAGATGCAAAGAATGTACCAGAGTTGGGGCACTGTACGAAGGATGGCCGCCGACCGAGCAAAGTGGAATCAATCTGTTGTTGCCCTACAAGACGCCACCAGGCGTAATGGCCACTGACTGCCTAGACGGTCGGCGGCTAAGGATCGAAGAAGAAGAAGAAGGAACCAGATGAGTACCACTTATGAACATAACATAATTATAAATATAAAAGTCCCCGTAGCGCAACAGTGGTAATATGTCAGTTCTGGATTTTCCAGCCTCATCAGTCATTTTGTTTTTACTTTCGGTACTTATGGAGCATAGGATCACCACAGCAGGAAGCCTCCAACAAACATTGTCATGTTGTTGCAGCAGTGATTTTTGTGGCAGTGTTATGTACATGATGAGGTTGTCATACCCGTGCATAACCTTATGTTAGGCGCCTCTAACAACATGGCTAAAAAAGGTGTGGTTCTTATTCTTTCTTGGTCTCATGAAAGACACCAGAAACCACACCTCATAAGAGACGCCAGAAAACACAAATCATCAGTGACCCCAGAAACAATACCTTATCACAGAACCCAGAAACAACATCTCATCAGAGACACCAGAATCAACATCTCATCGGAGACCCCAGAATCAACACCTCATTAGATACCCTGGAGATTCCACGTTATTATAGACCCCAGAAAGTACACCTTATCAGAGACCAGCGAAACGCCACATTAGAGACCACAGAAACAACACCTCATTAGAGATCCCAGAAGCAACACCTCATTAGAGACCACAGAAACAACACCTCATCAGAGACCACAGAAACCGCACCTGATCAGAGATAACAGAACCAACACCTCTCATCACAGATCCCTGAATCAACACCTCATCAGAGATCCCAGAACAACACCGCATAATAATAATAATAATAATAATAATAATGATAGCCCCTTCAGTCATAACTGACTATGGGAATGCGCCCCTGATGTGACAGCACCTCATCTTTTTATTTTCCTGGTGTTCGTTTCGACGTTTACTCTTCTCTTCAGCTTGTTGTGTGAGCTTCTGTTCTCCCAATCTGAGGTGGCACCGTAAACAGCATCGCCGCTTGGTGCGATCGGCAGCTTCATCCTCCCACTTTTTTGGATTTATGTCCAGTGCCCTCATATCTCTCTTGCACACATCTTTGAACCACAGCTGCGGTCGCCCAACTGTTTTTTGTCCATCTGCTAGTTGCCCGTAGAAGATATCTTTCGGGATGTTGTAGTGGATTTTGATGGTATTGTATGGTGGTGTTATCACCTAGTGTGATGCGTGAGGTCAGCTGTGAAGGCTCCTGAGATAATTGTAGCTGTGAATATACAGAAGGCCCTTTCGTGCTACCACTTTATGACCTCACACATATCTTTTTTTACTAATGAATGTGGCTACGTTAAAATCTAGGGTACTGAATGCAATGTGTTGTATGGACATATACAAACACACACAGATATTAATTAAGTCTAATACTATCAATAAAATTTATAACACAATGAACTAAATTCAGCTGGTTAAATTTAGAATAGAAAATCTTTTTTAAATTTATTTGTTCTGAACCAAGGTTTTATTTTGGCCAGAACTTATGCAAAGATTTTGAAATTTATGAATGAATGGCATGAATAAATGGCATGATAAATGAAAGATGTTTACATATGCAATCTTCAAGATTAATTATAGTATTACTGTTCGTAATGTTAATTTTTCTGGGAAAACTATGAATGGATGTGCTGTTGGGGTGGCTTCATCCCTCCCTGTTTATGCCTACAAAACATTGTCCATTAATGATGGAAGGAAATGGGATGCTTCAGTAGTAAATTCTCTTGGGTGCTAGTTTTATGAAGTTGGTGTAGGTTCAGCAGGCCAGCTAGCCTACTTAACTTTAATAGATTTGTTCTGGTGCTGGAATCTGATGGCCCCACCTCTCCGTGCTTGAACAATACAAAGATGTTCTGCCGAAATGTACACTGCACGGGTCCTCACTTCAATTATTAATCAGCATTTGACACCACCTTAGTGTCAAGATCGAACTCACAGCTCTGAAATAAAGTATTGGTTTTTGCTCAGAACCTTACCTAATAAGCCACTTCTACACATAACACATTACAATAACACCACATAAACAGGGTCAGTTCTCTCTGACCAGACAGCACATCTTACCTAGTTGGTTTCGCATAGGGTAAGTTTCCCCAGTCTACAGATTCTGAAATAGGTGCATTATCTCACTGCCATACAATAGGATAAGTGATATGATTCACTGTTCTCAACACTTGATCACCCCTTCCTAAACCTTGCTGTAGTTTATATTTTGTTTGTCCCTAGACCCTGAACTAGGGCGGGGGGTCCAGAGCGAATCCTTACTTGTTTGTAAGGCTAGATTTCGATATGGCAGTATCAAATCACTCGAAACCTTAAACAATATTCAAAACATGCAAAGAAATAATTTCAATCTTACCAGATTATGAATAAAGAACACAGAAATGCTAGCAAAACTCAGCTGAGCTGCTGGCTATAGTATGGCGTCCCTGAACTTATTTCAATTTATTTCATTTGGAAATCACCACACTTGAAATTTACTGTGTCTATCACTGGACAACTATTGAGGAATGGCCCCAAATGCGCGTCTGAGCGCCGATAATATGATTGTCTGTGGCCAATCAATGCCTTGGTTTTTTTTTTAAATTCAAATTTCCTACACTAAAGTCATTTCAGTCATGCTTCAGTCAAGTATGGATTTTTATCTGTTAGTCTGTCCGTCTCTACTTGCGTTTTCACAAAACGTACTTGATTTTTGAACCAACCTTTCTCTCCCCTCCAAAATTTTGTCGTTAAAAGTTATTTTTAGACACAGCTCCCACCAATATCCCTTCTCTTCCATGCTAATTAGATTTGAACACCTGCGTCTCAAGGTCGCGGTTTTTTGTGCAAATAGTGATATGTTAGATTCAATGCAGTCTTTCGCTGATGTGAACAACACTGTCTTTTGTCATTATCTTCATTATTATCTATCCGTCTGTAAAATTAAAAGCATATTATTTCACTGCTCAGAATGGGCCATCCGGCCAGCTAATTTTTATATTCCTAACATTAATATTAAGAAAAAGTTACTTTTTAAATTTTGTAATATTTCAAGCATCTGCGTTTAGCCGCTGAATTCAAATCAAAGGCTTGGTATCGCAAAAGCGTCCGTTTCCGTACCTCGTGTCAATTTGGGGACGTGAATTTTTTTTTTTCTTTCCCCCCCCCCCCCCCCCAATTGCGTCTCCTTAGCCTTGCTAGTCTCACGCAATTTTTTTTCAGTCATATTTTTTTTTCCTTTTGATCCGCCGTTCTCATCCCTCCAAATGGTAACCGTTTTGATTTCCCGTCTAACAAGTCAATTTTTATGGAGGGTGATGACCCGCGGTCAGGGCGATCATGTACTATCAGCAGCTTACGCATTATGTTTTTATCCTTACATTTTATCCTTTGGAGATATTTTTACGTTGTATCACTTGTTAATTTTATGACACATCTCCCCACTTGAAAACATGCCTACGGCAAGTTCTAAAACCAGTGATACACATAGATAAAATCTCTCCTCCCGTCTGCCATTACTCTAATTTTGATCACAGGGGTGCCGACTGAGGAAATCTGCACCGACATTCAATTTGCCTGGGATATATTGGATACTAAACTGATAAGGTTGAAGTAATAAAGACCACCTCAGCAATCTTGCGTTTTCATGCTTAGCCTGAGATAAGAATACGAGAGGCTGATGATCCGTCTCCACCACAAAAGTCCTACCATACAGATAGATTTGAAACTTCTTTATTGCCCAGATTAACGCTAAACATTCTTTTTCGCTTGTGGAGTATCCTTGTTCCGCCTTATTCAATTTGCGGCTTGCATAAGCGACTGGTTTCAGTTCCCCATCAGGTGAAGATGATCTTTGCAACAAAGCCCCTCCGAGTCCTACATTACTTGCATCGGTTCTTAAGACAAAGTCCTGTGTCAAATCAGGCAGTTTGAGAATAGGCCTGCTAGTGAGTTTTTCCTTTAACTCTTGGAACGCTAGTTCACATTGTGCAGTCCAAATAATTTTATCTGGAAGTCCCTTGCGAGTCAGATCAGTCAGAGGAGCACAAATAGCGTTAAAATTTTTGATGTATTTCTGATAAAATCCGCATAACGACACGAATGATCGCACGTCTTTTTTTGTTTGTGGTCTAGGTGCTCTCTGCAGTTTTTCCAAGTTCTTAGGATCAGGGGTCATGTTACCCTGATATACAGTGTGTCCCAAGAATTCCAACTCTTTGCATCCAATACAACATTTTGTTGGCCTAGCAGTTAAGTTCGCCTCCCGAAGTCTATTAAATAACATTTCTAGAGCTTCAATGTGTTCTTCAAATGTCTCTGTGGCGACGAGAATATCATCCATGAAATTCGTGATACATGGGTTATTCAGGGGATCCAACAATTTGCGCATCATCCTTGAAAATACACTCGGAGCATTTTTCAGTCCGAATGGTAGCATATTGAATTCATAATGTCCATCCGAAGTGCTAAAAGCCAAATAAGGTCTCACTTCAGGCTTCACTGGGATCTGGTAATATCCTTTACTAAGATCCACCTTTGAAAAGTATTTTGCCTTGTTCAGTCTGGCAAATAACTGTTTTTGTGTCTGGTAATGGATCCACTTGTCCTTCTGTGACAGCATTCAGTTTCCTGTAATCTATGCACAGTCTGTGTTCCCCAGACGGTTTCCTCAACAAAACGACACTAGAACTAAAAGATGATTCACTGTGCGAAATAATCCCCTCCTTCAACAAATAATCTATTTCTTCCTTCAATGCCTTCTCCTTCGCGAACGGAATAGAATAGGCTCTCATACAGATTGGGTTTGAGTCTACCAGTTTCATGTCATACTGTAGCAAATTTGTATGGCCTGGTTTATCTGTTAGTACATCTGTATGTTCCTCCAGAACCTGTTGAACTCTCTCCCTCTGGTTTTTAGTCAGGTGCTTACTGACTTTTACCTGTGCTGCTGTTTCACAAGGATGTAATGGGTATTCATGTGAGGTGAGTGGTTCCTTTTGCATCTGGGTTGCAATAGCCAAGGTCAATAAGGGGGTGCTTTCCTGGAGTGGTCTGTCCAGATACTTCTTTAATAAGTTTACATGATAAACTTTCTCCTTCCCCTTTTTGTCAATTTTATAGTTTGTTCTAGACACCTTCTCTAGAACCGTATATGGACCTTGCCAACCAATTTGTAATTTATTCTGGCTACCGGGTAGTAGAAGAAGCACCTTCTCTCCCACAGCTAGTTCTCGGTCCTTTGCCTTCCTATTAAAATATGCTGCATGTTTCTTCCTGGCTTGTTTCAAATTATCATTTGCCAGTTTCCATCCAGCTTTCAAACGAGTGGTCAGTTCGTTCACATATTGATAAGATGAGGTAACAGGTTCTTCCGCCTTCTCATCCGTCCAGGTCCTTAATAAAGCTTCTAAAGGACCTTTTATTGGCCTCCCAAATAGCAGAGTTGCGGGAGCCATCCCGGTTGAACTATGTGGTACCTCCCGATACGCAAACAATGCGGCGGGCAGGAATTGATCCCACAGATCCGGTTTTTCGTGTGCCAGCTTTCTCAGGATAGAAATGAGAGTCCCGTTGAACCTCTCTACCTGGCCGTTCCCTTGTGGATGGTACGGACTACAATGAAAGTGTCTGGCTTGAAATAGTTTAAAAAACTTCTTCCGTTAGTTTCCCCTTGAACTGAGATCCATTATCCGTCAAGATTTGATGCGGGAATCCTAATCGGGTGAATATTGTAAGTAGTGCCTCTGCTACATGTTTTGAATCAATTGATGGCAGGGCTACCGCCTCTCCCCACATAGAACAAGTGTCCACCAGAGTAAGGATGTAACTGTTCCTCCTCTTGGTCCGAGTGAGAGGTCCCACAATATCCACTGCAACCCTCTCAAAAGGTGTTCCCACTATGGGCATTTCCCCTAGAGTTGCAGGAGCAGTCCAGTGCTTTGGAGCTACCCTTTGACATTCAGGGCAGGATTTGACATATCTTTTTATATCCTCCGTTATCCCTGGCCAGAAGTAATGACAAGCTATACGCTGTCCTGTGGCGCTGATCCCCATGTGACCACTGAAGGGAATCGCATGCCCGAGTTCCATCACTTTATCTCTATATGAGGTGGGAAGAACCAGCTGGTTGTGACCATTTATTCCAGTTTTCCAGCCTTCCTGTATAATAGTTTGTTCTTCATGAAATATTCCCCCTTGCTCGGAGGTGTGTGGCATTTGGGCAATTTTTTAAAACATGGCTTGAGTGTCCTATCCTCAGCCTGCGCCTTTCTCATCTCCTCTGGATGAGCATTTATAGGTTCACCTTCTTCCTCCTTCTTCTGTGACCTGGTCTGCACTGTCGCCATGATCACAGGTTTCTCGGGATTCCCCAAGAAGACGTATCTACACCCCAATATCAGAGGGTAGATTGGTTCATCTATCACTGCTGCTCTGATTTCTCCTTCCACATAGCGAGTTTTCACCGTTATCCTTGCGATGGGAAGTGTCATGAGTGGTATGTCCTTGGTCGCCCCTTGTATTTCCACTGTTTCTGTGGTATACTGACTTGGGTCCACTAGGCTAGACTTCACAACTGAATCATAATCCAAACCTGTATCATAAAGGCACCTTATGGTGGCCCCATTACAAATAACATCCTCACAAACTGGGGGGGTGATAAGGTTCCTGTTGTCCATTAGGATTAACCTTTAATCTTTGCGTCCCCGACTTCATTGCAGCAATGTTTGAAGGTTTCCTTCTACAAAATTCGGTGTTATGGTTATCCTTCTTGCACCATTTACACCATCTTTTTCCTTGGTTCAACGGTTTTCTTTCATTGAACTTTTGGTCATTGAACTGTGAGTTTCTGTCGCGATAGTCATTTCTTGGCCGCTCAAAGTTTGTCCTACTTTTATTTCCCTGCTCTCTATTATCAAATTTATTAAATTGCTGTGGAGCTTTAAAATTATCTATGTGCTTCTTTTTAGCACCACTTACCTCTGCCTGGGCTGCCTGATACCTCTCAGCGACATTTAAAACCTCTCCCAACTTCTCTGCACCTTGTTCCATGAGAAATTTTCTCATGTCTGGAGCCATGGACTCTCTCAATTGCTCAATCATGATCATTTCTTTAAGATCTTGGGTCTTCCCCAGAGCAGTCCATTTCTCCAAATAGGTTTCCAGTCTAGCAGAGAATTGGTGGTATGTCTCCCCAGACAACAGTTTGGCATTTCTAAATTTCTTACGATAAAATTCACCATTCTTCTCGTACCTTAATAACAAAGCCTGCTTTAACATGTCATAATTGTCTTGGTCTTCCCTGTTCATTTTAGCAAAGACTTCATAAGAAGTACCTCTCAGTCCTTGTGATAACTTTAAACTCCACCTCTCTCTCTCTCTAACCCATATGTAGTAGCTAATAACTCAAAACGTCCTAGGTACCCCTCTATGTCATCGTCTTTTTTCAACAAAATGGTCTAAATGAAACCCCATAGCTGAGTTTGAGGCTCCCAGACTGGGCGTAGCATCTGAGGCAAAAGGGCTGGCACCATTTTCAGGAGCCTGGCCTTGTAATTCCAGCTCCCTTAGTCGTAATTCATGCTCCCTTTGCAACCTTCTATCTTCTGCCTCCCTTTCGGCCTTTTTATCTTCTGCCTCCCTTTCGGCCTTTTTATCTTCTGCCTCCCTTTGCTGTCGTTTGTCTTCTGCCTCAATCTGCAGCCTCTTAATTTCTCTATCCGCCTCAATTTGTAACCTCTTCTCTTCAGCTACCTTTCTATCTTCCCTTTCAATATATTTATCACATTCAGCCGTTACGTATTGAATTAAAATCTGACCATCCATTCCCATCTCCTTTGCGGTCAGCACAGCAGCTGATCGGAATTTTGCTAGCTCCGCCATACTTTTTAGACAATATAATAATATACAAGATAAATCTCTAACCAGTAAATACACTAAGTACTTCTTATGACTATAGTCTAACTAATTCTAACTAACCAGTTAACTAATTAATTATTACTGGCTGTGAAGATTCACCAACTTCTAATTGCCCTTTTAATTTAAAGGGACACTTTTAATTTTAAGGGAATTTTACAATTTTGTTCCCCTAATTTTATTTCTCCCACCAGGAGATCCTTATATTACTGTTTATGCTAATTATCCCTGGACAAGACCCCAATATATGTAGTGGATTTTGATGGTATTGTATGGTGGTGTTATCACCTAGTGTGATGCGTGAGGTCAGCTGTGAAGGCTCCTGAGATAATTGTAGCTGTGAATATACAGAAGGCCCTTTCGTGCTACCACTTTATGACCTCACACATATCTTTTTTTACTAATGAATGTGGCTACGTTAAAATCTAGGGTACTGAATGCAATGTGTTGTATGGACATATACAAACACACACAGATATTAATTAAGTCTAATACTATCAATAAAATTTATAACACAATGAACTAAATTCAGCTGGTTAAATTTAGAATAGAAAATCTTTTTTAAATTTATTTGTTCTGAACCAAGGTTTTATTTTGGCCAGAACTTATGCAAAGATTTTGAAATTTATGAATGAATGGCATGAATAAATGGCATGATAAATGAAAGATGTTTACATATGCAATCTTCAAGATTAATTATAGTATTACTGTTCGTAATGTTAATTTTCTGGGAAAACTATGAATGGATGTGCTGTTGGGGTGGCTTCATCCCTCCCTGTTTATGCCTACAAAAACATTGTCCATTAATGATGGAAGGAAATGGGATGCTTCAGTAGTAAATTCTCTTGGGTGCTAGTTTTATGAAGTTGGTGTAAGTTCAGCAGGCCAGCTAGCCTACTTAACTTTAATAGATTTGTTCTGGTGCTGGATCTGATGGCCCCACCTCTCCGTGCTTGAACAATACAAAGATGTTCTGCCGAAATGTACACTGCACGGGTCCTCACTTCAATTATTAATCAGCATTTGACACCACCTTAGTGTCAAGATCGAACTCACAGCTCTGAAATAAAGTATTGGTTTTTGCTCAGAACCTTACCTAATAAGCCACTCTACACATAACACATTACAATAACACCACATAAACAGGGTCAGTTCTCTCTGACCAGACAGCACATCTTACCTAGTTGGTTTCGCATAGGGTAAGTTTCCCCAGTCTACAGATTCTGAAATAGGTGCATTATCTCACTGCCATACAATAGGATAAGTGATATGATTCACTGTTCTCAACACTTGATCACCCCTTCCTAAACCTTGCTGTAGTTTATATTTTGTTTGTCCCTAGACCCTGAACTAGGGCGGGGGGTCCAGAGCGAATCCTTACTTGTTTGTAAGGCTAGATTTCGATATGGCAGTATCAAATCACTCGAAACCTTAAACAATATTCAAAACATGCAAAGAAATAATTTCAATCTTACCAGATTATGAATAAAGAACACAGAAATGCTAGCAAAACTCAGCTGAGCTGCTGGCTATAGTATGGCGTCCCTGAACTTATTTCAATTTATTTCATTTGGAAATCACCACACTTGAAATTTACTGTGTCTATCACTGGACAACTATTGAGGAATGGCCCCAAATGCTCGTCTGAGCGCCGATAATATGATTGTCTGTGGCCAATCAATGCCTTGGTTTTTTTTTAAATTCAAATTTCCTACACTAAAGTCATTTCAGTCATGCTTCAGTCAAGTATGGATTTTTATCTGTTAGTCTGTCCGTCTCTACTTGCGTTTTCACAAAACGTACTTGATTTTTGAACCAACCTTTCTCTCCCCTCCAAAATTTTGTCGTTAAAAGTTATTTTTAGACACAGCTCCCACCAATATCCCTTCTCTTCCATGCTAATTAGATTTGAACACCTGCGTCTCAAGGTCGCGGTTTTTTGTGCAAATAGTGATATGTTAGATTCAATGCAGTCTTTCGCTGATGTGAACAACACTGTCTTTTGTCATTATCTTCATTATTATCTATCCGTCTGTAAAATTAAAAGCATATTATTTCACTGCTCAGAATGGGCCATCCGGCCAGCTAATTTTTATATTCCTAACATTAATATTAAGAAAAAGTTACTTTTTAAATTTTGTAATATTTCAAGCATCTGCGTTTAGCCGCTGAATTCAAATCAAAGGCTTGGTATCGCAAAAGCGTCCGTTTCCGTACCTCGTGTCAATTTGGGGACGTGAATTTTTTTCTTCCCAGCCCCCCCCCCCCCCCAATTGCGTCTCCTTAGCCTTGCTAGTCTCACGCAATTTTTTTTCAGTCATATTTTTTTCCTTTTGATCCGCCGTTCAATTTTTATGGAGGGTGATGACCCGCGGTCAGGGCGATCATGTACTATCAGCAGCTTACGCATTATGTTTTTATCCTTACATTTTATCCTTTGGAGATATTTTTACGTTGTATCACTTGTTAATTTTATGACAGTCGTCCAGGTCTCGCTGCCATATAGGAGTGTGCTGGTGACGCAGGCGTTATATATCGCAGCTTTGGTCTTCGTTGTGAGTTTGGGATTTCCCCAAACACGCGATATGAGGCGGGCAAAGGTAGCTGCAGCTTTGCCAATGCGGCTGTCAGTGTCAGTTTCTGTGTACAGAGAGAGCGTTTGTCATTGATGGTAGACCCCAGGTATGTGAAGTAGTGCACCACTGCCAATTCATAGTTGTAAACAGCCACATCAATTGTTTTCTTTAGACTTATTGCGATGCTAAAGTCCGTGCTGCTTGGGTGAAGCGATTCATCAAGCTCTGAAGCTCCTGATGGCTTTGAATGACTTTTGCAGCATCGTCAGCGAATAACAAGTCTCTTACAGTGACCCTTCTGATTTTTGTTTTTGCTTTCAGAGTTGTTAGATAATAGAGAAAATAAGAGTATAATGAGAAACTAAAGAGTAAGATGGCAGAAATAAAAAGATAGCATGCCAAGAAAGACCACAGGGAAGATGGCAGAGATGCAACAGATGAGAGATATGGAGAAATAAGCGAGAATATCGAGACAAAGGAGAATATAGAAGTGAGAGTTCCAGAGGGCACGAAAAATGTAACGGAGGCGAGGAGGACAGAGATTTTGCTGCGGTTGTCAAAGTCTTGAGAAGACTTTGTAAGAAGCTAGTCTTCTCGGAACACTTAGAGAGTAATATGAAATTGAGAGTTCCAGACGGAACAAGTAGCGGAAATAATGAGAAGACATGGAGGAAATGGCAAAAGAGAAAAAAGAGATAAATAGAGAGTACATAAAACGGCTGAGATAAGCCAAAGAGAAGATGGAAGAGTATAAGATGAGATAAGGATAAATGTGAGAAGCCATAGAGTAAATGGCAGAATTATATAAATATAAGAAATATGAAAAGCCATAAAGAGGATGGCAGAGAGATACAGGAAGGTTCCAGAGGGAACGAATAAATAATGGAGAAACTAAAGGACAACTATAAATGAGAGATAAATGAGAATAAGGAGAAATTGAGGTTTCTGGAGACAACAAATAGAGTTAAGAGGCCATAGCAAAATGGCAGAGTTACATGAGAAATAAATGAGTATAAGAAGTAGAAGAAATGTCCCAGTGAAGGGAACTTACATGGAGTACATAATAGGGAGAGATAAACTAAGAATGAGACAATAGAGATGAAGAAAAGAGGAAGACATGGGACACGGTCTTAAATGGGATCTGAGACTAGGAAGAAGTCTAGACAAATTATAATGGACAGTGGAGAAAACGACAGTCCAAATATGGAAAGGGACGCAACGACGAAGATATGGACTAGATGACTAGGTGATTAGATAGAGTTACGGAATTTATGAAGTATTTCGAGTACGGACCGCGGCTTAGGGTCAGCAAGACAGAGGGATTAGCGGGGGGTTGGCACAAATAATGATGGTGACCATGATGGTTAAATGTGTCACAGTTGTAAATTTTGTAAATAATCCAGTAACAGACAGTTACACGGATTTTTCTTTTTCGTAAGCCCGCTAATACTCGAGGCGAAATCTCAGGTTAGTATGTCTAGCCTAAGACTGATTTTACGTGAATATCCCTTTCTTCTTGCACAGAGACAGGTGTCCCTCGCCATTCAGGCAGATACTCACCGATTTCGGAGGGATATGTTGCGTGATAAATTCTCGCAACATCGTTTTATTTCAATATCTGTTTTATAACGCAAGGGCAACAACTGCTTGTAATTTATAGTCACTTTTCTCGGTAAGCATTTGTCTTCTCGCGTTAGTATCGAATGCAGTTAACTTTTGAGCTGTGGTCATTTTTGCGCTGGACTGCGCATGACTTGTCTTGTTTTTTTGGTCGATCGGTTTCCGCCCACCACTAGTGGGAGTGAGCGATTTGGAATGGCGAAAGAGATGCCTCGTTGAAGAGGGGATCTCCGCTTTTTTTGTTCTGTCAGGGATGTGTAGTCCTCTTATGGATATTTCGTTTAGTCGAGATAATACCTCTAGTGTTTTCCCACATGTCGGGAGGCGTGATATTTCTGTGTATTTCATGAAAGCAAGGTAAATTGACTTTTTCATTAACTCTATCGATTTTGGGTCGTGAGCGATTTCGATTCATAGCCTGTCTCCGAAAGTCGTCGTCACGAGATGTTCTTTTCCCAGCTCACATGTCGCTGCATTGTACTGCATCGGTTGATGCATGTACCAAGGACCATTACTTGCTACTTTGTTAAATGAACTAGGTTTAGAAAACCTTTATTATCTAGAGGATATTTTTGAGGACATTATTTATACTTCGGCAGACGTGTCTGTCTTGCTGAAGTCAAACTAAGGAGAGTGAACTGATCTCATACATCTGGTTATCTCCTGGCTGTTATAGAAAAGGATGGAGTTTTCCACCTGACTACATTTACAGCACTATGAAATATAACATGCATCTGACTCATCATTGTAATGCTGTCTACCGTTTATTGCTGTATTGAATGTTGCTGTGATAATGACTGTTTGATGTGCCTACACATTTGCGTAACCATTTTGTCACTGTGGCGTCCACAATAAATAATGAAGAAAAACGTCAACGGCTGTTTCAAGACTCATTGACTTTATACGTCGTGAGTTTACTGACGTCCTATGTGGATTGCCCTGTTATTGTTGCATGAACATTGTTTTGACTGAACACATCTACACACTACACAAAACCAGACATGCGGATGCCATCCATCATCATATGGCATCACGCATCATTTGGTGGCCATCACGCATCATTTGGTGGCCATAAGCTGGTTTGATTCTGGTACTAGCAAACACGGGGTCCCTTACCCACTTCATTTTCAACAAGAATTCATCAGCATCCTTCAAGAAATTAACATTCTTCAATACAGTCAACATCTTCAAAATTTTCAAAGTACTCGGCGTTGCCCGGTAAAAGTCAAAATTTCAATTTTTTGACGGAAACAAGAATTTGACAGTACCCGGCGTTGTTACATGTTGCCGGATAACTCGGACTGCTGTTATCTTTTACGCAAGTCAAGCAAGTTGCTGCTGTCAAGGTTCCAGTGCTGTCGTTTTTTGAGAAGGTCAAGTGCCGGTTGAAACGGGTTGTTTTCTGAAGAAGGCCAAGTACCGATTTCCATCAACTTACTTTTGGATTAGAAGGTCAAGTGCCGAAACAACTCAACACACAGTATGTCAGAAGCTCTTGTACCATCGTGTTAGCAGTGGAAGCAGTTCAGATGTGCCATCATCGTTGGAGCTTCGCTCTTTAGGACGTTGATTGACATCCGTTTTTCTGCTGTTCTACGATTGGAAGCCTATAAGTTAAGTGGCTTGTTTGTATGTAAACTGTGCCCTTATACTTCTGCTGAGTCTTCTGTGTATCATCTCATTCTATATGTTATATGTTTATATGTTATTTGTATATTTATATGTTTATATTTCAGCGGGTTCTCGGTTGGGTGGTGTCTCCGTTAGATTATGCCACGTCATAGAGGTCGTCTATTGTGAGCGTTTTCTGTAGGGTTTGCAAATTTCCGATACTGGAATTTGCTAAGCGACTTCTGTTGCTATTTATGTTAGCTGTGATGACATGTTTTAATATTGTTTTCGTTATTATTTCACATTCTTTAGTTTTGTTGTGATTTGTTTGTATTTGTTAGCCTACTCTTGTCTATAATTTAGTTTCATACAACATTTTTGTTTATACACTGTGGTGTCATGTATTTTGTTTAATTCTATCGCAGATATCGTCACATTTTTTGTGATATTTCATTAATTTCTGCTTTATTTTTAGTTGATTTCTGCGAAAGTTTTTGTATTGTTGCTGATCTTTGTTATTGTTTACATTGTTATTGTTTACATTGTTTGTATTGTTTACATTTTCAATGTTTACATTCTGCATGTGTTTACATAGTCATTGTTTACAGTTATAGTAATTAGTTAATGGGCTATGCTAATGCACTGTTACTACTATACTGATGATAAATGAATGATGAATAGTGTCGTGCACTATTGAATGAGAAGTGCACTTATGATCAAGATTTGAGTGCTGATATTTCATATACAAGTTCTTTGATTGGAGACTTGTTTCCCACAGAGACTGGGATAATATAAGGTGATGTGAATATACAAGTGCTTAATTAAGACTTGTTACACTTAGGTTTGAAATAAATTAGTTAATTATTTCAGGTTTTGGACTCATATGTTAGACAACATGTCTACATTTGAGCACTTTATTGAGCAGGGTAAATTGCTTGGGAAGACTGGTGATAAGTTAGAAGTATTTGCAACTGCTCGATATGATAAAGCAATGGAAGCTGAACAAAAAGAAACTGCAGATGGAAGCTGAACAAAAGAAACTGCAGATGCAGGTGGATGAAAAGAGATTCCAAATGGAAATGGAAAAACAAAAAAGGGAATCAGAAGCTGAGGAAAGAAAGCTACAGCTAGAGGCTGAGAATAAAAGACTTGAAAAAGAAGCTGAAAATAAAAGACTTGAAAAAAGAAGCTGAAAATGAAAGACTTCAAATGCAGGCTCAAGCTGAAGAAAGGAAGTTACAAAGAGAGTCTGATGAGAGGAAAGCAAAAATGGAACATGAAGAAAAACTCTTAGCTTTAGAGTTGGAGAAATTGAAATTGACGAGCATGAGTAATGGTAATGATTCAAACAAGGGTTCATCTTCTGGGAAGGCTAATAATGATACTTTTAAGATTAAGTTACCAACATTTAGTCCTTCCAGTGATGACATAATGTTCTATCTGGACAGATTTGAACAAGCATGTACAGCTCATAACATAGACAAAGCAAAATATGTTTATCAGTTATCAGGGATACTGACAGGTAAAGCTCTAAGTGTATTAAATATGGTGGATGAACCTGACAAGAACAATTATGAGGTTGTCAGGGCCGCTTTGTTAAAGAAATATCAGCTTAACGAAGACGGCTATCGTCTACAATTTAAAAACATGTTACCTGAAAATGGAGTTGAATTCTCCGAGTTTATTGCAAGAATACGCATTACTTTCTCACGATGGGTTGAACTATCTAAGACGGAAAAAACTTATGAAGGACTTATGGACTTAATACTTAGAGACAAAGTCATGTCGTCTGTCAATGAGTCTTTCCTTGCTTTCCTTCATGAACGTAAACCTAAAACAATAAAAGAAATGGAGAATTTCTGTTGCCAATACGTAACTGCGCACCCACACATAACCATGGGTAACTCTAAGGTGAAAGAAGGTTTACCAGTTGCTTCGGCAGCTCCGTATGGTCAAAACTTTGCTCGTAGATCCCAACAAAATTTTGATAGAAAGAGTAGCGGTAATTTCTGTCAAAATCATGGAAATCAATTTCATGGTGATTCTTCTTCGAAGAATTGGAGACAACCTGATAGTACTCATTACTATCACCCTAATAATTATAGGCATTTCAAAAGAGGATATGGTAATAGAGGTTATTCCTGCCGAAGACCTCAGAACCAAACAAATAGATGTTCGCATCAATGTGAACATGATAGTAATCGTGGAAACTGGAATTCGAACCAGTATAATAATTACAATAGAGACAATAATAACTGCAGAGATAATAATAACTCTGATAACTTCAGAGGTAATAATAGTCGGGGTAGATCTCAACACAAAAAAAAGAGATATCAGCAGGCTAATGCTGTACAACAGGAAACTGGGGGAGCCTGTAATCATGTTGTTGATAGTAAAAACTTTGACGCTGTCACTAGTTCTGCTTTTGACTTTGAGAGAGCAAACAAATGCCCCCAATGCAGTACTTTATTCGAACCAGGTACCATAACTACTTTGAGTTGTGGTCACCCACTTCCCGCTCTTCCTGCTGCTGTTGCGCATGACGGGAGGGGTTCTTTAATTCTACATAAGGGTCTTGTTAATGATACTCCGGTCTCACTACTTTTCGATTCCGGATGCACCACTATTGGTGTTAGACAATCGCTTGTAGATCCATCTTGTGCTACAGGAAGGGTTATTAAATGTTTCACATTTGGCGGCACTCTAGAAAAATATCCTACTGCTGTAATTCGCATTGCCACTCCTTTCTTTACTGGAGATGTGCATGCTTGTCTCTTACCTAATCCTATTGCGGACCTTATTATTGGTCGTATTCACGGAGTTAGGGAGTGTACCCCACAGCAGATTGCTGCTTGGGAAGATAATAACATGCAAGCTACAAATGCAGTAGTTACAAGAGCACAAGCTCTACAAACACCCGAAACTTCACTGAATAGTGATAATGGAGTTGATAGCCAAGGTAGTCACTTAGTAATCACTCGTGACTCTTTCATAAAATTGCAAGAAGAAGATCCTTCTTTAAAAAAATTCTTCGTTCTTGCGAAGAAAGGTGATCCGAATCAGGATACAAATAGAAAATCTTGGATTGCAATGAGAAACGGCGTACTTGTACGTATGGTACAAGATTCGACTACATCGGCACATTCGCAAATTCTTGTTCCCAAGAGCATGAGAGTCCAAATATTACAACATGCTCATGACTCGCAATGTGCTGGACATATGGGTTTTGCCCATACGAAGTCGAGAGTCCTTGCGGCTTTCTTTTGGCCTTTTGTCAATAAGGACATTCGTATTTACTGCCGATCATGCAAGGTATGTCAGGAGGTCAAATCTAGAGGACCACGACATGCTGCGCCTATCCAGGCTGCTGACATTCCTATTCGGCCGTTTCAGAAAATGGCCATAGATATTATTGGCCCTTTTAAGGTCAAGTCGGCCAGAGGACATCATTTTTTTATCCTTACATGTGTCCGATATGTGCACACGTTGGCCAGAGGCTATTCCTCTTAAGAGCATATCTACTACAGATATCGCAGATGCTCTTTGGTTGATATTTTCTCGCTTGGGGTTCCCCAGAGAAATATTGTCAGACCATGGCACTCAACTCATATCTGACACTATGTCACAGGTAATGTCCACCTTACATATTGAACGATCTCTCAGTAGTATCTACCATCCTATGTCCAATGGGTTAGTTGAGCGTCTGAATAGAACGCTCAAGACTTTGCTTGGTAAGATAACTGAAGATCATCCTCAAGATTGGGACAGGGTTTTACCCGCGGCTCTCTTTGCCTATAGAGAAGTCCCTAATGAACACACAGGATTTTCTCCATTCGAACTTGTCTTTGGCGCGCGTCCACGCGGCCCTATGTCTTTATTACACGATCTCATCACTGCCGATGATATTAGCGATGAAACTCAATCCTCATATGAGTATGTCATTGCTCTTAGACAAAAGATCATTGAGGCATGTAAGCTAGCAACTGCTTCATCAGAAATTGCTAAAGAGAAGGCAAGGCAGTTTGCTAACAAGAATAGATGTCTACGACAACTTTGTCCAGGTGACAAAGCATTCGTCCTACTCCCCAGTAGGGAAAATAGACTTCTCATTGCATGGAAAGGTCCGTATGCAATAGTCTCTCGGATTTCCGATGTTGACTATGTGGTCGATATTGATGGAAAGCATAAAACTTTCCACATAAACATGCTTTCGGAATTTCACGAACGTCCGGACTATTTGCTGCCTATTTTCCAGGCAACGGATGATGCTCCTGCACCTCACGGTCATTATTCATCCCTGTCTGTCATTCAGGATGAGGAAGCTACCTTCTCTGATGTCAACCTTCCCCTTCCAGTGGTTCCCTTACATTCCACGGAATCTTGGAAAAACGTTTCTGTTTCTCCTAATCTTTCTGGTGACGAACATCGACGAGACTTGTCGATGTTACAAACATTTCAGGATGTTCTCACTGACATTCCTGGACACACAGATGTCATAGAACATGACATAATTCTTACCGACAATAATCCAATTAGGGTTAGGCCGTATCCTATTCCTATACACTTTCAGTCGCAAGTGGAAAAGGAATTGGATGAAATGATTCAATTAAATATAATTGAACCATCGACTTCACCATATTCTTCTTCCATGGTTATTGTCCGGAAGAAGGATAAGAACATACGAATTTGCGTTGATTATCGCAAATTGAATCAGGTCACAAAGTTCGACGCTGAACCGATGCCTTTGTTAGAAGATCTACTGATTAGACTTTCTAATTCTAGATTCTTCACTAAACTTGACTTGTCTAAAGGTTATTGGCAAGTGCCTTTAGCAGAGCATGCCAAACCTCTTACTGCTTTTTCTACACCTAGGGGTCTATTTCAATGGAATGTTATGCCTTTTGGTCTCATGAACGCCCCTGCCACTTTCGTTCGCATGATGCGTCGAATTCTGTCACATCGTTCGGATGTCATCGCATACTTAGATGACATCTGTCTCTTCAGTGATACCTGGGAAGATCACTATTTAGGGTTATATGACTTACTGTCCACTCTACGTGAGAATAATTTGACAGCAAAACCTTCTAAAGCTTTTGTTGGTTTTGGTGAAATCTCTTTCCTGGGTCATCGTGTTGGTCATGGTCTCTTGAAGACAGAAGACCACAATACTTCCAAAATACTGAACATCTCTGTTCCTAAAACGAAGAAACAAGTTAGGAGTCTCTTAGGTTTAATTCAATTTTATGGGAGATTTATTCCAAATTTATCTTCGATCATGGCACCTCTCTCAACATTGTTGAAGAAAGGTTTCGCCTAATCTGGTCCGTTGGTCTGAAGAATGCCAATCTTCATGAGACCAAATCAAGAATATATTTTCTTCTCCTCCCATCTTAAGATTACCTACTCTTGATAGGACTTTTGTTCTTCGGAGTGATGCTTCATCCACTGGGATTGGAGCAGCACTGATGCAAGAATATGCAAATACTCTGCATCCTGTTATGTACATTTCTAGAAAACTAAATGCGGCAGAGAGGAACTACTCGGTTTTAGACCGTGAGTTGTTAGCGATGGTTTGGTCAATTCTAAAGCTACAAAGATTCCTCCTGGGCGCACATTTCATTCTAGAGACTGATCAGAAAGCTCTTACAGCTATTCAGACTAAGAATTTGAAGAGTTCGAGATCCACTCGATATGCTATAGCTCTTCAACCTTTTCACTTCACGGTACGAGCTATCCGTGGTGCGGATAATGTGATGGCTGACATTTTGTCTAGATGCCCACATGACTCCAACTAATACTTCTGTCCTATATTTCCCTATATTACAGAGTCATAACACACCTATATTTCTACAATAGATTAGCACATCTGTACTTACTTTATATGTACACACTATCGTGCTTTGTTGTCATCTTCTTCTGTTCGTTTTTTAAAATGATAGAGGAGGACTGAGTAGTTAATATAAGGGCCGTTAGTTTACTAAACAGCCACAATTATTAATAATGTATTGTACCTTATGAAGCATATTAGTTATTAATTAGCATTATATTGCTTGTACTTTCTCAGAATGTCATTGTTGAGCTGAGGACTTACCTTACGAGTTCTAGATTGTGTACTTACCCTCGGAATACCAGAGCATATGTCCTGGATCGTCATGTAGTTTAACTTTACTATGTACTTATGTCATTACATGTCAAAGAATGTACTATCTAAATTTTCCTATCAGATTTGTACATCCATTTTTAAAGACAATATTAGAGTATGCTGTTTAATGATGATTATAGTAACTTGCATACGTATATTGTGTTTACATGCTAACGTGATGTGTGTTGGTGACACCTCCCCGATGTGAATATTTTTTGAGACATATTTATTTTTCTGTTGAGGTATATCCTCACCAGACACTCTATAATTAGCCTATTGTTTGGCAATTTAGTTAATTATCAGCGCATAATTCGTGCGTTTTTGAGCCGCTTATCGCTTGCTCTTTGATATTGAAAAAAAAAATATGTTCCACATTTTTTTTTTATCGGGAGGAGGTGGTGATATGTTGCGTGATAAATTCTCGCAACATCGTTTTATTTCAATATCTGTTTTATAACGCAAGGGCAACAACTGCTTGTAATTTATAGTCACTTTTCTCGGTAAGCATTTGTCTTCTCGCGTTAGTATCGAATGCAGTTAACTTTTGAGCTGTGGTCATTTTTGCGCTGGACTGCGCATGACTTGTCTTGTTTTTTTGGTCGATCGGTTTCCGCCCACCACTAGTGGGAGTGAGCGATTTGGAATGGCGAAAGAGATGCCTCGTTGAAGAGGGGATCTCCGCTTTCTTTTGTTCTGTCAGGGATGTGTAGTCCTCTTATGGATATTTCGTTTAGTCGAGATAATACCTCTAGTGTTTTCCCACATGTCGGGAGGCGTGATATTTCTGTGTATTTCATGAAAGCAAGGTAAATTGACTTTTTCATTAACTCTATCGATTTTGGGTCGTGAGCGATTTCGATTCATAGCCTGTCTCCGAAAGTCGTCGTCACGAGATGTTCTTTTCCAGCTCACATGTCGCTGCATTGTACTGCATCGGTTGATGCATGTACCAAGGACCATTACTTGCTACTTTGTTAAATGAACTAGGTTTAGAAAACCTTTATTATCTAGAGGATATTTTTGAGGACATTATTTATACTTCGGCAGACGTGTCTGTCTTGCTGAAGTCAAACTAAGGAGAGTGAACTGATCTCATACATCTGGTTATCTCCTGGCTGTTATAGAAAAGGATGGAGTTTTCCACCTGACTACATTTACAGCACTATGAAATATAACATGCATCTGACTCATCATTGTAATGCTGTCTACCGTTTATTGCTGTATTGAATGTTGCTGTGATAATGACTGTTTGATGTGCCTACACATTTGCGTAACCATTTTTGTCACTGTGGCGTCCACAATAAATAATGAAGAAAAACGTCAACGGCTGTTTCAAGACTCATTGACTTTATACGTCGTGAGTTTACTGACGTCCTATGTGGATTGCCCTGTTATTGTTGCATGAACATTGTTTTGACTGAACACATCTACACACTACACAAAACCAGACATGCGGATGCCATCCATCATCATATGGCATCACGCATCAGTACCCATTAGAGTTGGGTCGGCTCGGGAGCCGCCAGTCCCTGGTCGACGACACTTCTTCAAATGCTCTAGCCAGGGCTCGAGTTAATCCAGTCCAAATCCCGGTCGACGAAAAATCTTCAAATGTCCTCGCCTGGGTTTGATCCTGGGTCACTCGGTCGCCAGCGCAGTGTGGTAACCACTATGCTAGCGTTGCTCTTACATTGATATAAAGGGGATGAATGAAGAAGGTATGATGTGCATTATATAAGAGGTTTTCTATAAACAGTATCATGAAGAAGATGGAGCTTAGGTGTGTCACATTATTGAAAATATTGTTTGAAATATCGTATATGACTATATAATAGACATTGAGATATGATGCATTATTTTGTTTGATGAGTTATGTAAGGTTGATATGGTAAATTAAGATGAGATGCATTCCTTTTTTATGACATATAACGCAAAATGAGATGATATAGTTTGTGTCTTGTGTAGAGATAGAAATAATGTGAAAATATCGTGAGCTATACAGATTATTGGTAAGGTAAACTATTTTCGATAAAGTGTCACATATTAAAGACAGAGGAGTAAGGTGTGAGAGACTCGATAGAGGAAGAGATTTTTTGTGAAACATAGACGGAGAAGACAGGAGAGTGATGATAGGTTTGGGACAGATTTAGTAGAGATAAGATGGGTTTTGGGGAAAAGGGAAAAATATTCTCTCGAGGAGAATTTATTTTTGACGGTGGGGTAGATAATATATCAGAAAGAGGTTAAGAGGAGAATTCTGTTAGAATTATCTTTCTGAGATTGACGTTTATTAAATGATTGAAATTAGTTGTGTAGTCTAAGCGAAATAATCCGTACAACAACAAAAAGGGGTCAAGAGTAGTGTTTTACGTCCCTTGATCGCGTGATTGGAGCTTCGGTCTGGCCTTGACAATTCTAAAGTTTAGTTTTTGTTTTGTTTGTCTGATAATGTGAACGAAGAGACTTTGCAGTGGAAATGTACATTCGAGTGAGCTGTTTGTGAGACACTATGTTCTAGAATGTTCAGAAATAGTTATAGTGGTAAATTTCTTCTTCTTCTTCCTCGTTCGCCCTGAAAAGGACGGTGGTTGCGTTGTGTCTGTTTGCGCCTAAGCTGTGATATCTGCACCTTTCGGTCGACACATCCGACTTCTGCACGGCATTTTTTAGGGACCGGGTTTGCCTTCCCATTTCGATCCGTACTCGCTCAGCCAGACTGCACTGCTGCAGACTGTTTCCAGGACCACCACATAGTGGTAAATTGAAGTTTGAAATTAAATCAGTTAGAGCCCAGACGCATTTGCGGTTAGAACCAAGTTTGCTTTGAGAGTGATTAATGATAGAAGTGGCTTGCGCAATAGGGAGTTCCATCGAGTGGTAAAGCCAAATAAATGTTTGGTTGATTCTGTAGAGGATATGAGAGGATATAACAACAGATTAGTTATAGGGGAATTAACACTTGGGTTGGTCCCTTCTTAATAGAAATAGAACAGGTGATAGCTCAGTGGGAGATAATAATAGAAATAGATTTTCAAGAGTGAGATGGTGGAAACTAGGTAATTCTGTCCCTGAGACTCGAGGAGATTCTCTCGCTCAGCCTATCTCTACAACAGAAAGTATGTCAGACAGATTACTCAGTTATATAGATGTACTATATAACCCACTCACAGACACACACACATAAGTGACGACATTTTGACGTACCAACGTGAAAACTATAACAATGAAATATGGATATTTTTGGACGAACTGACCTACACACTTGAATAAGCTTATGTAATTTTTATTTATCGGCTGCTTTCCTCTTGGGCTGGTTCCATTCTAGTCCTCGGTCCTTCAAAGACTGTGTGATGTCGTCCTCCCAGCGGACTCTCGGTCGTCCTGGGGGTCTGAATCTTTGGCTCTTAGTTTCCCATGCGTGTCGTGATAGCCGATCTTCTCCCATTCTGGACACATGGCCAAACCATCTTAGTTGAGACTGTTCTACTTGGGTCTGCAGGTGTTGGGATTTTATGCTTTGACGTATCGTCTGGTTGCGGACCATGTCTCTTCTTGTTACTTCAACCACCTTTCTGAGATACAACATTTCTCAGGTTTGGATCTGGCTTTTGTGGGTTGTAGTCATTGCCCATATGTCAAAACTGGGACCTAGGTTGAGCTATATACCGACATCTTCGTCTTTTCACCAATTTCTCTGTTGCTGAGAAATCCTCGATTCATGGACTGAAAACGTCTCCCAGCTGCTGCAGTTCGGGTAGTCAACTCTTCTTTGATGCCTTCCTTCCAGTCAGTGACAGCTCCGATGTATTTAATGTGGTTGACCTGCTCCAGGACCGGTTCTCTCAGCTTAATCTGATGCCTTCTTTCCTTTCGTGATATCATCATGGCTTTTGTTTTAGAACTGCTTATGACCATCCCTCTCTTCTTCAGTTTTTCTTTCCAGACTTGCAGTTTGGATTGGAGATGTGCCTCTGATTCATCAAAATTTATGAAAAAATCAATTTATGAAGGCACTGATTTTCCTTCTTCATGTTCTGTAGAGTCTTGTAGAACAATTTATGGTTTTTCGTGCGCATTTTTTTTCTAGCTTTTCTCTTAATTCTTCACAGGATTTCTGTTTTGCTGCTAGCATCTTGTTCTTTGCTTCTTTTCTGAGTACCAAATATTCCCTATATTTCTCTGTTTTTCTGCTGTCTTTTTAGCTCCTAAGTATTGTTTCATGTCTTTGTCTTTTCTCTTATTTTCTCTTTAACTTCCTCTGTTTACCAAGAAGTCCTCTTTCTCTTCTTTCCAAGTCGGTCTTCATCACATACTTCTGCTGCAGCTGTTTGTATGATGTCCTTGAATTTAGGCCAGAGCGTTTACATGTAATCAGGTAGTTCTTCTGTGTTTGTCATTGCTATTGCAATAAGCCACAGATATCTTGTCTTTTAGTTCTCTCAGCTTGTAGATCTTAATGCTTATTTCTCCTGTTCGTTTACTTAGCTTCTTGCGTGATATCAGGCAGTTCCTAGGCTGAGCAAGTCTTTCAGATGTTCTTTTATTTTGTAAGCAGGTAGTGGTCACTTCCAATCTCTCGTCCTCTCCAGACTCTAGCATTCCGGACATACTTGAATGAGCTCTTCTTAACTATCCTAACTATAACATAGTCGATCACTGACTTCTCATTCTTTGTTGGTTCACATCTAGTGTATGCATGTATGTGATTATGGGGGAACTTTGTGTTTGTTCTGATCAGATTTTGCTCACTGCAGAATCTAAGGAGTCGCTCTCCATTGTCATTAAGAGTATCTTCTCCATATCTTAAGATAACTCCACCCCATCTAGCATGGTCATTTCCAACTCTGGCATTGAAATCTCCGAGCATGATAATTTCATCTAGGCTGTCATCCACTGTCCTTTTAAGCAGCTCAAAGAATTCTTCCTTGATCTCTGCTTGCTCATCTTCATTTGGCCCAAACACAATGACAAGGTTAACTATGATTTATCCTTCTTTTAGTTTTAGGACTATGATGCGTAATGTGGCAAAGTTCCATCCCTTCATACTATCTGTTTGATTTTTGGCCACAATACAACCCATGCCCCCTCTAGTCCTTTCAGATGTGGGTACACCACTGTAGAGCAGCGTGTTACATCGAGATCCACAACTCCTTGTCCCTTTTTCTTCGTTTCCGTTTAAGCCAGGATTTCTAGTTTTGCTTTCCTCATATCTTCCACTAGCTCCTCTTCCTTCCCATTTATACTCCTTGTATTCCATGTTCCATAAGTCGTAGTCTGTAATCCGTTCCAGTTCGTCGCTTTTAGAATCAGTCCGATTTTCTCTCCTGCATTTCTTGCAATCGTGTTTTAAAGCAAACAAGTGTTTGGTCTGTTGTGCCTTTGCATGGTGGAGAGGCTACCTCCTTTCGGCCTTCATACAGGCAGCCCTCCTCCTTTTTCAGCCGGGCTTTGGACCGGCTGAAGCGGAGTTCTGATATCCATCACTATTTAATGTAGACATTCATTTTCATTCATAACCCTCCACTCCCAAAGGAGCATAGACCTTCAACAAATACATGCCAATTCCTCCTGTCACGTGCCATCATCTCAAGTTCTTTCCACGTTCTCCTAATCCTTTATAATTCTGTTTCCAGGTCTCTTCTCCATGTACTTCTTGGTCTACCTCTGCTTTTCTTGCCCTGGGGGTTCCAGAACCAGGACTGCCTTGTAATGCTATCAACAAGTTTCCTCAGTGTGTGTCATATCAATCGCCATCGTCTTCTTCTCAACTCTTGTTCCACTGGCGCTTGTCTAGTTCTTGTCCTCTGTTCTACGTTGGTAACCTTGTCATACCATATTAATTCCTCTATTCTACGCAAGCACCCATTTATGAAAGTCTGTAGCTTTTTGGTTGTGGTCTTTGTTGTTCTCCATATCTCAGAGCCATACAATAGGACTGACTTCACATTTGAGTTGAAGATTCTTATTTTCGTACTATATCCGATTTCTCTTGATCTCCATATATTTCCCAATGCAATTAAAGCTCCTCTTGCTTTTTGTATTCTTACCTTGGTATCACCGTCTGTCCCCCCAACTTTGTCCATATTGCTGCCAAAATATGTGTACGATTCTACATCTTGTATTGGTGTTTCTTCAAGTTCAACCCTGTTATCATTAGCTGCATTTACTCTCATTATCTTTGTCTTTCAACTGTGTAAATTCAGACCCACTTGCTGTGACCTCTCATCGAGTGTTTTTAATTTGTCCTGCATCTGATTACGGTTATGCGACAGAAGAACCAAGTCATCAGCAAAATCCAGATCATCCAACTGTTTAGTCAGAGTCCACTGGATTCCATTTCTGTTGTGTGTTGTTGATGTTCTCATAACCCAGTCTATTTCTAGTAAGAAAAGAAATGGAGATAAGAGGCATCCCTGTCGCACTCCTGTACTTATCCCAAACGGTTCTGTAAGCTGTCATTCATGAAGAACTATGCATGTCATGTCCTCATATGTTTTCTTCATTAAATTAATTATCTTTAGGGGAACTCCATAATGCCTCATCAATTTTCAAAGTGATTCTCTGTCTACACTGTCAAATGCCTTTTCGTAGTCCACAAATCCGATGTATCGTGGTGAATTCCATTCCAGACTTTGATCAGCTATTATTCTCAAAGTGGCTATCTGGTCTGTACAGGATCTGTTTTGTCGAAAACCTGCTTGTTCATCTCTCAGTTTCTTGTCTATAGACCACTTTAATCTCTCAAGGATAATCCTGTTTAATACCTTTCCTGGCACTGATAGTAACATTATTCCTCTATAATTTGTGCACTCTTGTAAATTTCTCTTCTTAGGCAACTTAACCAGATATCCTTCCTTCCATTCTGCTAGAATCTCTTCCTTTTCACAGTCTTTACCAAAAATTATATAACATCTCTGTAGCCGCATCGATATCTGCTTTGATGGCCTCTGCTGGAATGCCATCAGGTCCAGACGCTTTTCCATCTCTTAGAAGCTTTATGGCTTTCTTTATTTCTTCCTTCGTTGGTCTTTCACCGTTAATTTGTAGTTCTTCTTCTGCTGGCTGGATGTCCGGGGGGTTTTGTGGAGATGGTCTATTGAGAAAATGCTCAAAATATTCTGTCCACCTCCTCATTTGCTCTTGTATATTGCGGAGCAGTTTTCCATTCTTGTCTTTTATGAGGCAACTTGTTTGTTTGTATTTCCCTGTCAGCTTCTTTGTGCTGTTATACAGTTGTCTCATATTTCCTTTGGCTGCAGCATCTTCTGCATCTCTTGCCAACTCCTCAATATACTTCCTCTTGTCTCTTTTGATACTTCTTTTTACTTCTTTGTTTGCTTCTGTGTGAACTTCTTGTGCCTTGGCTTTGGAACTTCTGGTTTTGCTTGTGTTTAAATCTGCTTTCTTGTTGTTTCTGCCTTTTATCTTATTGATGGTTTCTGTTGTTATCCATGCTTTTTGTTGTCGTTCCCTTTTCCCTAGTATTTCTTCACATGTCTCATTCCATACCGTTTTGATTTGCTGCCAATAGTCTTCTGTATTCTCTACATCTTCCAGCTGTTGGAGCACCTGGAATTTGTTGGATATTGTGACCGCAAATTTGTGTCTTGTTTCTTGATTTCTTAGATGTCCTACATTAAATTGTTGTCTTTAATTTTGCATTGTTGCACATCTCTTGGGTTTCATTTTTACTTTGGCTATCAGAAGGTAGTGATCTGATGCCACATCTGCTCCACTATATACCTTTACATCCTGCAATGATGATCTAAACTTCTTGTTTATGCATTTATGATCCATCTGATTTTCTGTTCTATGGTCTGGTAATATCCATGTTGCCTTGTGTATTCTCTTATGTGGAAACATGCTTCCTCCTTTAGCCAGTTGATTTGAAGCACAGAATTTTGAGAATAGTTCCCCATTTTCATTCATTATTCCTAGCCCATGTTTTCCCATGGCTTCTTCAAAGCCGGTGTTGACTGTACTTATCTTTGCATTCATGTCACTCATCAAAATTCTGATGTCTCTTCTTTTTACTGTTTCCATAATTTCCTATAGTCTAGTATAAAATACTTCTTTCACAGAATCTTCTTTGTCATTAGTTGGTGCATAACATTGGATGACATTTACATTTATTTTCTTTTTAGCTGTTTTAAAAGTAGCTATTATTATTCTGGGTCCAACGGCTTCCCATTCAATGAGTGCTTTCTGTGCTTCTTTAGATAACATAAGAGCTACCCCTTCACTGTGGTGTGAGCAACTTTCATCTTCATGTCTTGAGGACAGCACCAATTCACCTGTGATGAGTTTCTTCCTGTCTACCCCCTTCCACTTTGTTTCACACAGTCCCAGAACCTCGATTTTATATTCCCCCATTTCTGCTGCTACTTGTGACACTTTGCCTCGTTCGTTTAATGTCCGAACATTCCAGGTGCCAAATCTGGAAGTTCTCCTAGAAGAAAGAATGTTAGTCGGTAACACAGACTCCTGTCGGCTTTCTCTGTGTTGCATCATGCGCCTCCCTGCGAGAGGACTTTCCTCTGTCTTGGATGGCTGTGTTTTATTTTCTTTAATTGACTTGTCCATATTTGTTGAAGTTTTTTGTGCTTTACATTTTTTACAGGATGGGGTAACCAGCCCCATGCCCAACCTTCCTTAGTCGCTTTCTACGACATGCATGGAAGGGAACAGTGTTACTATTCTTTGCTCCCCTTTTGGGCCCCGGTAACACACGTGACATAGCTTGTTTGCACTTTTAAATCTAGGATGTGGGAGCGGTGCTGGTGTAATGGCTACAACGTTGTACTGGCGACCAGGTTTTCAAGGTTCAAGCCCGAGCGTCAGCGTTTGGAGGAATGTTTACGACCGGGAATTTGACTGAATAAACTGAACGGCTCCTGCACATAAACCCTCTGTGGATGGGAAGGAGCGAAGCTCCTAACAGGGTTGGAAGCAAAGTCCACTGACCCCCCAGCCTCGCAATGACATGTCATTGGGCCAAAATGGCTGGAAAGCTCGAGTGCCGCTGGTTAGAGAAAAAAAAATGTGGAATGTAAAATGCTATTTAATATTGACAGCATGTGTAATATAATTCTTGTTCCGCTCCAGCAGATATCTTTAAAGAATCCTGTTGGTTGAGCAAGCATGCAGTCTCAAAAATGGGCGTTGCATTTGTATTTGTATGTGCGATAAAAGATGTTGAATAATTACTCAGGTTTTTTTCATGAGAAAACATTTAAGGAGGATAATTTATTTTTCACACATACCTCTCCATCGTACTTTCTTTTATAAAATCTTTTTATAAGTTATATTTTATGTTTCTTTACCAGGTTTCTTTTTTTTTATTAAGGAGCGTTACCATGCGCTACATAAATTTTAATTTATTTTCAAATGTCATAAACAGGTCTGGATATACCACCACGTTATTTCAAGCACTTTCTGTTAAACAAAAATGATTGAATTATATCTTCAAAATAATTTAAAGAAATATTTTTTTCAGAACCAGCTGTTCTAATGATGTCATTGTTACGTGCAGTCTTTGATATCTTGCAATATTATACATTTGTATGCTTGTTATGTTCGCAAATATTTTGTAAACAAAATAGAAACTTTTTTGCTTAAGGAAAAGTCAATATTGAGTTACTTCCCCTTGAAAGGAGTTTCAGATCGAACTCCGCGGACGAATCCAGTTTTACTGCGATTTATTCTTTGTTTGGGTAGAAATAGATTGTTCTTGCTTCAGTATATCTATGGCCTGAATTTATGTGTATTGTTTGTCTAGGTAGGACGAGTCTGTCTTATATCTGTATATCTTCACATATCTAAGTCGAACTATATGTTCTTTGTCGCTAGAAAGGTCAAAGGCTGTTCAGCGGATGTGTGGCTAGAGAGTTGTGTTTTGGCTTCGCCCTGATGATGGGGGGCTGTCGTGTTTTCTGTATCGGCTTGTCGCCGGAAAAAAGTAATCGATATATGTGTAGGGGAAAGTGATAGTCGTCTAGACCTATCGTGAATGCTTTACCCCAGTGTTTATTCTTATTGCCAAGGAATGGCAGAATCATATTTCTGATACCAAGGTAACAAAAGCACTTCTTATGAACTCTCTTACGAAGCCATCGTTTTCGATAGGTAGACGCACGATTTGTACGTCTGAGGGAATATTTAACCAGATGAAGATGACATTCATTTCTAGCAGCACTATATCTTGTATGATGAAGTCAATTGTATCAGGATAGAATCTACAGAGCAATGAGAACATTTAATGAATGACTAACTTTAATACAGATTCATTGTCTGTATCCAAACGGGAGTGACAGCTCACCAGAAGCCATCTTGTATACACATATTTAAGGACTATCAGGAAGAGAAAGGGATGCCCCGTATTATCGCTTGATGAGTCCAGAGATCACTGCTACAGATGAGAACCCATTACTAGCGGTTCAATATGATTATATGAAAAATATGTGCTGAACATTCTTGTCTACTGACATTCCATTGTGCTATTATTCAACGAGTGCCCATGTATCATTGCAAGACCATTTATCAATTGTACCATGATGTATTATGCCAACCTGTGATTTGTCACTGTATCCGTGCTGTCGAATGTGTACGTCCAATTAAACTGTAACAAAATGTACACAGCAGTTGGCGTCGATGACTTCCAGCCATACATGAGTGAGAAAAAGAACATTTATCAACTCTTCGAACTCTTTCATCATTCGCGTATTATACTCTCACTCTATGTCTACACACCACTGCGTAGGTCGAGTTGATATTCCTATTCCTAACAACCACTCTGACGAGCAACGCTGGGGCCAACAACAAGTCTTTAACATTGGAGCTTCCACAGACCACCATACCTCTTAACACTGTGGTCCTGTAAATAGTTGATGTCAGTGTGAACAAGGAACAATACAACTTCATATCTATACACCATTCAACAGTATATATAGAAACAGTATTTAACTCTGGTGGAATTCAACAAAGAGCTTATTTAACAGTCATCCTTCCCCCCCCCCTTTTTTTCCGGGTCTCCTGGGTAATGAGATCGTATGCCTAGCCTTCTCACTAAGGGCGAAAAATAGAAGGTCCCGTGTGCAAGTTAAGCACGTTAAAAATCCCACGGCAATTAGAAATCGTAAAGAGTAAGCCTATCAGGCCGCTGCCTTAGCAAAATCCTAAAAATTAGAAAAACTACCCACCACAAAAATATTTATAGAATGTGTGATTCCTTTATACATTCATTGGGATTCTCGTATGTGCTACGGAGTTTGTTCACTGTGCTGAGATCCTCCTTGTGTGATCTAAGGGAGGAGATCCGAGCACTGATGGAGTTGTCCGTGTGCAATGAAGATAGTCCTTAGAACAAACCAAACCAATATATGTCCCTTCATATGTTACGTCCTGACTGACAACTTTCTCCCCACACTTGATGTTCAAGTTTATTTTTCTTACACACATTTTTAGTCATTGTCACTGTTCCTCTAAGACCTATTTTAGCAATGGTCTTTGTTCTTCGTACACATATTTGAGGGATAGTCTTCGATAATCTTACACACATTTGAGTGATATTCTTTGTCCCTGTTGCAAATATTTGAGTGATGGTAATTTTTCCACTTACATAAATGCGAGAGATAATCACTGTTTCTCTTGGATATATTTGTAGGATGGTAATTTTTCTTCTTGCACATATTTGAGTTATGGTCTGAGGAAGGTGATTGAAGTAACAAGAAGAGACATGGTCCGCTACCAGACGATACGCCATGTCTTAAAATCCCAGGCCCTTCAGACCCAAGTAGAATAGTCAAAACTACGATGGTTTGGTCATGTCTGCAGAAATGGAGAAGATCGGCTACCACGACAAGCATAAGAAACTAAGAGCCAGGGATTCAGACCCCCAGGACGACCCAGAGTCCGCTGGGAGGACGACATTAGACAATCTCTTAAGGACTGAGGACTAGGATGGAACCAGGCCAGGAGCAAGACAGCCTATAGGATAGTATGGCGCTCTCTCTTCCAAATGCCTACACCTCACGGTAGAGAAGGAACGACTAAGAAGTAGTAGTCTTTGTTCATCGTACACATCCCTGAGTGATAGTCTTCGCTCATTGTACAGAAATGTGAGTGATATTCACTGTCCGTCTTGCACTTATTTGAGTGATGGTACTTTGTCCTCTTACATATATGAGAGAGATAGTCACTGTTTCTCTTGCACATACATGAGTAATGTTACACGAAGATTGTAGGAGTGACTGTCCCAAGATGTGATAAAAGTGGTGTTTGTACGTTGAGTGGTGAACCTCTTCATCAGCATCAGAATGTTACAGAACACACCATGTCAAGAGCACATACTGTGGTTCATCGCTTGTGTCTTGCAAGATCCCAGCTGCAATTGTTGACCGATGTTCACAATATATGAATGATAGAGGTAATACAAAGACAGACAGCAGACCATTATTATAAACACGAAGCACTGTTTTCACGAGATGTATGTTGTTATATCCTCTCATATCTCTCCATCAGTAATATATCATAAATCTCTGTTGTTGATTTCATTCCATGACATAACATTGTGCTATCACCTACTTACCTTCTGTTATGTTTTCTCTTCTTCTTTTGCCTGTTATGTTTCCTACTGGTATGATATTTTTGAGTGCCTATCTTATCTATTGATGTCTTAAATAGCTAGCTTTCTTTTTCTCTCGCTCACATCATCTCATCCTCTATCTCATCTACCATTCGGTGTACAAGTGTCACTGGAGCGCAATGACTTCAGGGAGAGCAGACAATCAAATATTAAGACAAACAAGTGATTGGCCTGGTAACATTTTTGTAAAAATCTTTTTGATTATTTTTCTTTGTACATCACCTCTACCATAGTATTATTTATTAGTTATTTGAAAATGTCGAATGGATTCTCAACATTCTTTCACGTAACTACGTCTCTGTTATTTCATGTGATTCCTGGATTGTCGCTGAATGTGTAAGATTTATTCCAAACAATAAAAATGAAAGATATGACGATTAAATAATTGCTTCCATATCTAGGGTTGCATGTGTCAGCAAACGAAGGAATGGAAGTAAATGTTAGGCGCAAATAAGATGGAGGGACGAAACTTCTGGGAGCTTAGTGAAGAGCAAGAAAAAACAGCACATGCCATACCAGATGTGATTTGGTATCAAGATGTAGGTTTCTTGCAGTTTGATAAGACACCAAAGAAAGGCATTTTACCAGATGCACCGAGAACAGAAAAGATTAGATTGAGTTCGAAGTATTTTCAAAATAGTGAGGGGTATTTCTATTCCCGCACAAAATTGATCAATGAACAAAAGATGGTTTAAAAGAAAGTTGGTTAAAGGATATGGGAAAAAAGTTTGGCGTTCCTGGCTTGTTTGTTCTTCAGAAAAAAGACAGCCATTTGGTTTTTGTTCTTTGCTATTTTCTCAAACTGATAATCAGTCTTTATGGGAGCAGGAAAATGGGTTCAATTAATGGAAATCACCAGAAGGGTTTTTGTGGCCGTAGACATATAAGCTTGCTGTCTTCTATTTCATACTTTGTTTACTTGGTGTTGATCGTAAAATGGGTTTCGTATCTCTACCATAAACAGCAGGCAGCTTAATTGTAGTAAGGGATACTTCTTACTCTCAACACAACTACAACAGTTCTTCTTCTTCTTCTTCGTTCATCCTGAAAAGGACGTTGGTTGCGTTGTGTCCCTTGACAGCGAAGCTGCAATATTTGCGCCTTTCGGCTGACACATCCGACTTCTGCACGGCATTATTTGGACCGTGTTAGCCTTCCCTCTTCGATCTCTACTCACTCAGCCAGACTGCAGTGATGCAGCCTGTTTCCAGGACCACCATTTGGAGGTGGAGTAAAGTCTTGGTCAGCTCTCGACAACAGTTCATGTACAGACAGTTGATGGATGATTTCAGACTTGATGAGTGACATGCTGACAGCAGTAACAGCCATTGTTGAACTTTATTTACATAGTCGAAAGGGTTGAAAAAATGATACGCCCAACCTTCCTCATGAGGCTGGCAGACTTCATACAGCAAAACTTCAACAAGCGGTAATAAATGTCATTCTTACTCTCGCTCTCTCTCTGTTCTCTGTCGCTGCCTCTATATTCATACTGTATCTAGTAGTCATGGTGGTCATGGCTTGAGAACCACTGTTGTCGATATTTTCCTTGTCACAATATTCTTCGTATGTACTCGCTGTTTCTATTCTTTTTCTTACTTATTTCTTCTGATTTTCTGTTTTCTTGACTTGGCGTGTCTTAGTGAGGCTGGCCTAACCGCCAGGGATGTTGGTTTACCAAGCTACTCTTCTGCTCGCTAGCCTGTCACTTGTCTACTATTTAGCTACGAGACCAAAATATTCAACGTACTTGGGTTTACGAAATATGCACAAATTACCTTGTATATCACAGGCTGCACTGGTATTTCTTTTCCTCAGAAATAACAAATCTGTCATACACTAATTTTGGTGTACATGCGATTGAGCGTTTGAAAGATAAGTACAACTTTTCTACGAACCACAGAATCAACCAAAACATTTATTTAACTTTACCACTCGACGGAACTCCCAATTGCGCAAGCCACGTCTATCACTAATCAAACTCAAAGGAAACTTGCCTCTAACCGCTAACGTGTCTGGGCTCTAACTGATTTAATTTCAAACTTCAGTTTACCACTACAACTATTTCTGAACATTCTAGAATAAATTGTGTCACAAACAGCTTACTAGAATTTACATTTCCCGTGTAAAGTCTCTTCGTTCACATTACTAGACAAACAAAAAATGTTACGAAAGGTTTGAGATGTTATAAGAATGTAAGATATCCTAGACAAACAGATGTATCAGATGATACCAGGATAGTGCCAGATAAGAGACTGGTCTTACAAAAAATTCCCCCTTTTCTGAAAAGAATAGGGTGTATCGACATCAAAGGTTAGAATCCAGCTGTATAAACCTCCAGGTGTTGAAAGGATATGTCCTGAAAATCTATTTGCCCCTTTCGTAGATTCTCCTTTTGTAATATGTAGTATTATTTATTATTTATGTTGTGTATGTTGACATGTTGTTCTAGGGGTATTAAATATGGCCTAACTCTCAATCTAAAATAAGTATCAATCAAACTTGAAAACTTTAAAGCAAATAATTTCAGCAAGTCTGATAATATGCATTTACAATTTATTTAACCTAAACCGGTTCTCTTTTCGGTTAGGTAACTTAGGAAAACTCAAAGGTATTTACATCATGAAATAAACAAACATAGAAACTTAATTTATGAAAACATAATATAGAATTGAAGTTTCTATTGTCTTCTACACTGATGAATATTTTACTTTACTAAAATGTCACTGAATTTTACTGTGAAGGTAGGGTGGATTCATATTGTCCTTAAACTCATCCTCCACTGTAATGTTAGAAATATATTTATCTTTTATTGTGGTGCTTTCGTCTATTGAATATGCTGACCAGTGGCTATGTAATGCCACTTAACTGTCAAATCGATGAAATCCTACACTCTCCTGCCGTGACCGAACACCTCTGTGACTAGCCAGGCAATATAACAATGGTAGTATAAATTTACAATTAATATCTTTCGTTCGATTCATTAAAATCTGTTAATCCGTTCTTTGCATTTCAGCAAGCAACACATTCGTACCCAACTTACTGGAATATTCTTTAACACAGGCTGCTTTCGCCTTTTCACTTTCTTTGCATTTAACACACAAGTGGAATAAATTATAGGAGGCTGTTTAATACTTTCTAAAAATATTAAATTATATATATATATATAAATATATATATATATATATATATATATATATTATATATATATATATATATATATATATATATATACAAGTATATAGTCATTCTTACCCTCAGGCAAAACACACAGGCTGTTAATGGCTTCTATGGTCTGCGCAACAGATGCGGTTGCAAAGGTACAATACGATTACAGTTTATCGCTTCTTTCAGGGCAGCTTGTGGTTTGAATTATTTAGTGGCGTCAAATAGCCAAAGGCAAGGTCTTTTTTAGTCACGCCTCCGGCGTATCGGATGATATGGGTGTAAAAAGGAGTAAAGGATCCCAAAATGAGGCATAATTTTGCCTTCTGTACAGTGTATAAAATCTAGTTTTTCAATTGTGTTCCTTATTTATGGGGCGATTTTGGTCATTTAAAGGTGGACTTACACTGTGAATTATTTTGTATCGATCTATCTATAAATTATTTAGTTTGCACAATGCATTTAAACGTATGCATGCTTTAACTAGCTAAGTTGGACTAATCCTGATGTAACACAGCTCGTTTACTTGATATTTCTATCTTACTAGACTATTATTCTAAAAGTGTTTACACCTACCTCTAAAATAATATTCCCGTTTGTGAATTAAATCATTCACCCCAGTGATACTTCTTTAATCTTTCCACAATTAAATATTATCGTACTATCACTTACACAAAATTGGCTTCTAGGTTTTAGCCCAGTACGTTTCCTACCACAATAATAATAAAGGTACGTTTTGATTGGTTATTGTATCAGAGAGTTCCCTACCTATGGCGTGCGGTATGGTCAGATTAGAAAACCGTGTAGTGAGACAGAACTAAAACATAACAAAACTACAATAAACTTAACTTTAGAATTGTCAAGGTCAGACCGAAGCTCTAAACACCCGATCAAGGGACGTAAAACAATACTCTTGACCCCTTCTTCTTGTTGTACGGATTATTTTTCTTAGACAACACAACTAATTTCAATCATTTAATAAACGTCAATCTCAGAAAGATAATTCTAACAGAAATCTCCTCTTAACCTCTAACTGTTACATTATTTACCCCCACCGTCAAAGAAAGAAAAATTCTCTTTGATAGAACATTTTTCCCTTTTCTCCAAAACCCATCTGTAGAGCCCTTTTCGTAGGCCTTTACAGTCATTTACAGATGAGGGTAGTCTCATATTTTTTAATATGTGGTCCTACTTTACGCACCAACTTATGTCGATGTTAGTGTTAGTAAATGTCATCTGTCACGCACGCATATGCACAATTTGGTGTATAGTAATTCGGGCGCTACTATCCAAACAAGCCAGATGACGTCAGTGCGTGAACGAAGCAAGCCGCATCTCATATCCAGACATGGAGTCTGTTGATTTCTTTATTATGTACCCATCATTTGCGGCTAGTGTATTTCTGGGACATGACTTCTGAATAGAAGCCATTCCTACGTAAGTTAGAACCAGACGTTGTTATAATTGAATATATTTTTAATGATTGTTAGTGACTGTATCCGGCGTTGGCATCTAGCTAGTCCCTTCTCGGTAAGGGGTTAAAATGGATCAACCCGATGCTACACTGAAGCCATCCTAATGTTTTAAAGGATTTTGAATACTCCGTCAGTTCGGCTGATTGATATGAATTAGTGGAGCGCTGTCATACGTGACACGGCGATCAATAGAGAGATGAATCAAGTATTGTAATTAACTTTTGTTGTCTTCTCAGACAGAATGCATGCAGTGATTTATAATGTTGGAAGGTACCAGAATCAATATGTACCAGAGAAATGTTACAGGACAGGGTGGAAGTAGATATGCAAAGATTTGTCGTAAGGATGACCTTAGAAGTTTTGTTCGGCGACGCAAGGTCAAACCGTTAGGTCAGTGAATGAACTTGGATACTACAAGTAATATAATTTATAAATATGAACCATATGTTTTGAACTATGAAACCATTGATGCAAGTACTGTGTTCCTGTCTTTGCTCGTCTACGTATTTCGTCAATAAAAATGTTGTTGCAAGTCATCATAACGAGTTCGTCCATACCAGTATTGGCACTTGTTGGTGTGCCCGATTGTTATTGAAGTTACAGGAGTTCACCTTCCAGTGAAAGACATTCGCGTTTCAATTTCAAATTAATAGAATCGCCCGTGTTAGGTCGTTGACAGTTCAACACCAGCGACATCCTCTGGTCAGCGGTGTCCACCCAAGAAAAACGACTCTAACACCATCTTATCTCTAATAATTCTGTCCAAAACCTATCATCACTCTACTGTCAATGCCCCCAATGCAAAACATTATTTGAACCAACTACGGTGTCCACTTTAAGTTGTGGCCATCCTCTTCCCGCTCTTCCTGCGTCAGTCGCGCATGATTGAAGAGGTTCTCTTGTCTTACATAAAGGTTTAGTAAATGACAATCCAGTCTCAGTTCTTTCTGATTCTGGATGCACCACAATTGGTGTTAGGCAGTCGCTTGTAGATCCTTCTCGTGCCACTGGAAAAGTAGTCAAATGTGTAACATTTGGCGGCACCGTAGAGAAATACTCTACTGCTATCATTAGGATTGCTACTCCTTTCTTTACAGGAGATGTACACGCATGTCTTCTGCCGAATCCGATCGCTGATCTTATCATCGGTCGTATTCACGGAGTCAAAGAATGCACTCCGCAACAAATTTCCGTTTGAGAAAAACAAAATATGCAAATTGCTAATGCTGTAGTCACTAGAGCTCAGGCTCTTAATATGCATCAAACTTCATCTACTGAAGATAATGAAGTGCGTAACCAAGACGATCCCTTGGTAATTTCTCATGACTCATTTATAAAACAGCAAGAAGATGATCCGACTCTAAAGAAATTCTTCACTCTTTTGTGAACAAAGACATACGGATTTATTGTCGTTCTTGCAAGGTATGTCAAGAAGTGAAATCCAAAGGTCCACGCCGTGCTGCACCTATTAAGGCTGCAGACATTCCTATTCGACCATTTCAGAAAATGGCGATAGACATCATTGGTACATTTAAGATCAAATCTGCTAGAGGACATCAGTTTATCTTAACGTGTGTGGACATGTGCACACGTTGGCCAGAGGCTATTCCTCTGAAGAGCATTACTACTGCTGACATTGCAGATGCTCTTTGGCTAATATTTTCTCGTCTGGGATTCCCCGGAGAAATATTGCCAGACCATGGGACCCAACTAATATCGGATACCATGTCACAAGTGATGTCGACTCTGCGGATAGAGAGATCCTTGAGTAGTATCTATCATCCTATGTCCAATGGGATGGTCGAACGGCTAAATAGAACACTCAAAAACTTATTAGGGAAGATAACTGAGGATCATCCTCAAGATTGGGACAGGGTTTTACCCGCGGCCCTCTTCGCTTACAGAGAGGTCCCCAATGAACATACAGGATTTTCTCCCTTTGAACTTGTCTTTGGCGCGCAACCGCGCGACCCTATGTCTTTGCTTCGTGATCTCATAACCGCTGATAATATTACCGATGACACGAAATCTTCTTACGAATATGTCATCGCGCTGAGACAAAAGATTATCGAAGCATGCAAATTGGCAACTTCTTCTGAATTTGCTAAACAGAAGGCAAGACAATTTGCCAATAAGAAAAGAACATTATGACAACTTTGTCCTGGTGACAAAGCATTTGTTTTGCTACCTTGTAGGGAAAACAGACTTCTTATTTCTTGGAAAGGTCCATACGATATAATCTCGAAAATTTCCGATGTTGACTACATTGTCGATATTGATGGAAAGCATAAAACCTTCCACATCAATATGCTTACGGAATTCCATGAACGTCCGGATTATTTACAGCCTATTTTCCAGGCAACGGACGATTCACCAGTCCAACAGGGTCATTACTCATCACTGTCCGTAATACAGGATGAAGAAACAAGTTTTTCGGATGTTAATCTTCCGCTTCCGATGATTCCACTTCATTCTAGTGAATCATGGAAAAACGTTACTGTTTCTCCAGATTTGTCTCTAGGAGAACAGCGACAAGTTTCGGCTATGTTACAAACATTTCAGGATGTCCTTACTGACATTCCTGGACAAACTCATGTCATTCAACATGACATTATTCTAACTGACCATAATCCTATTAGGGTCAGACCTTATCCTATCCCTATACATTTTCAAGCACAGGTTGAGAAGGAGTTGGTTGAGATGATAGATTTAAAAATAATTGAACCATCCACTTCTGCATATTCTTCGCCGATGGTTATTGTTCGAAAGAAAGACAATAACATACGTCTTTGCGTTGACTATCGCAAATTGAATCAAGTTACGAAGTTTGATGCTGAACCTATGCCTTTACTAGAAGAGCTACTTACTAGACTTTCTAAATCTCATTTTTTCACTGAACTTGATTTGTCTAAAGGATATTGGCAAGTTCCTTTATCTGAACGCGCCAAACCTTTTACTGCTTTTTCTACACCTAGAGGCCTTTTTCAATGGAATTTCATGCCTTTCGGCCTTATGAACGCACCAGCTACATTCGTACGCATGATGCGTCGAATCCTATCTTATCGGTCAGATGTCATTGCGTACCTAGACGACATCTGTCTTTTCAGCGATACTTGGGAAGATCACTATTCAGGGTTAGATAAATTGCTATCTACTCTACGCGAGTATAACCTGACAGCGAAACCCTCTAAAGCCTGCATTGGTTTTAGCGAAATTTCTTTCCTAGGCCATCGAGTTGGTCATGGTTTCCTAAAGACAGAGGACCATAATATCACTAAGATACTTAACATCTCTATTCCTAAGACTAAAAAGCAAGTGCGAAGTCTCTTAGGTCTTATTCAATTTTATGGAAGATTCATTCCGAATCTATCCTCTATCGTGGCACCTCTTTCTACACTACTAAAAAAAGGGTCGCCTAATATGGTCCACTAGTCTCAGGAATGCCAATTCTCTTTGGATAAGATTAAAACTTTGTTTTCAACACCACCTATTTTAGTGTTACCTACTACAGATAAGACATTTGTTTTTCGTAGTGACGCTTCATCCGCTGGGATTGGAGCGGCACTAATGCAAGAGTACTTTGGAACTCTGCATCCAGTGATGTATATCTCTAGAAAACTTAATGCTGCAGAAAGGAATTATTCGGTTTTAGACCGTGAACTATTGGCTATGGTTTGGTCAATTCTCAAACTCCAAAGATTCCTTCTAGGCGCACATTTCATAGTAGAAACCGATCAGAAAGCTCTTACTGCTATACAGAGTAAGAATTTGAAGAGCTCGAGGTCTACTCGATATGCAATTGCTCTTCAACCTTTTCATTTTTCGGTACGAGCTATCCGTGGATCAGATAATGTGATGGCAGACATTTTGTCTAGATGCCCACATGATTCCACCTAACTGTTTAGTCTTGGACTTATTAACACTTCCAACTCGACAACAGATGTTTCTTTTCTATAGCAAGATAAATACACATTGTAATTTGTAATATAGTGATTGTATCACTACTATCACTACGTTCATTGATATATATATATATATTCACCGGTACTCGTTGATGATTTTTCTTTTTTGTCAATCATGTACTTATAATGCTTAATTATGAATATGTTATATGCATTGTGTCATTGCAAGTATAGTAGTAAGCGTTGGTGACACCTCCCTGGAAACATTTATGCTTAAGAGAAATGCTTTCTCTGAGAGGTTGAGATGTGTTCTCACCAGTCGATCTATATTTCGACTGTGCCTTAATTTGGCTTATAAATTCCAGATATTTCTCATCTGCGCAGTATTTGTGCGTTGGGAGCCTATTGTATGTTGCTCTCAGATGAAAAAAAAATGATTTTCATTTTTTTTTCACGGGGGATGTGGTAGTCTGTTGCGCACATATTCTATTGTGTGGCGCACAGATTACTGTAAATACGCATACAAATGTAAAATGTATTTATTTGTCTGATAAAAATATATTTATCTTTGAATTCACGATTTTTGGTCTAAAGGGACAGAACTCAGATTAGGCGATGTGTATTCATTCTGTGAGTTATCGGTTCTTGTATCTTTCCTGAAGATCGAACTCAGCGTAGGAATCTAGGTTTACAGCGATCTATTCTTTGTTTGGTTAGAAATAGATTGTTCTTGCTTCAGAATATCTATGACCCGAATCTATGTGTAGTTCTTGTCTATGTAGGACGAGTATGTCTTATATCTTTATATCTTTGTATGTCTAGATGAGGACATATAATGTATGACCAGCTTTGATTGCGCTTCATAGTTTGTATCCTGGGTGAGCGACCACTCACTGAGAGGAGAAGCTATTTTGGAATCCAATATTTTCCAATCATTGAGGAGAGAACAGGGATGCCCCCTTACTATCACCTGATGAGTCCAGAGATCACTGCTACAGAAGAGAACCCACTACCAGTGGTTCGATATTATTATCAAAGAAATATGTGCTGAACTTTATCTATATTCTTCTTCTTCTTCCTCGTTCGCCTTCAGACTTCCACATTTATGACTCTAATAAAGGCAGTAGTCAACCCAAGGCTCCCAACATCTCCAAACAGTTTTTCGTTGACAGAAGTGGGTTGTTGCCATATGCTACTCCGTTCATTACTGTAGGTTGGGCAGTATTGCAGCAGGTGTTCGACTGTCATTGGGCTGGTACCGCAGGTGCAGAGATCTGTTGCACCAATTTTGTATCAGACGATATATATTGGTATTACGGAGTGCTTGTCTACCGACATTCCATTTGTACTGTTATGCAACCTGAATGCCCATGTGATAGTGCATTTCATTGATCAACATTATATGCTATTTATGTCGACCTGTGTTCCTATAACGATGCTCGTACTGTCTATGTGTGCGTTCTATTAAACAGTCTGAAACGACCACAGTAGTCCAGCCATCCTTGACTTCCACCTGTGATTGGAGTGAGTGACCTGTGCACCTGTCGAACTGTCATCCATTCGCGTTTGTCATTATTGATATCTACACTCACCCATTACACCAGAATATACGCACCTAACAGTACACCTTGTCAGGGCTCCAACAGTCGGTAACCTGACCCATTTACAGAACATTGTGACTGGACGAGCTATATCAAAAAAAAAATCAGTCCATACTAATCTGGTGCGAGAAGCAAAAGCTTTATCAACGTGGTGGCACTTTACCCAGTCATACTCCACCTTATCACTCATATCAAACGAATTCCTTCTCAACAGTCATTTGAGGTTGGCAACCTCAGCATATAGAATAATGATTCCTGAACCCCCACTGCACTGGCTGGTGATTGCTTTATTGATAGTTTCGTACGGAGAACTAAAAACATAAAGTAGTTCCAGGTTCCCTATGGAGCAGTGAGGGAAAGATTAAAGAAATGATGTACATTCTATGTATAATACTTACATTTTCAAAGCAGTGTAAATGTATCTATAAACATATTCACTTTAAAATTAATGTACGTTTTCAATCGTTAAACCAATGTAAATGTCCAAGTGAAAATATCCCTTTTAACATTAATGGAAATTTCAAACTTTTCAATCAGTGTAAACATATGCGAATACATATTCAATTTATATTGTGAACACTTTTCAATCAGAGGAGATGTATATGTAAACATACTCTATCTGTATTATTAACCTTTTCATTTAAATATAAAGTAACTACGAAAGCTATTCTATTTAAATGTAAAGAAAGTTTTTATCCCGAGGGATTAAATTTAATTCTCATCGAGGGTAAAGTCTGAGTAATTGGGATTGTGGTATGGGAAGATAGTAACCCATTACCATGGAAGAGCGTTCTATTCTTTTACCATATTTGTTGTTGGTACCAGCAGAAAGTACTATCTCTGCAACAAGAAGGGAACCGTGGCCTTAGTTTTAAGACGAAGGACCCACGTGGTAGACTCTCCTTGACATTTCTGGGAAACGAGCTACACCCGACAACCTTGACCAGGGACGAGCGTGAGCAGTGTGAAAAGAACTAACTTATAAGAAAGAGCAGAACAGTCATTGGCAGCTAAGTTCAAATCTATGCTGCCACTTGAACTTCTTGTAACATTTCACAATCTGTAATGACCATGATGATAACATTTCCTGATCCATAACTATACTAATTATTTTCCAACTGTTAAAACCTAAAGTGATTCTTAAATGTTTTTATTTGTAATGTTACAAATTTAACTTCGATTTAATCATTTTAAAGTTACTGTATGTTTGTCTCAGTCAAAATTACTACGCACACTCTAAACAGAGCTATACTAGAATAATAGAATTCCACTGAGTAAATAAGGGGTGGGGGCTGTGCTAGGGAATGTAAAGGGAAGATTTAAGTGGATAGTAAAGTAAATTAGGAACATTCAAGAAAACATATAAGTTAAGAGGTAGGGATGATAAGGTTAAGGGGTTAACAGGTTGGCGTGATAGCCGCGAGCTCACCATGGCAATAAAAATATAGGATTAAGAATAGAACCAGATACGTGATTGGGCCCAGGTCAGTTGCCCAGACCAGTCAGAAGGAAAGGACTGTTAGTGGTCAACGGGGGAATGGAAAAATAGTGTTTTTCAAGGGCAGTTGGTTTAGAACCGAGAGACAGAGCGGTTGGCTCATGAGTGCGAGCAGAGACGTTAGTCAGAGCAGTTGGCTCGATATGAATTAGTTCTAACAGATGCATATTGGTGTTAACGAGGTTTTCATAGATGCAGCATTTGCAGGCTGTCAACATATCTTTAGCACCCGTAAAGCGCCAAAGCATAAATAGAAGTGAGCAGAATTTCTTAACGTTGAGGATATTTGCTGTAGAGTAAGGAACCAGAGTTTCCATGTACACGCTACCAACCATCAATTGTGTAGCCTGGTGAGATTGCCAGGTCTAGCATGCGTTTGTATATATAATCATGACTGTATTGGATCCACCTTAAGGTTGGAAATAAACGTAGTAACATCTTTAAGAAACCTGAGTCCTGAACTAGTGTATGACAGTCTGAGTGCACCTGTCGAGTTACGTACAAAGAAGCGTGACTTCCTGTCCAGTTGGTACGAAGTATAGTTAACATAACCACTATTACCATCAGCCTTACCCTAGGACCTGGAGTCCCGAGAGTACACCACTAGATCACGCGCCTGTAAATTGTCATTCGAACGAGTCATCTCGGGCGGCAGCTCGTCACACGAAAAGGCCTAACTTCTATAAGCAGCGGTAACTAGAAGAGACAGATTTGTACAGTGCCATCCTTCTACCACTAACTTCTATAAGCAGCGATAACTAGAAGACACAGATTGGTACAGTGCCATCCTTCTACCACTAACCCATTGGCACTTACCAGCATGTACCAGCTCTGCAACACATGACTAAATGGTGCCGTTTCTAAAGGGTAACAGTGATGGGTAAGAGCCAAACAAATACAACCACCATCAAGACGAGTGACGTCAGTATACAGCCCAGAAAAAACTGCAAGAGAAGAAAGCCAACCAAAACAGAAAAAGTCGCTTTCCATGAGCTCTAGAGGGAACTGATCGAGACCAAATGTTGCTGAGACCCCATGCTTGGTAGGCAGCTGAAGTCAAGAGAAGAAAACCAACCAGACAGAAGGAAGAGCGTCAGCCAGTGTGTCAAAGCAGAATAAACGGTATGTTGAATGAATTAGTTACAGATTTGTGAAATGTGTTCAAGAACACCATATTTAACGAAATAAACTAACTAGGGTAGAGAATTCAAGCAGAATTACATTAGGAGATTTTCAGCACGATTTTCACCGCAAGAATTTTTTCTACGCAGATAGTTTAAACATTGTATAGTGAACTTATTTATATTGTGTATTTAGCTCGCGATACATTGCTGCGGGTGTTAACTTTGTAAGTCGCGAAAAGTCCTAATCGCGTCGTGTGTTAGTTGATAAGATCGCAGTACACACTACCTTTCAACACTATCATACCATATATCGTTGTACCATTCAGCCACCAACCTTGTCTTTCGTTATTGCATCCCTAATCATGTATCATTGTACCATTCAACCATCAACATTGTCTTTTGTTTCGCATCCCTAATCATATATCGTCGTACCATTCATTTTTTTCTACGCAGATAGTTTAAACATTGTATAGTGAACTTATTTATATTGTGTATTTAGCTCGCGATACATTGCTGCGGGTGTTAACTTTGTAAGTCGCGAAAAGTCCTAATCGCGTCGTGTGTTAGTTGATAAGATCGCAGTACACACTACCTTTCAACACTATCATACCATATATCGTTGTACCATTCAGCCACCAACCTTGTCTTTCGTTATTGCATCCCTAATCATGTATCATTGTACCATTCAACCATCAACATTGTCTTTTGTTTCGCATCCCTAATCATATATCGTCGTACCATTCAACCATCAACATTGTCTTTTTGTTTCGCATCCCTAATCATATATCGTCGTATCATTCAGCTATCAACATTGTCTTTTGTTTCGCATCCCTAATCATATATCGTCGTACCATTCAACCATCAACATTGTCTTTTGTTTCGCATCCCTAATCATATATCGTCGTATCATTCAGCTATCAACATTGTCTTTTGTTTCGCATCCCTAATCATATATCGTCGTACCATTCAGCTATCAACATTGTCTTTCCTGGCCAGCTAGGGAGGATAGTGTGATTCGCTTGTATAGCTAGGCGGTGTTGTCGTACGGAAGGTCCGGGGTTCGAATCCTGGGTAAGCCGCTCACGTCTGTTGCTTTTCTGTTGTCTAGTGTTCTACTTCTTTATTTCTATTTATTTACTGTTTACAGGCCTCGGGTTTCCCTTCCTTATGTTATAAATGTTTACACCTAATTTCTGCTTGACCGCGCGTGAACACTCCTCGGCTTACAGGCTATTTTTTCCCCCAAAAGTGCAACCCCGAAAAAGCGTCAGATTTTGGGTCAAGGTTAGCGCGCGAACTGCACCAAAATTATGTGTCAAAACCAGTGATGCCACAGCTGGGTATTTCTTACTAGATCTGGGTTTTTGGGCTTCTGTCTGGGTATCTTGGTATTTTTTTTTCAAAATCTGCATTAATCTGGGTATATTTGACAATTGACATTTACAATGTATGTATATTCTGTGCACTGAGCATTATACATTATATGTATATTATAATTAAATGTAAAACATTATGTGCTATATATTTTTTATTCCACTTAAATTTAATTCTTGTTTTTAACCACATCAATGACGTTGTTTTTTGACTCGTTTACATCAGCTATCTATTTCCTGTTATTCTGTTAATGGCTGTCATCTACAATACTTGGTCATTTTTGCGATGTGTTATAAAGTCTTCTTTTTACATTATTAGACTTAAGCAGATAAAGAGCATATTGGTTTTTGTTTTGTTATTATAAGATTATAAAATGAGCGATGATGAAGGTACGCTTGGTAGTTGTAGCAGCATGACGACACACACGCCACCGCGTAAAAAAGTGAAGCCATGGTATCAGCAGGCTTTTTGTGCGGAATGGCTAACAGACAGCGAACTGAAGGATTGGATAAAGCCGGACTCTGGTAACCGCTATGCTGCGATTTGTACGGTCTGTTTCTGTACATTAACTAATGCCAACAAAACAGCTTTATTGACACATAAAAGCACACAGAAGCACATGAAAAACTTTGAAGCCAAAAGCAAAACTCTGAACATTAACAAGTTTTTCATCAAACCAAAAGAGCCCTGTCTCCAAGACAAAATTGCTAAAGCGGAGATAGTGTTGTCAGCTTTCATGGCATTGAGGTGGAGGATGGGACTGGTCTTGGCATGTTTACAGCTGTTAAGAAATTGTTGAGCACGCATGAAATCCCGCTTAGTAACGTCATTGGTTTTGCAGCAGACAACTGTGCCGCTATGATGGGGACTGCAAGTGGTTTACAGGCACATCTGAAGAAAGAGATTCCACATGTCTTTGTTCTCAGCTGTGTTTGTCATTCATTTGCACTTTGTGCAAATGCTGCCAGCAACCACCTACCGTCTTGGCTTGAAATTTTCATAAAGAATGTCTGCTTCTATTTTTCGCGTAGTAGTAAAAGAAATCTCCAGTTCCAGTTAATACAAGATGTAGTTCAGGCCCAGAAACATAAATTGTTGAAGCTGTGTGAAACACGCTGGCTGTCCCGTGAAGCAGTCATTGAGAGGATCCTTGAGCAATGGGATGCTCTGCACTTGTATTTCCAATCCGAAGCTTCAGTGGACAACGTCGACGGTGCAGGGCAAATCCTGCAGACGATGAACACTGCTGGCACGAAGCACATGCTTCTATTTGTCGGCTACTTACTGGGTAAAGTTAACGTCATGAACATGGAATTTTAGTCCGAGAACTTCCGTCTTCACAAAGTGTACACGAGTGTAACAAGAGAGTATCGTTTTCTTCTCAGTATGTTTATTAGGCAGGAAGTATTGCAGCATGAGCATCGCACTCTTGCCGACATTGATCCTTCGGATGTACAGGTGCACAAGAAACTGAATTACATTGAGCTGGGTGGACGATGTGAAGCGCAGTTAATGCGACAACCGTTACGAGATAAAGAAGTCCAGTTTCGCAAGGATGCATTGGCATACCTGATTGAACTTTGTACTCAAATACGACGCAGGTTCCCACTTGAACAAAACAGTGTTCTGGCGCAAATGCAGCTGTTGGATCCAAAGCAAGCTCTCGATATCAACAAACCTTCTGTCATTCCATTAGCAGCGCAGTTCCCAACAGTTGTTTCAGAAGAGAGCCATTGATCGTCTGTCTGATCAATGGCGAGAACTGGCATCGTACCGAAAAGATCTTGGACATCTAGTGGATGAGGATCCGCCCGCATTCTGGCTGGGACTGCAACAAGTAACAGATGCTAATAACCAGAAGAAATTTGATGTTTTGGCTGACCTCATGTGCACACTTATGGCACTACCTCACTCCTCAGCATGCGTCGAAAGAGTGTTTTCGAAGGTTAACTTAGTTAAAACTAAACAAACCAACAAGCTTTTGTGTGAAACAGTTTCCAATCGAATACTAGCCAAGCAAGCAGTTGCCAAAGATGGAGTTTGTCATAAGTTTAATCCTAGTAAAAGCGTGGTTGAAGATGTGCGTGAAGGACGTTGTCGGCAGAGATATGCAAAGATTTTGGAACTTCATAATCAAGATTCCACGTTGTCAATTCATGCATATGATCTCGACGAAGGAGAAGTCGTTGACATGGATGCCGAGTCTCTGACAAGTGACATTTTTCAACATTAACAAGTTACAACTAACATTTTATATTTAATTTGAGGAACATTTTGTTAATGTAACTAAAGTAAGTATATTACTGTTAAAATATCTCATTTTCAAGAGTTCATATATTGGGGTGTTATTAAAATCATTTTTATTTAATTGTGAATTTTTGGTAATTTAAAAAAAAAAAAAAATGAAGAAATACATAAAAATTGGTAGCACACAGATTATTTGTGCTAAAAATGCACATAAAAGATTATGTAAGCATCGTCTATCCCGTGTATTTGAGGCATAAAATATTCTGGGTATTTCTGGGTTTTTTTTAGAAGAGCATCTGGGTTTATCTCTAGAACTTGAGTGGCAACACTGGTCAAAACGATAGCAGCAATGTATCGCGAGCTAAATACACAATATAAATAAGTTCACTATATAATGTTTAAACTATCTGCGTAGAAAAAAATATGTCCTTGACTAGTCTACGTACACACAATTCTTGCGGTGAAAATCGTGCTGAAAATCTCCTAATGTAATTCTAAAACAAAAATGCAGACATAGACCTAACATTACCTCCCCAATACCGTTAAAAACGAAAATGTAGACATAAACTTAGCCCTAAATCCCCCCCCCCCACCTCTCCCACCCCCCTTAAACGCGCAAATGCATACATAAACTTAACCATATTCACCCCCTTCCCCCCCCCCCCCCCCCCCCCCCCCCCCCCCCCCCCCCTAGTGTTTCGCGCATTAGCTGAATGTTCCGTGCCGGAGCGTTTTAACTTTATGAGAAACGCCGATCGAGCACATAATTCCGAGCCGACTGCATCAGAATAGATGCCCATCGCCGGTGAAGGGCGTCTGTGAATCAAATGATCATGATTTGTATATGTATATGTCATCTCGTACTTAGGCCTAACCGTGTAAACGCCCTAATTACATACATTGTTCGTAATAATAGCCACTTGCCAAAAATAGACCGATATTGCAGCCTCCAGTTCACTATGCTTCCCTTCGGCCTAATTGAGTAATGGTTTTGAAAATCGATGTTTGCGTCAGAGGTTATATACATATGAAACTTTTCTAAGGTGCTGTACTGTTTTATGATCAGCAGCAAAACCATTGTAAAAGGTTGCTGACTTTTTTTTTTCTCTCTTTTCTTGGCACCTTGATTGGTGTTGACATTGTTTTTTTTTTTTGGCATTTTCCTTACGCGATATGGTAGAAGATGTACTATTTTTTGTTAACTGACACGTAACATTTTGTTAGCATGTTAGTAATTGTCGTGGTTGAGTTAAAGTGAAAGAGTATTTGTCGAGTTGGACAATAGTAGTGAAATCTACAATGATAGTGGACTGGCAGAGTTATAGATTACACATAGATGATGTGTAAACAGGAGGTGGACTTGAGACAAACTTGGAAGAAGATTTATTAAAAAAGCGTTATCTCTCTCTCCAAGCCTCAACACACTTATATCGTCTAAGCACCGCCTGCTCTTTCTCTTTTCTCTTATCAAAAATAGAGATTATAGTAAAGAGCTAAAACAATGTAACTTATGGATGAAAGGGTCGTGAACAGCGCATTAATAAATGAGTAAGATTTATTAAAGAAGCAATGTATGAAAATAATGCATATCAACACAAACAACGTCAATAATCATCAATAATCATCAATAATAAAAAATAAGCAAAAACACACCAACGAACACACAGACTACCAACATAAACCCTGTAGAACACAGAGAAATAAAATAAACAGAATGACAGTCTTTCCGCTTTCGTGGGACCAAATGCGCTAGCTCCAGAGAAGTGTCTTACATGTAGAGATCCTTCAAGATGATGGAATAAACCTACAAAACTTTCCTTGTCGGTGCTATCATTGGTGACCCCTAATTGCGCGAGGGGGACTGGAACTTTGTCTATCTCCTGCTGACCGCTCATAAGAGCGAGGTTTTACATAACCCAGAAATACACACCAGACGAAGTTACTTGAGGACAAACGGTCCCTTTGCGCTCTTATCCGGCGCTGAAATCTTGCGTACTTGGTAGTAAATCCGGTTTTGGCTGGTTTGAACTGTGATTTGACTGCGCGCTCCGTTTAAGCACACAAAGTCGGTGGGTTAAATTCTGCTATACACGCTGGGCTGCTATATATCGGGAAGCCGCAATACTCTGACTGGTAATCCAATAGGCGAGTAGGAAACTACTACTGCAACAGATGATTTCAGATTTTGCGTTGGCTCGTTGCATACTGCGTGAGCTTAATTTCCCTTTAGAGAGAATGGCGTTGACAAAAAAGGGTTTTTGTTTCAGGTATTGGAGGTGACAACTCGTGAGGCTAGATGTACTCAGAAACCCTCTAGATCGAAGAGAAAATGACGTTCTCCGACTGACTGGAGTCTTGCTCTAGCAATTCGGTATCCCTGAAAACTGAGACCAAAAGAAGGCGACCTTTACATCAAGCAAACAATAAAATTAAAATAACGTTATACAAAACAGTTATGCTTCACTATGGGATTTAAATTTATTGTACTCATTGCTATGATAGTTTAGGGCTGTCTTTATCGACATAAGTCTCCCTCCTGTTCCTTCCACTCAATCAATTATCAGCATACGCCCGCATAGGCTAATACATTTTGTACACACATGTACCTGTCAGTAAATGTTCTGACAGCAAAATCTACTCCTCTTCTCCCAATTCAACATACAGGAAACCTAACCCTGTAGTTACAGCTGAGTGGATATGGTATTCATCTTACAACATTAAGTGAATTTACATAAGCAGATTTCAGCATTTGACATTACAAAAATAAATCATATGTCCCTTTTTTGGGAAAAAAATATTAACATCCCACAAATGAATACATAGAAAATGCATTGTTCTTGCTATAATAATACAGTTGTGATTGAACCATAAGATAAACTGTTTTCTATGGCTGGTGACTGCTTTCTGTGAAAATATGACTAGTGCCTAGCTATACAAATCGGCATCTAATGACTTCACCCTGCCACTAGAAATTTCTATCAAAAGGAATAAGTGACTATCTCCCATAATCTAGTGTTAAGTGAATAACCCACATCTCTGACATTTCCTTACAGTAATGACAGTTATTTTAGCCTACTCTTAACCCATGATAAGCATTGTATGGACTGATTCTACGCCTAGTGAGTATCTGTTATCGTAAGTTTATCATTTAACCCATTATAAACCCTAACTGCTTAAGCACCACTGTCGCGCCGTTATCCCGAACTGGACATTAATTGTCACAGCACAGTTGGATAAGAAAGATGTAAATGTAAGAAAGATATATAGGATCTGTTAAGTGGCTCGTTAAATGTAAGATTCCTATACAAGTGAGGGGTGAACAGGAAGGCGAATAGTCTCACAAAGAGATAATGTCTCAGAAGGGCACATGAGAATGGATTCTGTTTCCTTGCGACAAATCTCCCCTGTTATTCTTACTGAATATTATAATTGTTATTAAGCCCCCATCCTCTCATACTGAGGAAATGACACATATATGGATTTAAGAGACAGTACATGTAAGAAACTCACTCGACCACTTGGTAGATGATATAACTTATGTACAGATATTTAATCCCTAAACCATATATATGACACAAAGAAAATGAAAAGATAAACGAAAATAATAATATGGACATAAACACTGAATGACTAAAAGTCCTAGTATGTCCTACTAATCATCATTAGCACTGGTGTAACTATCAGGAGAGTTGCCTAACGTTGTTGAATGTAATGTTCACTTTGTAATACCCTGGAAGGCACTTTAAAATTAGTTCCGTGAGTATCTATGTGAAAGTTCTGTTTGGAATTTGAATAGTATCTCTGAGATATCTGGAGGAAAATAATCCTTATGCTTTTGGACTTATCTGTAATCCGATGTTGTCAGCCCTGGCGCAGGTTGTTAGGTGCTGTCATCCTGCAGCGATATGACATTACACGTGCGAGCGTTGATCTATGCTCCTTTATGCTTAGGAGTTGACGAGATCTCTGGCTTTTGGTTCTGCTGCTCGGTCAAAAGACTGGCTGTCTGTTACCGTCAGGCGCCGGACACTGAATTCTGCAACTGCGAATGTTGTCCGCTCAGAAACCTAAAAGTCTGAAGACACAAATGTGGCTTCATGAGTCTTCCTGTCATATGGGAACAGCTATCATTCCCATTCAAACCGCATACACCAGGCATATCAGAATTATTATCCTCTTTCATTCAATAAGAGGACTATTATGACATACAATCTAAAGTTTACAGGCAAACTTTCCATGTTATATAAGATATTTATACTTTACTTTCATACAGTCACACGTCAGGCATATTAATGTTATATTCATCTGACTTCCTTTCTCACAGTCAAGACATGATAGGTAAACATAGACCTATGTAACTTCAGGAGTTAATTAGTTTAGTCAGTCTTCTTTCCCAAGAACTGTGTTCTACAATCATAGTCCGTTCCTTCACACAATGATGAATGGCAATAACATATAATACATTTATATTACACAAATAGATAAAGTGAATGACCGACTGGCCAAGCGATCAGGTTGCTTTCTTCTGTAGCACAACTACATAGTTTTGGAATTGAAACCTGGCTGTGGAACACTCCAGTTTACCAGCTGTAAATGGGCACTCAGTTGTGCTCTCAAGCTAGGGAAGGAAAAGGCGGCGAGGAAGGGAACTGTTCACCTAACCTCGTAAAAGTGGGATCTTTCATGATGAAGCTTCTAACACTTCATTTCCCTATGACAATCTCTGCCATGGGACTGCCTCTATCTTCGTAATGGATAAAGCAATTAATATGATAGATGGTATCTTCTATTGGCTGTGGGACTAGTTGTGATACTTTTTTGTACAAGCAACAATCATTCACATAGCACATGTTTAGATCATATTAAGAATAACAATACATTTATACCAATGAATAATTCACATAGCACATGTTTAGATCATATTAAGAATAACAATACATTTATACCAATGAATATTCTACGTGCATATTTTACAGTATATACGAACCCGCACAGAGTGAAATTATACAACACCGCTTGGTTAATACCAAAGTGCTTGTAGTGTAGGATTCCCCGCCATGTAGAGGCACTCGGCCCAGAAGTCGGGCGTGTAAGTGAAGTTTTCGTCTAAGCTTCTAGATTTTATGAATCTCTTCTCACGTGTTCTAAATTATTGGATGGGATATCCCCGTTGCTGATGTCACTGAATTGTGAGGGGTGGGTGTTCCGTCGTAATCACACGTAAATTCTCTCCCTGACCTCTGAGCTTGTGTGACGCAATTTTGAACCGTCTTGCGTGAGAAAGCTTCCCCGCCCCATAATTACTGGTTACTCCTAGAAGGCATACACGTGCTGGCTGATGCAATGAAATTTGACACTGGGGCGTTTTCCGTCAGGTCCCTCAAATAAGGTGCAATAAAGCAATGGATCTCTAGACTTTAAGACGCCTTTTACTCTTAATTAAGGTATATCCTCTGGCCATGTGTTATAACCTGGTGTTGATGCGTTTGCGATATTTGCTCAGTAACCATTAGTAAGCGCCGTGATGTCTGAGAGAGAAACGCTGACTCCAGCGCCGAAAATACCGTAGTGTAACGTGAAAATTAATGAGAATAAAGGAGAGAGAGAAAGAAGGGAAGAGAAGGGAGACAAAGATGGAGAGAAGAATAGACCGTGTTACGACATAGCCTCCCCCTTCAGTTTGACCTGTGGTCTAACTTACTGAGGTCTGGTCTTCTCGATCATTCCTAAATTTGTTCTTCTCATCTTCACTTTCCTCGCACTACTCTCTTTCTTCTTCCACCAATGTAGCTGACATTCTCCTTGCAATGCGCCTGCATTAAAACGTATGGATTGACGACATGTCGGTTGATGGGAAATGGATTTTCCTGACAAGGTCGGTACCATCCTATACATCCTTATTTTGGTCGCCTTGTACGACCTGCCTAATTGAGCAGTAGTTCTATTCTTTCCGTTTCTTATGAGCAATTCCCGGAAACTACGCGGGGTGAAATGTTTACTGGTAGAGTAGTTCTTTCCTAGACTACGTCTGTTAGCTTTCCTGCTCCGCCAGTGATCATGACGTAAGATAGGGTGCATCCTAATCCCGATCTTCAGACGTCGAGTTAAATGTGACAAATTGCACATTTTCAACCAGTGGGCTTTAGACGAGGACGATGCAACATGTGGCGTGTTCTTGAGTCCTCTCTTGCCGATACTTTTGTCTATCAGTCTGATTTCGCCATAAACTTCTCCCTGGGTTGTAGGGCGCGAGTGGGCGTAAAACTGATGTCCAATCCAAAGCTTGAACGTAATGTTCTCAGTCTGGGCCTTTTCTAAATCCGTGTGCAGGGGTTTGGGGGGTGACTCAGGTTTCTTAACTCGTTCGGTCATGATAACCATAGTTTGTGTTGGGCCCCGTATGGGCGCATACATATTGATAATTAAAGGGTTTTTTAGTGAAGGAGAATCCAAATGTTATATGTAATTAATTATGGTGAAGAAGGTGAGTGTGGTTTGGGACAGTCACTCACAGTAGCGCACACACCAAGTCATGGAATGGTGTAACGTCTGATGATATTTTAACCATGGTTTATTACAATTATAACATCACGTAGATCTAGACGAATACAGTTACATCGAAACATGAATCTTCATAATGTAGTTAACACACCATACGGCCCTTACACATCCTGGCCTACAAAATCTCTACTCCTCACATCAGTGCACAAAGACTGCGTCTACGGCAGTTATATAATAATCATGGCCTACAAAATCTCTACTTCACATCAGTGCACAAATACTGCATCTACGGCAGTTATATAATAATCAAGGCCTACAAAATCTCTATACTTCACATCAGTGCGCAAATACTGCATCTACGGCAGATATATAATAATCAAGGCCTACAAAATCTCTATACTTCACATCAGTGCACAAATACTGCATTTACGGCAGATATATAATAATCAAGGCCTACAAAATCTCTATACTTCACATCAGTGCACAAATACTGCATCTACGGCAGATATATAATAATCAAGGCCTACAAAATCTCTATACTTCACATCAGTGCACAAATACTGCATCTACGGCAGATATATAATAATCAAGGCCTACAAAATCTCTATACTTCACATCAGTGCACAAATACTGCATCTACGGCAGTTATATAATCATCAAGGCCTACAAAATCTCTATACTTCACATCAGTGCACAAATACTGCATTTACGGCAGATATATAATAATCAAGGCCTACAAAATCTCTATACTTCACATCAGTGCACAAATACTGCATTTACGGCAGATATATAATAATCAAGGCCTACAAAATCTCTATACTTCACATCAGTGCACAAATACTGCATCTACGGCAGATATATAATAATCAAGGCCTACAAAATCTCTATACTTCACATCAGTGCACAAATACTGCATTTACGGCAGATATATAATAATCAAGGCCTACAAAATCTCTATACTTCACATCAGTGCACAAATACTGCATCTACGGCAGATATATAATAATCAAGGCCTACAAAATCTCTATACTTCACATCAGTGCACAAATACTGCATTTACGGCAGATATATAATAATCAAGGCCTACAAAATCTCTATACTTCACATCAGTGCGCAAATACTGCATCTACGGCAGATATATAATAATCAAGGCCTACAAAATCTCTATACTTCACATCAGTGCACAAATACTGCATCTACGGCAGATATATAATAATCAAGGCCTACAAAATCTCTATACTTCACATCAGTGCACAAATACTGCATTTACGGCAGATATATAATAATCAAGGCCTACAAAATCTCTATACTTCACATCAGTGCGCAAATACTGCATCTACGGCAGATATATAATAATCAAGGCCTACAAAATCTCTATACTTCATCAGTGCACAAATACTGCATCTACGGCAGATATATAATAATCAAGGCCTACAAAATCTCTATACTTCACATCAGTGCACAAATACTGCATCTACGGCAGATATATAATAATCAAGGCCTACAAAATCTCTATACTTCACATCAGTGCACAAATACTGCATTTACGGCAGATATATAATAATCAAGGCCTACAAAATCTCTATACTTCACATCAGTGCACAAATACTGCATCTACGGCAGATATATAATAATCAAGGCCTACAAAATCTCTATATTTCACATCAGTGCACAAATACTGCATCTACGGCAGATATATAATAATCAAGGCCTACAAAATCTCTATAGCCCTGCGCAGGCATACATTATCCAAAAACCACCTTAGGGCTGACCACCTCAGTCAAAAACCCTGCATAGACTGAACCCACGGGAACACACCCCGTTCACACAGTCACGAGAATCTACTGTTCTCTTAACACTGCTCTCAAAAATCCCTGCGGACACTAGCCGCGAGAGCTATTCACACATCACTCAAAAACAGTTCAGAAACAGTACATTATGACCAGAGTTCACCTGCTATCTGACATACTGTCTTCCACGAAACTAAGAGGAGATATCTTTAAACAAATCCATACCAATCTGTAAGCAAGTACTCTAACCCGAAATTAACTCTACTCAACACGTATTTCCCAAGATCATTTCCCTTTCATCACATCTGCACTTATCAGTTTGCCACACTCCCAGGGGAAAAAAATGATTATATCATTTTTTTTTTGTTGAAAATTAACTCCTAAAAATTTAACGGTCAATGAAGTTATATCAGATACCTCTTAAATTAATTCCCAAAAATTTTTTTTAAAAAATTAATGAAGTTCTATCAATTACCTACAAAAATATACCTATGACAAGAGAACATAGCACATCTACAAAAATATCATCAATAAATGTAAGATAACGACTAAATCATCCAACATAATCATTCAAGCATACCAAAATAAAAATTAATCTAATACAAAAACCCAAATTAAGTATACATAGTACAAACTAAACAGAAAATAAATTATCATACGAGAAAAGACAAAATATGAAATGGGAATATGATAAGAATCAAATAGAATCATAAGATGACAATGAAGACAACAATTCCATACATGTAAAACAAATAGAACTATAAGAACCAATTACATTATCTAAAGTCATATAATTAACTTAACACTACAAAGAATGAAAGTATAAATAGCGTAACACGAAAAAAAGTATACTAGAAGTATGAATGACATCAAAGATGAAACACGGAAGCATAAACAAAATATCAGACAATACTGAAAAGACAACAGAAAAGATGTAAAGAAATGACGAATAGTCAACAAAGAGAGATGACAGTAAAGATGCAAATGTAAAGAAAGTTGGTAACAACACCTAACAATAACTATCCAAATATAACAACGTATTGTAAAATACAAAAATGCTAAAGTATATTTATATACTAACACAAAAAAGAAAGCTTATGACAAGCACAGCATAATAAGTAATTTAACTAAATTATAAACTTATACATAACTAAAAATAAATTACATCAAATATCACCCAAACAAAAAATTATTAACGATAACACAAGTTCCGCATTGACGCATAGTCAAGCGCTAACAACCAAAAAAATACATCCAAACATCACAACATTTTCAAAGAATTAATGTCACTACATAATAGTAACCCTAACATACAATCTAGCGCTGGCGCAAAAAAAAAAAATAAATATCACAATGTTCAAACACACATTTTCCAAAAATTTACAATACAAAAAATGTTTCTTCTCTTTAGGTTAAATAAAAATAGTATTTTTATTTCTAAGTAATATGTAGCTATAATTAATAACTAACAATTAAATTAGCTGAGTAACATAAAAATAATCTTATCTTTAAATAGACACACATCAAAACGTGTAAGTTTTTTTTTTCTTCTTTTTTTAAAAAAAAATACATCAAAGAAACGTCACATTGGGTAATAAAATGTTAACTACAAACGAAGTTATAAATATATATAAGTGTAATATTATTTATCTTAACTATGTATTATAATCAGATATTTAAATTCTTTAAATGAACAAGAGTATCAGCCGTCGCTGTTAATTCTACCCACTTAATTTAATAGGAAATTTAAGTTAATTCTAGCTGACAAAAAAAATCGAATCGTTTAAATTATCAAATGTCATAATTGAGAAAAAATGGAAACCAAGTTTCAGAATACGTCCTTAACTTCAACGAAAAAATCATTAATAATACATACAAGTTATGTTTAAAATTACCTTTCACTAAACAATTAATTCAAATAATCTGTATATAAATATGTTAATTAAACATGGTATCAAATCCATGATGAAAAAACAAAACAAAATTTTAAGTAGTGAATAAACACTCAGGACTATCTATGAAAATGACTATTACATTGTCTCAGTAAATAAGTTTGTGCATAGAAATTATTTAATGCATAATTAAAATACAGTCATATAAGTAACAACCAACAAATAATTATGGCAATCAAATGTTACAAAGATTACATAATATTTCATTAACAACATATAAAGTTCTATACTAAAGAATACAATAACATTCAGTGTTTGTAAACAGAACAAAAAATAAACAGGACCTTTAAAAAACAAAAAAAAATTCCTTCGAGGTCTTGCGAACATCTCATCAACACGCAAGGTGACATCATGACACGGTGGGTTAACGTACTGTCTAGGCTCGCTTGAATGGATAAATGGTACACAGTGATCTACATCTCTCCCAGGTAATGTAAAATTAGAATGGTGATTCCCCTCGCAAAGTCGCTCGCTGTGAGACAATACAAATGAAAATATCTATTTTAATCCATGGTAAGATTATGAGGAAACACGGAAAAGTTCACTACACAATTACCCGAACTCCGTGGTGTAAGGTTGTGACCCTCCTGCGATGTCAACAACTCTCGTCACATAGCAGACAACATGGACGTCCCAGGGACAACCTGACCTATAATTCACAGTTGTCAGTGCGGTAGGCTGAAAAAAATTTACTACCTTTACAAGACCGAGATGATCTCTCAAACCTATCAGCATGACAAGCAAAAGCATTTAAGAACCTATTACCGTTCCTATTACTCTGATTAATAATAATCTTGCTCTTATGTGGAGCACAGCTAACCTGGTTGCGATCTGTATAATTTCTTTTGAGAGCATTGTTATTTGCTCTATTAACACCGTTGTACTGATTTAAATCCCAGTTACAATAGTTATTCTTAATACTTCTTCCCAGATAACAATGTCCATCAGATAGAACTGACTTTTTAGCAGAAAAATTATTACTAGACTGATGAACTTTCATATAATTACTTCTGCTATAGTTTTCTAAACTTTTAGAATCACAATGTTGAGATCTGTCACATTTTTTCTTGTTTTTGGGAGAAGAAACGTTACCGTAGGATGAACTCCCTTGGTACTTTATAACCTTAGGGTTATGTCTCCTATCAAAATTATTTTTTTCTTTGCTTGTGGCAATGTGTTTCAAAAATGAGTCACACTGCCTTGACTGGGTATGACTAGAAGGTTTGACAATCTCTTTATTTTTTTTCACAACATTTGTTTCCTTCATGGAACAAGCAGTAGTATGTTTGTTACTTGTTACCAATTTATCAGATCTGTCAATAAATACGCTGTTGGTTTTTAACACACTGACTTGAGATTTAGCACTGTTTCTTTCCTTATCTACAGGACTGGATATTACTGTAGATTTTCCTTTGTTATTCTGCCGCCAGCAATCATTATCATTGGAATCATCTGTATTGCGTGAGAAGTTATATCTCCCACGGAAAGATCTATGTCCACCATTCTTGACCGTAGAATCCGCAAAAAGTGTATAAGGCTGGCTTTTTGCTTTAGTGTTCTGATGATAAGAAACTTTCTGTCTATCATCGTCAACACTGACGGAAGACCACATATTGCTATTCAAGACTACGTCAAGCAGACCATTTATTCTTCTTCTTGCTTCTACAATCTCAAAGTCCTTAAGTGCAATCTGTTCACTTAATTTCTTGTTTAAACTCTCCGCTTTTAAGACCTTGCAGCTTTCCTCTGCTAGCAAATTTTCAATCTTAATCAATTTGTCTTTCTCCATCATTAACTCTTTCATTCTCTCTTTATCAACCCTCTCAATCTCAATATCATGACTATTCGTAAGCCTATCAACCTTCTCTTTCTCAACCATCAACTCTACTAATGTCTCTTTCTTTTGTTGAGTCTCCTGTGTAAGTTTTTCAACCTCAATTTGCTTCTCTTTCATCTGAACTTCCAATTGCTCTATGTTCAACAATGCTGAATCCAAACTTGCTTGAACACTAGCAAGTTCTGAGTTTGATTTGCCTAAATCATCTGTAAGTTTAGACACTTTTTCATGTAACTCACTTACTTCAGCAGTACATTCTATAAAACTTTCCCTTTGCTCTAGGGTACTCTGTTTTATGTCTCCTGTTTGCTTCTTCTCTTTTAACTCTTCTTCCTGGTCACTATATATGCCGTCGAGCAATAACGTACGAATACTCTTCAATATGCTATCACGTTTAATACTAATATAATTGTCCAAGAACAGACGAAGGTCCAAAACCAATAACCTTGCCAGATCCTCAGCCATACTCACATGAGGAATTGACTGAAATCTCTCATTAGCAAACTCTCTTAGAGATCTCGATGCAGAGACCAAAAACTTGTCCATAACATGTGACTCAAGCTCTGGGCCTTTTAATCCCTGATAATCTGTTCCTTCCTGAAACAGATACTCTAATACAGGTCTCATATCCTCCGGATCTGTATCAGAATCCATTGTGACTTGTTTACTTAGTCAACCATATATGTCTTAATTAAACTTTCATTATACCAAATCAAGTTTAGATCTCAAATATTGTATCATCAATCCCTGTACATCATCACATTCTATAATTAATCGATATAATTATCGACAACAACAACAATAGTTATCAATAGAATAGGATAGTGCAGATTGAGGCTTGTTGACATGGACAGAAGTGGCAACATTTACACACAACAAAAGCACTTAACTGAAGGTAATCCTGACCCTTCCGCCAACACACTGGATATCACAAAGTTCTGACGTTAAAACACTCCACTGCAGAAAAGGCACAAGGACTAGGCACTCTTGTCTTCAAATCCCTGCCACTGTACAGTATGTCCTCAACAATGCATCAGACGAGGTATACGTGCAGACGAACTCTCCAAAATACTGCACCTATAGTTGAATCTGCATATGGAAAGACTGGAACAAGCACTGTAACAATTATGGCATCAATGTCGCTATCAGATAACAGCTGTTTGATATGGAAACCAACTGATAAAGTCAGTTTAGTTGCTACAACACGCCAAGATATGAGGATGGATATGCGCAGTCAGCTGATACCTGTGTACAGTTGAATTAAGCCACGCCCACACAGAGCCAAACATAACACAGTTCAGTTTTCCCACTTGTAATGACTGGTCCAGAATCTGACCTAATTTACCCTCTTGTTACGCGAATGTAATGTGGGTGTTACGACCCGTTGGTTTGGTCCACCACTGATAATTAAAGGGTTTTTTTAGTGAAGGAGAATCCAAATGTTATATGTAATTAATTATGGTGAAGAAGGTGAGTGTGGTTTGGGACAGTCACTCACAGTAGCGCACACACACCAAGTCATGGAATGGTGTAACGTCTGATGATATTTTAACCATGGTTTATTACAATTATAACATCACGTAGATCTAGACGAATACAGTTACATCGAAACATGAATCTTCATAATGTAGTTAACACACCATACGGCCCTTACACATCCTGGCCTACAAAATCTCTACTCCTCACATCAGTGCACAAAGACTGCGTCTACGGCAGTTATATAATAATCATGGCCTACAAAATCTCTACTCCACATCAGTGCACAAATACTGCATCTACGGCAGTTACATAATAATCAAGGCCTACAAAATCTCTATACTTCACATCAGTGCACAAATACTGCATCTACGGCAGATATATAATAATCAAGGCCTACAAAATCTCTATACTTCACATCAGTGCGCAAATACTGCATCTACGGCAGATATATAATAATCAAGGCCTACAAAATCTCTATACTTCACATCAGTGCACAAATACTGCATTTACGGCAGATATATAATAATCAAGGCCTACAAAATCTCTATACTTCACATCAGTGCACAAATACTGCATCTACGGCAGATATATAATAATCAAGGCCTACAAAATCTCTATACTTCACATCAGTGCACAAATACTGCATCTACGGCAGATATATAATACTCAAGGCCTACAAAATCTCTATACTTCACATCAGTGCACAAATACTGCATCTACGGCAGATATATAATAATCAAGGCCTACAAAATCTCTATACTTCACATCAGTGCACAAATACTGCATCTACGGCAGATATATAATAATCAAGGCCTACAAAATCTCTATACTTCACATCAGTGCACAAATACTGCATCTACGGCAGATATATAATAATCAAGGCCTACAAAATCTCTATAGCCCTGCGCAGGCATACATTATCCAAAAACCACCTTAGGGCTGACCACCTCAGTCAAAAACCCTGCATAGACTGAACCCACGGGAACACACCCCGTTCACACAGTCACGAGAATCTACTGTTCTCTTAACACTGCTCTCAAAAATCCCTGCGGACACTAGCCGCGAGAGCTATTCACACATCACTCAAAAACAGTTCAGAAACAGTACATTATGACCAGAGTTCACCTGCTATCTGACATACTGTCTTCCACGAAACTAAGAGGAGATATCTTTAAACAAATCCATACCAATCTGTAAGCAAGTACTCTAACCCAAAATTAACTCTACTCAACACGTATTTCCCAAGATCATTTCCCTTTCATCACATCTGCACTTATCACATATATTCACCAGTTTGGGTGTAAATATACTCATCTAAGACAATCTCCTTCTTAGGAGGATGGGAGGTTGAATTAGGTAATCCAGACATATTTCCTTCTCCAAGGATTTTAGAGGAGGACCGCTCTTCTAACACCGTCTCTCCCTTGAGAGGTGAGTTAATTAATAGTTTTCCACAAGGTACTTTGGGTTTCCCTCCCATTTCCCTCTGTATCCGCTCCTCTGTAAGGAGGTGTTCATATTCAGGCGCAGGGGTCACCTCTAACTGCTCCCCGGCCTTTCCTGTTACAGCAATCTCAGGCTGCGTCGGGCCTTTTAAGGTTCCTTCGTGATCTCCTTTAACTTGGAAGCAAATTATTTCCTCTTGTACAACCTCTTTCTTGAGACGAATTGAGAGTGAATTTTGTAGCATAGAGGACGCCTTAGAGATGTGCTGAATTCGGCCTGTCCCACACTCATCCATGAGCCGATGTGTGCGAAGTTCTGACTTTGAAGTCTTGATGTGCTTTTCCGTATCTTGTCCGGCTTTGACATTTTGCAGTGCTGAATGATAAGAGGTCGTACTTCTGCCTTCCCTGCTTGTGGGGTGATTGTACTCCTTTAAAACTGCCTCTCCTGTGAGGATCGGAGAAACTAAATTCGGCAGTTTATTACCATTATGTATCAAGGGAGACGGTTCCCTGTGACACATTTTCACCTCCTTTTGCACAAGGATGGTGGATGGGGTTTGTTTTAATGGTTTAAAACCATGGATTCCAGGATTTGTATTCCTCTGACCTGTTTCCAACTTCCCTCCAAACATGTTGGAAATCGACATAGGCGTTTGAATTTTCCCGCCCTCCTCAGTCATGTTCACTATGTCATGTGCTGAATTTCCTAACAGCAAGTAACTCCCTCCTTGGGGTATGGGGAAAAAGCGTTCGTCTACTATTGCTGCGTTAATCAATCCTGTCTCATAATGAGATTCTAAGTGCAAGCTTGCAATGGGCAATTCCATCGGTTCCCCATGGAGCATAGGTGCATTTACCATTACATATTCCTCAGTAATTTCATCGACGTTTACGAGTGAGGATGAAGCAACTGCACTAAACCCGAGATCAGGTACAAGCAGACATATGACTCGTCTTCCATTGACGGTCGCATAACCTTCATTCAAAGGTTTCCTAAGGTCACCTCGGGACTTCACCGGGTTTCCTTTACATGGCGGGCCTTGCGCTGGGCTGACAGTTTGTATGGTTGGGGTTCGATGCCTGCAGTTTTGAGTACTGTGGTGAATCGATCGGAAAGACTTATTAATATTGCTCTCCATCCCATTCATCTCCGAAGCCATTTCATGCTTTATGTTGGTCCTGTTTTTATTCAGAGAGTGAATGTTGTGAGTCGTAGAGAAGGTGGAAGTGGGTCTTTCCAGATCATCCGCCTTTGCACGCTTCTCCTTCTCAGAGTGATCCTGATGCCTTTGTTCTGAAAGCCGCCCCTCTTCTCTTTCGGGTAATAGGGTTTTAATAACAGACCTGACTCTCTCTGGTACAGTTTGAGGTGCTACCTGCGGGAGTAACTTAACTGACGGAGGTGAAGGGCTGGAGGAAGTTGATGTCTTGGAGCTCATTCTAGGCTGCATCGTTTCGAGATGCAGTAGTTCCGCATCCAAAGCTTCCATCCTTAATTTGTGTTGCTGTCTCTCCTCCTCCCTCATCCTGCATTTCTCCATCTCCTGTGAAACGAAAGTATCTAGCTCTTCTCCGGAGAGTTCGCACTCAATGGCTAACTCTGTCCAGAATGCTCTCCACTCATCCAATTCCATTGTTTCGTCCATTTTAGCAGTGGTGATTCACTCTGAACAGGTTGGTATGAATTGCAAATAATATGCTAATGACCAACTCAAATAGTATCTCTAATTACAACTGTAACAAAGTATACTTCTAACAAATACCAACAATAAGATATATTAATTCAACGATTAATTATCTCATTAATACAAAGTATAATACTAAGTATATAATACAATATATAATTAAGCAAAAGGATTTCCTCAGATTCTACTCAGATCTTTTATATTCGTTCTTATGATTACAATGTCGTTAGTGCGTTGACCCAGTTACTATTTTTTAGCTTCGCATACAGGTAATAAAAATTCGCTGAACTCAAAGTTCGCTGTGTTTACAAATAAAGATCTAGTTTCCCAGTTTTATCAATCAAAAAAGAATTAATCATGATATTGCAATATCTCATTATCTAAGAGGTATGTACGTGTATATATACTAAAATCCCTAGTGTTGTAAAAAAAAAAAAGTCAGATCCTAGAGATATATGTTCTCAGTGGAGAACTATAGGAATGCAAGAGGTAGAAAAGGTTCTCTAGAGTTATAATCTAGATACCGGACATGGCCTCCAATTGTCGCGCGGTTATCCCGAACTGGACATTAATTGTCACAGCACAGTTGGATAAGAAAGTTGTAAATTGAGAAATGTAAGAAAGATATATAGGATTTGTTAAGTGGCTCGTTAAATGTAAGATTCCTATACAAGTGAGGGGTGAACAGGAAGGCGAATAGTCTCACAAAGAGATAATGTCTCAGAAGGGCACATGAGAATGGATTCTGTTTCCTTGCGACAAATCTCCCCTGTTATTCTTACTGAATATTATAATTGTTATTAAGCCCCCATCCTCTCATACTGAGGAAATGACACATATATGGATTTAAGAGACAGTACATGTAAGAAACTCACTCGACCACTTGGTAGATGATATAACTTATGTACAGATATTTAATCCCTAAACCATATATATGACACAAAGAAAATGAAAAGATAAACGAAAATAATAATATGGACATAAACACTGAATGACTAAAAGTCCTAGTATGTCCTACTAATCATCATTAGCACTGGTGTAACTATCAGGAGAGTTGCCTAACGTTGTTGAATGTAATGTTCACTTTGTAATACCCTGGAAGGCACTTTACAATTAGTGGCGTTAGTATTTAGGTGAAAGTTCTGTTTGGAATTTGAATAGTATCTCTGAGATATCTGGAGGAAAATAATCCTTATGCTTTTGGACTTATCTGTAATCCGATGTTGTCAGCCCCTGGCGCAGGTTGTTAGGTGCTGTCATCCTGCAGCGATATGACATTACACGTGCGAGCGTTGATCTATGCTCCTTTATGCTTAGGAGTTGACGAGATCTCTGGCTTTTGGTTCTGCTGCTCGGTCAAAAGACTGGCTGTCTGTTACCGTCAGGCGCCGGACACTGAATTCTGCAACTGCGAATGTTGTCCGCTCAGAAACCTAAAAGTCTGAAGACACAAATGTGGCTTCATGAGTCTTCCTGTCATATGGGAACAGCTATCATTCCCATTCAAACCGCATACACCAGGCATATCAGAATTATTATCCTCTTTCATTCAATAAGAGGACTATTATGACATACAATCTAAAGTTTACAGGCAAACTTTCCATGTTATATAAGATATTTATACTTTACTTTCATACAGTCACACGTCAGGCATATTAATGTTATATTCATCTGACTTCCTTTCTCACAGTCAAGACATGATAGGTAAACATAGACCTATGTAACTTCAGGAGTTAATTAGTTTAGTCAGTCTTCTTTCCCAAGAACTGTGTTCTACAATCATAGTCCGTTCCTTCACACAATGATGAATAGCAATAACATATAATACATTTATATTACACAAATAGATAAAGTGAATGACCGACTGGCCAAGCGAGCAGGTTGCTTTCTTCTGTAGCACAACTACATAGTTTTGGAATTGAAACCTGGCTGTGGAACACTCCAGTTTACCAGCTGTAAATGGGCACTCAGTTGTGCTCTCAAGCTAGGGAAGGAAAAGGCGGCGAGGAAGGGAACTGTTCACCTAACCTCGTAAAAGTGGGATCTTTCATGATGAAGCTTCTAACACTTCATTTCCCTATGACAATCTCTGCCATGGGACTGCCTCTATCTTCGTAATGGATAAAGCAATTAATATGATAGATGGTATCTTCTATTGGCTGTGGGACTAGTTGTGATACTTTTTTGTACAAGCAACAATCATTCACATAGCACATGTTTAAAAAACCAATGAATAATTCACATAGCACATGTTTAGATCATATTAAGAATAACAATACATTTATACCAATGAATATTCTACGTGCATATTTTACAGTATATACGAACCCGCACAGAGTGAAATTATACAACACCGCTTGGTTAATACCAAAGTGCTTGTAGTGTAGGATTCCCCGCCATGTAGAGGCACTCGGCCCAGAAGTCGGGCGTGTAAGTGAAGTTTTCGTCTAAGCTTCTAGATTTTATGAATCTCTTCTCACGTGTTCTAAATTATTGGATGGGATATCCCCGTTGCTGATGTCACTGAATTGTGAGGGGTGGGTGTTCCGTCGTAATCACACGTAAATTCTCTCCCTGACCTCTGAGCTTGTGTGACGCAATTTTGAACCGTCTTGCGTGAGAAAGCTTCCCCGCCCCATAATTACTGGTTACTCCTAGAAGGCATACACGTGCTGGCTGATGCAATGAAATTTGACACTGGGGCGTTTTCCGTCAGGTCCCTCAAATAAGGTGCAATAAAGCAATGGATCTCTAGACTTTAAGACGCCTTTTACTCTTAATTAAGGTATATCCTCTGGCCATGTGTTATAACCTGGTGTTGATGCGTTTGCGATATTTGCTCAGTAACCATTAGTAAGCGCCGTGATGTCTGAGAGAGAAACGCTGACTCCAGCGCCGAAAATACCATAGTGTAACGTGAAAATTAATGAGAATAAAGGAGAGAGAGAAAGAAGGGAAGAGAAGGGAGACAAAGATGGAGAGAAGAATAGACCGTGTTACGACAACCACTCAACTAAGGCTGTATACGGCGCTACACTATCACTGAATTAAATCACCTGGAGAAATCCTCAAAAATGAATTCAAGTCACATTCCTATCAGATATATATAAAAGCTAACATGAATAACATATTATGATAGATGTCTACTCACCCCGAAAAATGACGAGAATAGAGGCAATAACATTTAGTTCTATGTTAACGTCTGCCTATTCTCATAATGGTCATCCCGGGCAGGAAATATACGAGTGTGTCTGACTGATTAAACCCTTCTACTCTTATAGTTTCCAAATAACGCCACAAGGACACCTGGCATGGCTTGTTTTCTACAGATGTATAGGCGTGTAATGTAATAAAGAGTAAGACAAAGGTTATTCCAGAGACGACATCAGAGACACACCGCGATACAGTTTCCCAGATAGACAAATGCATAATATTATGATCTCTAACTACGTCGTTTAAAGGCCAAACACAGAGACCGACAGCGGGTTTATCCCCCCCCCCCCCCCCTTGAATCGAAGATCAAAACCTGTTTTCCCAGCCTTAAAAGGTACCCGCCGCTAGCGGGCCGTTTCTTCACAGAAACCCTCTCTTCGTGGTCAAACGCTTTGAGCGCAAGAGATATACTTTTGGTCAGACACACCAGGTGGGTTTACGTAACATTATCGTTAGCTGACCGCTGAAGTCCAGAACGTAAACAAACCGCGGGGTGGGTCTGGCAAGGGGAAAAATGGGCCACGTAGTTAGAATCTGAAAGAAAAGAAAATACAAAAGTCAAAGAAACCAGGACATTAAAAGAGTAATACTAGAGATGGGACGAGATGGAAAGACAAATTATCAGTCAACGTGACAGTAATTAAGGGTTGTTGTCAAGTGTTATTTGTTTTAAACAGACATTGTCAACAAAGATAATCAAATACTACAGGGTGTCCCTAAAGTCTGGACACATGGGCAAAAATACGTATTTTCAAGAAATGAAATTTATTAACAACATTTTATTCAATTGGAATATTAAATAACGTCTTCAATATGATTTCCATCATTTGCGATGCAAAAGGTTGATGCGCTTTGCAAAATTCACGTGAACTCGATGTAATAAATCCACATTGCCGTCAATTTTAGCACATTCACTCTTTATGCGTTCAATCAAGTGTGTTACATCTGTGATTTTTATTGAGTAAACCTTCTCCTTTAGCATACCCCAGAAAAATAAGTCAAGAGGGCTAAAGTCAGGTGAACGAGGAGACCACTCCACATGACCAAGTCTTCCAATCCAGTTAGGGAAATTGTCATTCAGCCAATCTCTTACCACCGTGGCGAAATGTGCAGGGGCGCTATCCTGTTGGAACCATTCAGGAAGTCCTTCACCTAAACTTTCAAGTTGGGGCATTAATTAATCTCTCAGCATGGCGAGATAAGTCTCACCAGTTACATGTTCATCGAAGAAGCATGGTCCCAACACATGAACGTTCCACAAACCACACCACACCATATTTTTTTGCGCTCCTTGCTGTTTTGCATGATCCAGAAAATTTGCATTGCTTTGCCACCAGTATCGAACATTCTGTCTGTTAACCTCACCATTCACATAAAACAAAGCTTCATCGCTGAACAGCACAGAGTCTTCGGTGAAACGAATGTTTTCATCCAAATTATTGGAAAGCCATTCACACATCTCAAGTCGTCTATCAGAGTCATCCTCTGTTAAGTGATGCAAGATTTGTAACTTGTACGGATGAAATTTGTGCTCTTGTAAAATACGACTGATGGTTGTTTTGGGAACACCCAGCTCCATGGATGTCCTGCGAAGTGATTTTCTGGGGCTATGAAGTAAAATCTGTGAAATAATAAGCTAAATTCAGTACGATTTTTGTCCTATGATAATAAATAAACCCGCCCTTAGGTGTCTGACTATTTTCGTCTTCAACGCCAGTAGAACGCTGCCTTTTGCGCAGTGGAAATACAAAAAAAATGACCCGCCGTAAAATCTAACACGCTTTTTAGTTTCGGTTTCGAGACGTACAATTAACATCTTGCCCGATCTGCTGCACGAAACTGAGGCAAGACTTATAATTAACGTTCTGCCAGAACTGTGACGCCCAAACTGCTGTCGGAATTAACGTAATACATTAACAATTACACCACTAATTGTAGCAATCCGAACATTTTCTAGAAGGTAGAACGAAACAACAAGTAATAATTAACGCTCCACCTCGCCAAACCCCCTAGTCGCTTGACACGCAGTACCATGCATATTTCCACGCTGTGAGACGCGTCAGACGATATAAACACACAGACAGTTTTCGATTTCCTCCTAGTGGTACATTCTGACGTAACCAGAACAAGTTGTTATTTGAATGAGGGGGGAAAGATGGCCGACTTGTGAAAAAGTTATATTTGACGATTTACAGTGACAAAACTGAAAATCTAAACCATAATGAAACTGACCATAAAAATCATATGTTAGCATAGCTTAGTGTTTCCTGAGCAAAAATATGTTTTAATATATATGGTAGTCCAATTATTAGCCAAGATATTGTCATAAAACCATTTAGTCTAATACAGATTGACAAACACACACTCGTCCTTGCTTGTTTTTTTTTTTTTTGGGTAACGTTAGGGGGGACAAAAGTCAAAAAAGAGGCATTGGAGTAATTCAAATCCGATTGGTGGGTATAAGAGTATAGTAGAAAAGGGGGGAGATAGGAAAATGTTAACTAAAACTAAACATCTTTTTGTATTGGCATAACTAAAGCAGACTGGCCAATGGACTAAGAGACACATAGTTAGTTTTGGAATTTTGTTTTTTTGTTTTTCAAAACTAAATTCAAAATTTGGTAGTCGCCTGATTTCATTGGCCCGTTCTAGTAGATATTGGCCAAGGCTTAGAGGTCTCGTGGTTATTTGACAAGAAATTTTATAGCAACAAGAACGTTGAGATCAGATGTGATACATTACAAAATAAATAAAATATTCGCAGTCTGGGCCGGGCAGAGAAAACGGAGGTCATATTTCTGCCAGTCAACATTACTTGTATCATATTTCCTTGAATTTGTGGTAAGAATGCTTTATGTATTAATATGCTTGATTAAAACTGCAAAAGTTAGATACTGCTATTGGGAAAAGTGAAGGACATGCCGGAAGCAAACATTATTGAGTCCTCACATTGAACTGTATTTGACTGTTGCATATTGTTATGATTTTGTATAAATATTAGTATATCCGCAGATGTTAGTAAGCCTCTGTGTTCTATGAACACTCTTCAACATGCCTAGAGCTTTTATAATTACGAAAAGAAAAGAAAAGCATACAAAAGGAGATGTAATTACTCCACGTTATTGTATTGAAGAAAACTATGTAAAAGTGCAGTGGCGTATCTGCCATAGGGACCTGAGGTGTGGTCACAGCAAGGTGTGAGTCATATAAATTAGGGGCTGGTGCACTTGTATGCACACGAGGCTGACCCCATACCATTATGTGTACAATAGGGATAAGCAATTGTGATCCGATATGAAAAGGTCAGGGTGTCTTTTATTGCAGGGTTTTATTTCCTGCTACCAGCCGGTGACAGGAAACCTGATGAGTGAGTTGAAAGACAGAAAGTTTTTATAAAAAGTATTGCTGTCAGCAGATAGCCAGAAGGAGCTTGTGTGTGCTGATATATATATTGCAGCACCATACTGACTTATCTAAATACCAAGAATCCCAGGTGATGTGTTAACATCTGGGACTTCTGACACTTCATTGAAAGAAAATTGTTATTCCCAATCATAAACAGAAATTTATGGGGCGTGATGATACAACAGCCCCTCCTAATAAATGACTGACCCTAAGATAAATATATATATTAAAGTTTAGTCTGTGAATACACCTATAGGAACCAGATAGTAACATTATACTTATCGGACAAAGAGTCCAAACATTTTAGTTAAACTGTGTATGTAAGATATTTTCCTCATTTTCAAAGACCTGTCCAAAAGAGATGGCAGGACAGGCAGATTAAATTGTACAAAGAAAAGAATTCAATTTTAAAGAAAACTTTAACCACAGTCTTATTCATTTACTTATAGTGAGTTAAAGTGTATTGTGTTGATGTACCACCATTGTCATTTCACCCCTAGACACTAGTCACATCAGACACCAGCCACTAGAATTAAAATATAGACCGTGTGAGATCTAGAGAGGTAGCGTTAGGCTCCCTGAAAATACATCATCATCATCATCTTTTTATAGTCAGGGGCCTACATTTCCTTGACCTCACACGGTTAACACAGACACCACTTTCTTTCCTTTTAGGTATAACATCTTAACCTCCCCAGCAAATTACACTTGCTACATATATTGGTAGGCTTGTCCGGGATTTGAATTTCTCATAGTACTACATAAATTGGGGTCCTGTTCAGGAGGGAGTTAGCATTAACATCAATTTTATTTACCCAGGGAATCCCCATTAATAATATTAATAATATTGTCCAAGATTTGGGAAGTTGATGAAGTGTCAGAGCCTGGAATAATTAATTAGAGTTGTACTTATTTTAGAAATTGAATTAGAACATTTTAGTATTTATAAGATGGCAGATTTGGCAAAGTTTCGCTCTGCTGCTGTGCAGACTGCTAGGGAGATGAACATGGAGGGTCAAGTCTTGATTGACTATGTCACCTCAGAATGTGATAATTTTATTGCTAGAGAAGAACATAGGTTAGCTGAAGAAAGGAGAATGCAATTAGAAGATGTCAGGGAGATGAAGAAGAAATTAGAGGCTGATAGAGAGGCTGAGATCAAGAGGCTGCAGTTGGAGAAGAAAATTGAGGCAGAAGAAAAACGACTGCAGATGGAGGCAGAAGAAAAACGACTGCAGAGGGAGGCAGAAGAAAGACGACTGCAGAGGGAAGCAGAAGAAACGAGATTGGCTGCCGAGAGGGAGGCAGACGAAAAACGACTGCAGAGGGAAGCAGAAAAAAAGAGATTGGCTGCCGAGAGGGAAGCAGAAGAAAAGAGATTGGCTGCCGAGAGGGGAAGCAAAGAAAAGAGATTAGCTGCAGAGAGGGAAGTTGAAAAGGAGGAGAGAAGATTACAAAGGGAACATGAGCTACGACTAAGAGAGTTGGAGTTGCAATGCCATGCTCCTGAAAATAACACTAGCCCATCCACTTCTGACTCTGCTGCAAGCCAGGTAGCCTTCTCATCAGCCATGGGGTTCCACTTAGATTATTTTGTTGAAAGAGACGATGATATTGAATCATTTCTAAGTAGGTACGAGGTATTAGCTACAACTTATGGGCTAGAAAAAGAAAAATGGAGCTTGAAGTTATCTCAAGGTCTGAGGGGAACAGATTATGAAGTTTTTTCCAAATAGAGCAGGGATGACCAAGACAATTATGACATGTTAAAGCAGGCTCTTTTGTTAAGGTATGAAAAGAACGGAGAATGTTATAGGAAAAAGTTTAGAAATGCCAAGCTACTGTCGGGTGAGACCTATCACCAGTTCTCTGCACGTTTAGAGACGTACTTGGAGAAATGGACTGCTCTGGGGAAAACCCAAGATCTTAAAGAAATGATCCTTATTGAGCAATTGAGAGAGTCCATGGCTCCAGACTTGAGAAAGTTTCTCATGGAACAAGGTGCAGAGAGGCTGGGTGAGTTACTTAATGTCGCTGAAAGGTATCAGGCGGCCCAGGCAGAGGTAGCTGGCGCCAAAAAGAAACCGGTAGACAATTATAAGGCTCCACAAAACTCTAATAAATTTGACAATAAAGGTAAGCAAAACTTTGATAGGCCACGAAATGACTGTAAAAATAAAAACCCACAGTTCAAGGACAGAAAATATGATGAAAGAAAACCTTTTCATCAAGGTAGATTTTATTGTAAATGGTGTAAGAGGGAGGGTCATGACACCAAATTTTGTACTAGGAAACCTTCTAATTTGGCTGCTATGAAGATGGGGAACAAGGGAGAAAAGGACAAACTTACTGGACAGCAGGAACCTTATCACCCCCCAGTGTGTGAGGATGTAGTCTGTAATGGAGACACCATTAGGTGCCTTTATGATACAGGTTTAGATTTTGATTTTGTCGTGATTGCGCACTTGGTGAACCCAGATCAGTATACCACAGAAACAGTGGAAATACAAGAGGCGACCAAGGATATACCACTCATGACACTTCCCATTGCAAGGATAACAGTGAAAACTCGCTATGTGGAAGGAGTAATCAGAGCAGCAGTGATAGACGCACCCATTTACCCTCTGATATTGGGGTGTCGTTATGTCTTTTTGGGGAATCCCAAGAGACCTGTGGTCATGGCAACAGTACAGACCAGATCACAGTCCAAGAAGGAAGAAGATGAACCTATAAATACTCATCCAGAGGAGATGAGGAAGGCACAGGCTGAGGATAGATCACTGAAGCCGTGCTTTCAAAAATTGCGTAACTGCCATACACCTCCTAATAAAGGAGAATTTTACATGAAGAATAAATTGTTGTATAGGAAGGCCGGAAATGGTTCAAATGGTCATGGACAACTGGTACTTCCCAAGATTTTTAGGGCAGACGTAATACGGAGTTTACATGTTGGAAAAGATGGGGACCACGAGAAAGTAGGTACCATCTGCCAAAAGGTTTCTCAAAAATATTATTGGCCAGATGTAAAGATAATTATTGAGAATTTTGTAGAAGCCTGCGGCATATTTCATGAGGGAACACCCACAAGTGGGGACAATAATAAACAGGACCTAGAAACGCCACGGGGCAAACTTAGGCCTTAAAATAAGGAAAAAAATAAATTTAATAATGTAGACAAAGTAGAATGTGAACCCCCTTTTCACACACAATCTTCACTTGAATGTGTTAGAATGGCAACTCTGCGTCGAGTACAAAAAGTGATTTTACCCCAGAATAAGCCGACAATCCCTCGGTCGGAATTATGTGAACTGCAGGAAAATAAAAGAGAGAAAAGTTCTCTCACTGTGAATTGGAACCTGAGGGGAGACAACCCCAGGAAACGAATTGGTAGTGGACGATTTGTGAGTGATGATAAAAGGAAAAAACGTCCTCACTACAAGGCTTCCAGTGTAAGGGACATTACCGGTGCCCTGAAAAATTAGGTCAGCAAAATATTAGTCCATTAGTACCTTGTTAAGGACGTGGACAGATGAGAAGGCAGAAGAGACTGTTACCTCATCGTATCAATATGTGAACGGACTGATCACTCGTTCAAAAACTAGTTGGAAACTGGCAAATGAAAATTTGAGACAGGCCAGGAAAAAGCATGCTGCTTATTATAACAAAAAAGCGAAGGATAGGGAGCTTGCTGTAGGGGAGAAGGTTCTTCTTCTATTACCAGGCAGCAGCAATAAACTTCAAATTGGATGGCAAGGTCCGTATACAGTTTTGGAAAAGGTATCCAGAACAAATTATAAGATAGACAGGAAGGGAAAGGAAAAAGTCTATCATGTGAACCTTTTGAAGAAATATCTGGACAGACAAATCCAGGAAGGGACACACTTAATGGCCTTGTCTATCGAAACCGAAATGAAAAATGATCCTCTCACTTCATTTGAATATCCACTGAAGCCCAGTGAAACGTTTGCACAGGTGAAAATCAGTAATCACCTGGCAAAAGGACAGAGAGAGAAGATTCAAAAGGTCCTGGAGAAACATACAGACGTGTTAACGGATAAGCCGGGGCACACAAATTTGTTGGAATATGATATGAAACTACTATACCCAACACCCATCTGTATGAGGCCCTATTCGATTCATTTCGCTAAGGAACAAGCTTTGAAAGAGGAGATAGATTATTTGCTACAAGAAGGGATTATTTCTCACAGTGAATCTCCTTATAGCTCTTGTGTGGTTTTGTTGCGAAAACCATCTGGAGAGCATAGACTGTGCATAGATTACAGGAAACTAAATGCTGTCACAGAAAGTCAGGTGGATCCATTACCTGATACAACTCAACTATTTGCCAGGCTGAACAAGGCAAAATATTTTTCTAAGGTGGATCTTAGCAAAGGCTATTATCAAATTCCAGTAAAGCCTGAGGTTCGACCTTATTTAGCCTTTAGCACCTCGGAAGGCCATTATGAGTTCAACATGCTGCCTTTTGGGTTGAAAAATGCCCTAGTGTGTTTTCTAGGATGATACGAAAATTGTTGGATCCCCTGAAAAATCCATGTATCTCGAATTTCATGGATGATATCCTCATTGCTACTGAAACATTTGAGGAACACGTTAACTCTTTGAATATGCTGTTTGATAGACTCAGAGAGGCTAACTTGACTGCTAGGGACCAACCAAATTTTGTATTGGATGTGAAGAGTTGGAATTCTTGGGACATACGGTACATCAGGATAGCGTGACCCCTGACCCCAATAATCTGGAGAAATTGAAAAAAGCACCAAAACCAAAATCCAAGAAAGATGTGCGATCTTTTGTGTCGTTGTGTGGTTTTTACCCAAAGTACATTAAACATTTTAACTCTATATGTGCTCCTCTGACGGATTTAACTCGTAAGGGACAACCTGATACAATTAATTGGTCAGCACAGTGTGAATTGGCTTACCAGGAGTTAAAAGAAAAACTCACAAGCAGGCCGGTATTGAAATTGCCTGACTTGAATCAAGAATTTGTCGTGAGAAGTGACGCAAGCAACGTGGGCCTAGGCGCTACATTGTTGCAACTGTCCACCTCACAAGATCGGGAATTGAACACAGTCGCTTATGCAAGCCGCAAGTTAAACAAAGCGGGAAAAAAATTATTCAAAAAGTGAAAAGGAATGTTTGGCGTTAATATGGGCTATTGAAAAATTCCAGATTTATCTGTATGGTCGGACATTTGTGGTCCAAACAGACCATCAGCCACTCGTATTTTTGTCACAGGCAAAGCATGAAAATGCCAGGTTATTAAGATGGTCATTGCTATTACAGCCGTATTCATTCATGATTGAATATATTCCCGGTTCTCAGAACGTGGGTGCCGACGTTTTGAGTAGACATCCTTATGATGAAAATCAGAAAGACGCGTAAGACTTCATTTGCGCTAATTTATCTCACAGATTATAACCTGCAATGGATGCATGTTTTAGGAAGGGAGGTGTGTAGTAAAATCTGTGAAATAATAAGCTAAATTCAGTACGATTTTTTTGTCCTATGATAATAAATAAACTCGCCCTTAGGTGTCTGACTATTTTCGTCTTCAACGCCAGTAGAACGCTGCCTTTTGCGCAGTGGAAATACTAAAAAAATGACCCGCCGTAAAATCTAACACGCTTTTTAGTTTCGGTTTCGATACGTACAATTAACATTTAACATCTTGCCCGATCTGCTGCACGAAACTGAGGCAAGACTTATAATTAACGTTTTGCCAGAACTGTGACGCCCAAACTGCTGTATGAATTAACGTAATACTTTAACAATTACACCACTAATTGTAGCAATCCGAACATTTAGGTTAGGTAGAACGAAACAACAGTAATAATTAACGCTCCACCTCGCCAAACCCCCTAGTCGCTTGACACGCGCTGTACCATGCATATTTCCACGCTGTGAGACGCGTCAGACGATATAAACACACAGACAGTTTTCGATTTCCTCCTAGTGGTACATTCTGACGTAACCAGAACAAGTTATATTTGACGATTTACAGTGACAAAACTGAAAATCTAAACCATAATGAAACTGACCATAAAAATCATATGTTAGCATAGCTTAGTGTTTCCTGAGCAAAAATATGTTTTAATATATATGGTAGTCCAATTATTAGCCAAGATATTGTCATAAAACCATTTAGTCTAATACAGATTGACAAACGCACAATCGTCCTTGCTTGTTTTTTTTTTTTGGTAACCATAGGGGGGACGAAAGTAAAAAAAAGGCATTGGAGTAATTCAAATCCGATTGGTTGGGTATAAGAGTATAGTAGAAAAGAGGGGAGATAGGAAAATGTTAACTAAAACTAAACATCTTTTTGTATTGGCATAACTAAAGCAGACCTGGCCAATGGACTAAGAGACACATAGTTAGTTTGGAATTTTGTTTTTGTTTTTTCAAACTAAATTCAAAATTTGGTAGTCGCCTGATTTCATTGGCCCGTTCTAATAGATATTGGCCAAGGCTTAGAGGTCTCGTGGCCATTTGACAATAAATGTTATAGCAACAAGAACGTTGAGATCAGATGTGATACATTTTAAATAAATAAAATATTCGCAGTCTGGGCCGGGCAGAGAAAACGGAGGCCATATTTCTGCCAGTCAACGTTACTTGTATCATATTTCCTTGAATTTGTGGTAAGAATGCTTTATGTATTAATATGCTTGATTAAAACTGCAAAAGTTAGATACTGCTATTGGGAAAAGTGAAGGACATGCCGGAAGCAAACATTATTGAGTCCTCACATTGAACTGTATTTGACTGTTGCATATTGTTATGATTTTGTATAAATATTAGTATATCAGCAGATGTTAGTAAGCCTCTGTGTTCTATGAACACTCTTCAACATGCCTAGAGCGTTCATAATTACGAAAAGAAAAGAAAAGCATACAAAAGGAGATGTGGTTACTCCACGTTATTGTATTGAAGAAAACTATGTAAAAGTGCAGTGGCGTATCTGCCGTAGGGACCTGAGGTGTGGTCACAGCAAGGTGTTAGTCATATAAATTAGGGGCTGGTGCACTTGTATGCACACGAGGTGACCCCATACCATCATGTGTACAATAGGGATAAGCAATTGTGATCCGATATGAAAAGGTCAGGGTGTCTTATTGCAGGGTTTTATTTCCTGTTACCAGCCGGTGACAGGAAACCTGATGAGTGAGTTGAAAGTCAGAAAGTTTTCATAAAAAGTATTGCTGTCAGCAGATAGCCAGAAGGAGCTTGTGTGTGCTGATATATATCCTGCAGCGCCTTACTGACTTATCTAAATACCAAGAATCCAGGTGATGTGTTAACATCTGGGACTTCTGACTCTTCATTGAAAGAAAATAGTTATTCCCAATCACTGTCACGTAGGTCTTTATATCATTAAATTGCCTACATCTTCTTCCTATTCTCTCACCCGCATCCTTTATTTTATTATCTTTCCTACTTGTTTTTTCCTGTATTTTTCGCATCACTCGTTTGCGAAAAATATTTTCTTTAGTATTCTCAAAACTTTACCTGTTTCTTTTCTCAAAACTGAGAATCGCACTAGCATTCTACTACGCAGATGTCAGTCGCGCAGGTAGACGAGAATGTGCGAAAAATTCGTTTCGCTGGACATAGAGCAGACTTTTGGTCTACCATTTTTCACCTGACACTAGCGTAAGGTGTCAACCCCGGCATCTCTACGACGCAGTACGAGACGGTTGTCTGATAGTTGCTACTGACACGCGTACATCTCGGTCAGTAGGTGGCAGTTACGACACGCGTTAAGCTGACGTAAATGTTGGGAGTAGGGGAGATAATTTCGCTTGGCGAAATAAGTTGGGGCCCTTTGTCTGATTTTAAGATATTGGCCCGAGTTTGAAACTTTCTTTTCATTCTCACTCAGTAACTTTGCAGTTAGACTAGAACTAGCCTTCATTCGATTTCTAAATAATCTCTGTTAATAGAGATGGCCTTTAGTTTGGTCGAAGTGGTTTAAGTTCTTAGTACTTCTGTGTCTGAGGTAAAATATTATATACTATATTCTAGATTTTTTGTGCAGTGATTAAGCGTTAAATCGCTCATTTCATTCTAACTAGTTTCTTTTGAACAGAGTGCTTAATTTATAGTTTGTATTATTTTTCTAGTGACTTGTTACAGTGGAAATACATAATAAATTATAACTTTAGCTTACTAAACAAGTAGCTATAAGGAATTAAATTTAACTGCTAAATACTCAGTCGAGAATATTTTATATCTAACTTATAAATGCTAGAGGCGACATCAGTGAATATTGACGGAATACGCATGATATTCCTAATTCATGATGATCGAATTTTTTTAATATAACTTATTTCACGGGAAGTTTTAAATATAAGTCAAGCTGTAGGCTTGTCGTGTCAAATGTAAGTTATATTGAGTATATACAGTACTTTGCAAAAAAAATGGCAGTCATATTTTCGCAACGCAGCACACTCATAGAAGCAAATAATAATAAAAACTGTATGTTCAGAGGAAGATTGGTATCTCCCCTATCTATTAACAGTGGTTTCAGTACAATAAAATGTTGCCTTCTCCAGCAAGGCAAGCCTGGATGCGGCGAGGCATACTTCCCACAAATGTTTGTAGGTAATTGAGAGTCAGACTGTCCCAGTATTTTTCAGCTACCTTCTTCAATTGTTCAACGTCTCTGAGTCCACTCTTTTTTAAATGATTCTTGAGTAGTGCCCAAACGTTTTCAATTGGGTTTTGATCGGGACTGTTGCTGGGCCACTTCAGCACTATCACATTCTTCTCTTGCAGCCATGCTTTGGGGGTATGAGCTGTATGATTTGGATCATTGTCATCTTGAAATGTGCACCCATCGGGGTACATGACCTGCTTAAATGGCAGAAGGTGTCCCTCTAGTATGTCGATGTACCTTTCTTTCGTGAGAATTCCTGTAAAAAACACACAGTGGGGTGGCACCTCTTGCTGACACCCCTCCCCAAAGATGGAATTTCTAGGTATGTTTCGGTCGCTGGTACACAGGCGTTACAGAGCCTTTCGTCCAAATATTTATTTGAGCAGGATAAGACCAAAGAGAACATTCATCTGAAAAAATCACATTGTCCCATGACAAATTTTGGTGTTCGTGGCACCAGTTCAAGCGCATCTGTTTGTGAGTCTCTGTGAGCAATGGTGACGAAATTACCCGCTTTTTTGTGTAATTCATCCTGTGTAGCTCCCGGTTGACAATAGCATTAGATACCTCTGGGCTTCCCCACTCGATCATGCGCTGCCGTATGTTTTCTACACTCTTCATTGGCCCAGCCCGAACGATTTGGGCGAGACACCGATGGTCCTTTGTGACCAAAATTCTTGGCCTCCCACTACCTTCTTTTCGCTCGATTCCATTACTTGCTTTTAATTTACTCACAACTCTGTAGACAGTCCGCTCAGGAATGTTCAAGGTTTTAGAAATGTTGGAACATGTTTGATTTCCTTCATTCCAAAGCTGTGAAATTAACATACACTTTGACTTTGTATCCATTTTCTGCCACTAGCATTAGAATTTGTCGTCTGCTCTTATATCAAGGGACGTTACTCTACGCTAATTTTTTGTTTACTTTTGGTAGTGTTTGCTCACTTAAGTGGAGTGCAAATTTGGGGCAGAACATGCATATTTAATTAGATTTCAGCTTATTTAGCTGAGCAATATGACTGCCATTTTTTTTGCAAAGTACTGTATATGTAAATTATTTGATATGTGTTCTTTCCATTTTATATAGTGAAACGGTGGTACCCAACTTGCCAGCGTTTAGTAAAGAGACATATTTGTGTGAAGCATAGACAGTTCCTATCTTTAACCAACACGGGTTTTTTTTGTTTCAAGTAACACTGGTCTGACAGTGCATATGCCATCAGAGAGAGACAGTAATAGCAATCCCACTAACGGTTTCTAAAGACTAGAAATATATATTGGGCTTTTGAGCCAGTTCATATTGCTCCACAAATTTAAATGTACATGCTGCCTGGCGGCGAGAATATTACAAGAATAACATTAACATTCCGACAGAGATTGTGACTAGTATTGTGGTGACCAAATATAGTACCTGCCTGAAAGAAGACACCGATCTGACATTCCTTAAATCCTAGAAATCCAAAGCTAATGACATTGTGCTCTGCTAACTTTCGTGCCTGGACAAATTTTATGTGACTTAATCAGACATTCGGAAAAAAATTAGAACACCCAAGGAATCGTTCCTGAGACAGAGAGTTCAGTACGTCTTTTAGAACTGGGGGTTTCTTGGTCGCTGACTGCATTTTTCGGGTCTGTGCGAAGGTCCTAGAATTATTATGTTCCAAGAGGCAGCGAGCAAAGTTGTGAGTATATATGTGAGAGCATGGCCATGGCTGGATGAATGAGAGTACACAGGTCAGAGTGTTATTTTACCGGTGTATTATTGTCACCCATTGCTATCTTATATTTTTAAATCTGCAGAATTTGTTACAAATGCTAGAGTTTCTTTTTCTTAGGCTAAATCAGATTATCCAACTCTGTTCATACATTTACGAGAAAGAAGGAAACCTCTTAGACTCAACCCTATGTATCTATAACTCTTTGGGCCATCATCTGTTCTCTTAACGGGGCTGTGGGCTAAACCTAGAGTAAGATTCTAACGGGCTATCATCCTTGTAGCATTTTTTCTTAAATTTTATGACTATTTGTATATGTTTCTCCTTGATGTATTTCTTTGGTGTTGTGAGAAGATTTTTTTTAATGATAATAATAAAAATCTCTCTTGAACTAATCAGTGCGTTGGTCAGCTCGTTCTAAAAAAATATATATATATCCATTGTTATAGATTTCCCACGTCTGTGTGTTTAACTGTCGTCACGTGTATGTGCGTGCCCGTGATTAGATAGAAGTATATGTAATATATATATCTGTGTTTAGACTGTCTGACTACTTTAGATCTGTCGTAGAAGATAGGTGAGAGAGAGAGAAGATTTTCCGCTCTCAGAGACAGCTTCTATCACTATTCTACCACCTCACTCGTGGAAGTCTATGTTTTTATTTCCATCTCTCACTGTGACTATCACGCATTCCAACCTATTCAGAAGGGACCAACCAAAGTCTTAATACTCCTATCGAAAAAATATACGACAAATGTTGTCTCGTCCGAAGGATTTTTGAACTTAGAATAGGAAGACGTGTTCGACAAATGATTCGCCTCGTTATCCTGGATTTTGAACTTTAGATTCTTTATTCTGGAATAGAGTAAGATGTGATGTGGATCTTTATGCAACTTAGAATAATTTACGAGTACCTAACAACGCTAACGTCTATCTGGTGGGATTCCTTGTGTGAGTCATTGACCACACAAACTGATGCAGTTTGTGAAGTCATGCAATCACCTAATAGATTGACAGATGTGTTGTTCAAATTTCTTGTTAGTGGATACATATTTTAAAGATATAACAACTTCACAAGACATCACACACTTACTCGTATTCCAGAATAAAGAATCTAAAGTTCAAAATCCAGATAGACGAGGCGGAACCATTTGTCGTACTCGTCTTCCTATTCTAAGATCAAAAATCCTACGGACGAGACAACATTTGTCGTATATTTTTTCGATAGGAGAATTAAGACTAGGTTTGGTCCCTTCTGAATAGGTTTGAATAGGTGATAGACTCAGTGAGAGATGGAAATAAAAACATAGACTTTCCACAGTGAGGTTAGAATATGATATAGAGGCTGTCTCTGAGAGCGGAAAATCTTCTCCTCTCTCTCACCTATCTTCTACAACAGTTGTTACAGCGTCAGACAGACTACACCAATATACATATTACGTATATTTCTATCACTCACAGGCACGCACATACACGTGACGACAGGTAAACACACAGACGTGGGAAAACTATAACAATGGATATATATATATATTTTTTTAGAACGAGCTGACCAACGCACTGATTAGTTCAAGAGAGATTTTTATTATTATCATTAAAAAAAATTTCTCACAACACCAAAGAAAATACATCAAGGAAGAAAACATATACAAATAGTCATAAAATTTAAAGAAAAATGCTACAAGGATGATAGCCCGTTAGAATCTTACTCTAGGTTTAGCCCCACAGCCCCGTTAAAGAGAACAGATGATGGCCCAAAGAGTTATAGATACATAGGTTAGTTGAGTCTAAGAGGTTTCCTTCTTTCTCGTAAATGTATGAACAGAGTTGGATAATCTGATATTTAGCCTAAGAAAAAGAAACTCTAGCATTTGTAACAAATTCTGCAGATTTAAAAATTTAAGATAGCCAAATGGGTGACAATAATACACCGGTAAAAATAACACTCTGATCTGTGTACTCTCATTCATTCAGCCATGGCCATGTCTCTCACATATATACTCACAACTTTGCTCGCTGCCTCTGGGAACATTAATTTTAGGACCTTCGCACAGACCCGAAAAAATGCAGTCATCGACCAAGAAACCCCCAGTTCCAAAAGACGTACTGAACTCTCTGTCTCAGGGAACGATTCCTTGGGTGTTCTAATTTTTTTCGAATGTCTGATTAAGTCACATAAAATTTTTGTCCAGGCACGAAAGCTAGCAGAGCACAATGTCATTAGCTTTGGATACTAGGAATTTAAGGAATGTCAGATCGGTGTCTTCTTTCAGGCAGGTACTAATATTTGGTCACCACAATACTAGTCACAATCTCTGTCGGAATGTTAATGTTATTCTTGTAATACCAATCTCGCCGCCAGGCAGCATGTACATTTAAATTTGTGGAGCAATATGAACTGGCTCAAAAGCCCAATATATATTTCTAGTCTTTAGCATGGGAAAACCGTTAGTGGGATTGCTATTACTGTCTCTCTCTGATGGCATATGCACTGTCAACCAGTGTTAATTGAAACAAAAAAAAAACCCACACCGTGTGGTTAAAGATAGGAATGTGTCTATGCTTCACGACAAATATGTCTCTTTACTAAACGCTGGCAATTGGGTACCACCATATTCACTATATAAAATGGAAAGAACACATATCAAATATTTTACATATACATTACTTTTCATTAAAAATGTCAGTTATATTTCTCATCTAAATATGCTGAAATCTAAATAAATATTGATGTTCTGCCCCAAATTTGCACACTCCACTTAAGTGAGCAAACACTACCAAAAGCAAAACAAAAAATTAGCGGAGCGTAACGTCCCTTGATTGAAGAGCAGACGACATTTTCTAATGCTAGTGGCAGAAAATGGATACAAAGTCAAAGTGTATGTTAATTTCACAGCTTTGGAATGAAGGAAGGAAATCAAACATGTTCCAACATTTCTAAAACCTTGAACATTCCTGAGCGGACTGTCTACAGAGTTGTGAGTAAATTAAAAGCAGGTAATGGAATCGAGCGAAAAGAAGGTAGTGGGAGGCCAAGAATTTTGGTCACAAAGGACCATCGGTGTCTCGCCCAAATCGTTCGGGCTGGGCCAATGAAGAGTGTAGAAAACATACGGCAGCGCATGATCGAGTTGGGAAGCCCAGAGGTATCTAATGCTATTGTCAACCGGGAGCTACACAGGATGAATTACACAAAAAAGCGGGTAATTTCGTCACCATTGCTCACAGAGACTCACAAACAGATGCGCTTGAACTGGTGCCACGAACACCAAAATTTGTCATGGGACAATGTGATTTTTTCAGATGAATGTTCTCTTTGGTCTTATCCTGCTCAAATAAATATTTGGACGAAAGGCTCTGTAACGCCTGTGTACCAGCGACCGAAACATACCTAGAAATTCCATCTTTGGGGGAGGGGTGTCAGCAAGAGGTGCCACCCCACTGTGTGTTTTCACAGGAATTCTCACGAAAGAAAGGTACATCGACATACTAGAGGGACACCTTCTGCCATTTATGCAGGTCATGTACCCCGATGGGTGCACATTTCAAGATGACAATGACCCAAATCATACCGCTCATACCCCCAAAGCATGGCTGCAAGAGAAGAATGTGATAGTGCTGAAGTGGCCCAGCAACAGTCCCCATCAAAACCCAATTGAAAACGTTTGGGCACTACTCAAGAATCATTTAAAAAAGAGTGGACTCAGAGACGTTGAACAATTGAAGAAGGTAGCTGAAAAATACTGGGACAGTCTGACTCTCAATTACCTACAAACATTTGTGGGAAGTATGCCTCGCCGCATCCAGGCTTGCCTTGCTGGAGAAGGCAACATTATATTGTACTGAAACCACTGTTAATAGATAGGGGAGATACCAATCTTCCTCTGAACATACAGTTTTTATTATTATTTGCTTCTATGAGTGTGCTGCGTTGCGAAAATATGACTGCCATTTTTTTTGCAAAGTACTGTATGTACTCAATATAACTTACATTTAACACGACAAGCCTACAGCTTGACTTATATTTAAAACTTCCCGTGGAATAAGTTATATTAAAAAAATTCGATCATCATGAATTAGGAATATCATGCGTATTCCGTCAATATTCACTGATGTCGCCTCGAGCATTATAATAAGTTAGATATAAAATAATCTCGACTGAGTATTTAGCAGTTAAATTTAATTCCTTATAGCTACTACTTGTTTAGTAAGCTAAAGATATAATTTATTATGTATTTCCACTGTAACAAGTCACTAGAAAATAATACAAACTATAAATTAAGCACTCTGTTCAAAAGAAATACTTGTTAGAATGAAATGAGCGATTTAACGCTTAATCACTGCACAAAATCTAGAATATAGTATATAATATTTTACCTCAGACACAGAAGTACTAAGAACTTAAACCACTTCGACCAAACTAAAGGCCATCTCTATTAACAGAGATTATTTAGAAATCGAATGAAGGCTAGTTCTAGTCTAACTGCAAAGTTACTGAGTGAGAATGAAAAGAAAGTTTCAAACTCGGGCCAATATCTTAAAATCAGACAAAGGGCCCCAACTTATTTCGCCAAGCGAAATTATCTCCCCTACTCCCAACATTTACGTCAGCTTAACGCGTGTCGTAACTGCCACCTACTGACCTAGATGTACGCGTGTCAGTAGCAACTATCAGACAACCGTCTCGTACTGCGTCGTAGAGATGCCGGGGTTGACACCTTACGCTAGTGTCAGGTGAAAAATGGGAGACCAAAAGTCTGCTCTATGTCCAGCGAAACGAATTTTTCGCACATTCTCGTCTACCTGCGCGACTGACATCTGCGTAGTAGAATGCTAGTGCGATTCTCAGTTTTGAGAAAAGAAACAGGTAAAGTTTGAGAATACTAAAGAAAATATTTTTCGCAAACGAGTGATGCGAAAAATACAGGAAAAAACAAGTAGGAAAGATAATAAAATAAAGGATGCGGGTGAGAAATAGGAATGAAGATGTAGGCAATTATAATGATATAAAGACCTACGATGACAGTGAATTGGGAATAACTATTTTCTTTCAATGAAGAGTCAGAGTCCGCAGATGTTAACACATCACCTGGGATTCTTGGTATTTAGATAAGTCAGTAAGGCGCTGCAGGATATTTATTACAGCACACACAAGCTACTTCTGGCTATTCTGCTGACAGCAATACTTTTTATGAAAACTTTCTGACTTTCAACTCACTCATCAGTTTCCTGTCACCACCGGCTGGTAACAGGAAATAAAAACCCTGCAATAAGACCACCCGACCTTTTCATATCGGATCACAAATTGCTTATCCCTATTGTACACATGATGGTATGTGGTCAGCCGTCGTGTGCATACAAGTGCACCAGCCCCTATATTTATATGACTAAACACTTGCTGTGACCACAGAAACCTCAGGTCCCTATGGCAAGATACGCCACTGCACTTTTACATAGTTTTCTTCAATAACAATAAACGTGGATAGTAACCACATCTCCTTTTGTATGCTTTTCTTTTCTTTTCGTAATTATGAACGCTCTCTAAGCATGTTGAAGAGTGTTCATAGAACACAGAGGCTTACTAACATCTGCTGATAATACACTAATATTTATACAAAATCATAACAATATGCAACAGTCCAAATACAGTTTCAATGTGAGGACTCAATAATTGTTGCTTCCGGCTATGTCCTTCACTTTCCCAATAGCAGTATCTAACTTTTGCAGTTTTTAATCAAGCATATTAATACATAAAGCATTCTTACCACAAATTCAAGGAAATATGATACAAGTAACGTTGACTGGCAGAAATATTGCCTCCGTTTTCTCTGCCCGGCCAGACTGCGAATATTTTAATTTATTTAAAATGTATCACATCTGATCTCAACGTTCTTGTTGCTATAACAATTTATTGTCAAATGGCCACGAGACCTCTAAGCCTTGGCCAATATCTATTAGAACGGGCCAATGAAATCAGGGCGACTACCAAAATTTTGAATTTAGTTTTTTTGAAAAACAAAAAACAAAATTCCAAACTAACTATGTGTCTCTTAGTCCATTGGCCAGTCTGCTTTAGTTATGCCAATACAAAAAGATGTTTAGTTTTAGTTAACATTTTCCTATCTCCCCTCTTTTCTACTATACTCTTATACACACCAATCGGATTTGAATTACCCTCCAATGCCTTTTTTTTACTTTCGTCCCCCCTATGGTTACCAAAAAAAAAAAAAACAAGCAAGCAACGACGATTGTGCGTTTGTCAATCTGTATTAGACTAAATGGTTTTATGACAATATCTTGGCTAATAATAATTGGACTACCATATATATATTAAAACATATTTTTTGCTCAGGAAACACTAAGCTATGCTAACATCATGATTTTTATGGTCAGTTTCATTATGGTTTAGATTTTTCAGTTTTGTCACTGTAAATCGTCAAAGTATAACTTTTTCACAAGTCGGGCCATCTTTCCCCCCTCATTCAAATAACAACTTGTTCTGGTTACGTCCAGAATGTGTACCACTAGGAGGAAATCGAAAACATGTCTGTGTGTTTATATCGTCCTGACGCGTCTCACAGCGTGGAAATATGCATGGTACTGCGTGTCAAGCGACTAGGGGGTTTGGCGAGGTGGAGCGTTAATTATTACTGTGTTTTCGTTCTACCTAACCTAAATGTTCTGGATTGCTACAATTAGTGGTGTAATTGTTAAAGTATTACGCTAATTCATACAGCAGAGTTTGGGCGTCACAGTTCTGTGCAAAACGTTAATTATAAGTCTTGCCTCAGTTTCGTGCAGCAGATCGGGCAAGATGTTAAATGTTAATTGTACGTATCGAAACCGAAACTAAAAAAGCGTGTTAGATTTTTACGGCGGGTCATTTTTTTTAGTATTTCCACTGCGCAAAAGGCAGCGTTCTACTGGCGTTGAAGACGAAAATAGTCAGACACCAAAGGGCGAGTTTATTTATTATCATAGGGACAAAAATCGTACTGAATTTAGCTTATTATTTCACAGATTTTTACTACACACCTCCCTTCCTAAAACATGCATCCATTGCAGGTTATAATTGTGAAATAACTTAGCGCAAATGAAGTCTTACGCGTCTTTCTGATTTTCATCGTAAGGATGTCTACTCAAAAAATCGGCACCCACCTTTAGAGAACCGGGAATATATTCAATCATGAATGAATAAGGCTGCAATAATAAAGACCATCTTAATAACCTAGCATTTTCATGCTTGGCCTGTGACAAAAATACGAGAGGTTGATGATCTGTTTGAACCACAAATGTCCGACCATACAGATAGATCTGGAATTTTTTTATGGCCCAGATTAACGCCAAACATTCCTTTTCACTTGTTGAATAATTTTTTTCCGCTTTGTTCAACTTGCGGCTTGCATAAGCGACTGGGTTCAATTCCCCATCTTGTGAGGAGGACCGTTTTGGAACAATGTAGCGCCTAGGCCCACATTGCTTGCGTCACTTCTCACAACAAATTCTTGATTCAAAAGTCAGGCAAATTCAATACCGGCATGCTTGTGAGTTTTTCCTTTAACTCCTGGTAAGCCAATTCACACTGTGCTGACCAATTAATTGTATCAGGTTGTCCCTTACGAGTTAAATCCGTCAGAGGAGCACATATAGAGTTAAAATGTTTAATGTACTTTTGGTAAAAAACACACAACGACACAAAAGATCGCACATCTTTCTTGGATTTTGGTTTTGGTGCTTTTTTCAATTTCTCCAGATTATTGGGGTCAGGGGTCACGCTATCCTGATGTACCGTATGTCCCAAGAATTCCAACTCTTTACATCCATACAACATTTGGTTGGTCTAGCGGTCAAGTTGCCTGTCTGAGGCTATGAAACAGCATATTCAAAGAGTTAACGTTTTCGTCAGATGTTTCAGTAGCGATGAGGAGATCGTCCAGGAATTTTGGGATGCAGGGATTTTTCAGGGGGTCCAACAATTTTTCGGCATCATCCTAGAAAACACACTTGGGGCATTTTTTCAACCCAAAAGGCAGCATGTTGAACTCATAATGGCCTTCCGAGGTGCTAAAGGCTAAATAAGGTCGAACCTCAGGCTTTACTGGAATTTGATAATAGCCTTTGCTAAGATCCACCTTAGAAAAATATTTTTGCCTTGTTCAGCCTGTGCAAATAGTTGAGTTGTATCAGGTAATGGATCCACTTGTCTTTCTGTGACAGCATTCAGTTTCCTGTAATCTATGCACAGTCTATGCTCTCCAGATGGTTTTCGCATACAAAACCACACAAGAGCTATAAGGAGATTCACTGTGAAAATAATCCCTTCTGTAGCAAATAATCTATCTCCTCTTTCAAAGCTTGTTCCTTAGCGAAAGGAATAGAATACGGCCTCATACAGATGGGTGTTGGGTCTGGTAGTTTCATATCATATTCCAACAAATTTGTGTGCCCCGGCTTATCCGTTAACACGTCTGTATGTTTTTCCAGGACCTTTTTGAATCTTCTCTCTCTGTCCTTTTGCCAGGTGATTACTGATTTTCACCTGTGCAAAACGTTTCACTGGGCCTTCAGTGGATATTCAAATGAGTGAGAGGATCATTTTTCATTTCGGTTTCGATAGACAAGGCCATTAAGTGTGTCCCTTCCTGGATTTGTCTGTCCAGATATTTCTTCAAAAGGTTCACATGATAGACTTTTTCCTTTCCCTTCCTGTCTATCTTATAATTTGTTCTGGATACCTTTTCCAAAACTGTATATGGACCTTGCCATCTGATTTGAAGTTTACTGCTGCTGCCTGGTAATAGAAGAAGCACCTTCTCCCCTACAGCAAGCTCCCTATCCTTCGCTTTTTTGTTATAATAAGCAGCATGCTTTTTCCTGGCCTGTCTCAAATTTTCATTTGCCAGTTTCCAACTAGTTTTTAAACGAGTGATCAGTTCGTTCACATATTGATACGATGAGGTAACAGTCTCTTCTGCCTTCTCATCTGTCCAAGTCCTTAACAAGGTACTAATGGACTAATATTTTGCTGAACTAATTTTTCAGGGCACCGGTAATGTCCCTTACACTGGAAGCATTGTAGTGAGGACGTTTTTTCCGTTTATCATCACTCACAAATCGTCCACTACCAATTCGTTTCCTGGGGTTTGCTCCCCTCCGGTTCCAATTCAGTGTGAGAGAACTTTTCTCTCTTTTATTTTCCTCCAGTTCACATAATTCCGACCGAGGGATTGTCGGCTTATTCTGGGGTAAAATCACTTTTTGTACTCGTCGCAGAGTTGCCATTCTAACACATTCAAGTGAAGATTGTGTGTGAAAAGGGGGTTCACATTCTACTTTGTCTACATTATTTAAATTTATTTTTTTCCTTATTTTAAGGCCTAAGTTTGACCCCCGTGGCGTTTCTAGGTCCTCTGTTTATTATTGTCCCCCACTTGTGGGTGTTCCCATCATGAAATATGCCGCAGGCTTCTACAAAATTCTCAATAATTATCTTTACATCTGGCCAATAATATTTTTGAGAAACCTTTTGGCAGATGGTACCTACTTTCTCGTGGTCCCCATCTTTTCCAACATGTAAACTCCGTATTACGTCTGCCCTAAACATCTTGGGAAGTACCAGTTGTCCATGACCATTTGAACATTTCCGGCCTTCCTATACAACAATTTATTCTATCATGTAAAATTCTCCTTTATTAGGAGGTGTATGGCAGTTACGCAATTTTTGAAAGCACGGCTTCAGTGATCTATCCTCAGCCTGTGCCTTCCTCATCTCCTCTGGATGAGTATTTATAGGTTCATCTTCTTCCTTCTTGGACTGTGATCTGGTCTGTACTGTTGCCATGACCACAGGTTCTTGGGATTCCCCAAAAAGACATAAGACACCCAATATCAGAGGGTAAATGGGTGCGTCTATCACTGCTGCTCTGATTACTCCTTCCACATAGCGAGATTTTTTCACTGTTATCCTTGCAATGGGAAGTGTCATGAGTGGTATTATATCCTTGGTCCGCCTCTTGTATTTCCACTGTTTCTGTGGTAAATACTGATCTGTGGTTCACCAAGTGCGCAATCACGACAAAATCAAAATCTAAACCTGTATCATAAAGGCACCTAATGGTGTCCTCCATTACAGATACTACATCCCTCACACACTGGGGGGTGATAAGGTTCCTGCTGTCCAGTAAGTTTGTCCTTTTCTCCCTTGTTCCCCATCTTCATAGCAGCCAAATTAGAAGGTTTTCCCTAGTACAAAATTTGGTGTCATGACCCTCCCTCTTACACCATTTACAATAAAATCTACCTTGATGAAAAGGTTTTCTTTCATCATATTTTCTGTCCTTGAACTGTGGGTTTTATATTTTACAGTCATTGCGTGGCCTGTCAAAGCTTTGATTACCTTTGTTCGCAAATTTATCATAGTTTTGTGGAGCATTATAATTGTGTACAGGTTTCTTTTTGGCGCCAGCTACCTCCGCCCGGGGAGCCTGATACCCCTCAGCGACATTAAGAACCTCACCCAGCCTCTCTGCACCTTGTTCCATGAGAAACTTTCTCAAGTCTGGAGCCATGGACTCTCTCAAAAAATTGCTCAATAAGGATCATTTCTTTAAGATCTTGGGTTTTCCCCAGAGCAGTCCATTTCTCCAAGTACGTCTCTAAACGTGCAGAGAAACTGGTGATAGGTCTCACCCGACAGTAGCTTGGCATTTCTAAACTTTTTCCCTATAAAATCTCCGTTCTTTTCATACCTTAACAAAAGAGCCTGCTTTAACATGTCATAATTGTCTTGGTCATCCCTGCTCTATTTGGAAAAAACTTCATAATCTGTTCCCCTCAGACCTTGAGATAACTTCAAGCTCCATTTTTCTTTTTCTAGCCCATAAGTTGTAGCTAATACCTCGTACCTACTTAGAAATGATTCAATATCATCGTCTCTTTCAACAAAATAATCTAAGTGGAACCCCATGGCTGATGAGAAGGCTACCTGGCTTGCAGCAGAGTCAGAAGTGGATGGGCTAGTGTTATTTTCAGGAGCATGGCATTGCAACTCCAACTCTCTTAGTCGTAGCTCATGTTCCCTTTGTAATCTTCTCTCCTCCTTTTCAACTTCCCTCTCGGCAGCCAATCTCTTTTCTTTTGCTTCCCTCTCGGCAGCCAATCTCTTTTCTTCTGCTTCCCTCTCGGCAGCCAATCTCTTTTTTTCTGCTTCCCTCTGCAGTCGTTTTTCGTCTGCCTCCCTCTCGGCAGCCGATCTCTTTTCTTCTGCCTCTCTTTGCAGTCGTTTTTCTTCTGCCTCCCTCTGCAGTCGTTTTTCTTCTGCTTCCCTTTGCAGTCGTTTTTCTTCTCTTTCAGCCTCAAGTTTCTTCTCCTCCAACTGCAGCCTCTTGATCTCAGCCTCCCTTTCAGCTTCTAATTTCTTGATCATCTAGGCCCTGACATCTTCTAATTGCATTCTCCTTTTCTTCAGCTAACCTATGTTCTTCTCTAGCAATAAAATTATCACACATTCTGAGGTGACATAGTCAATCAAGACTTGACCCTCCATGTTCATATCTCTGGCAGTCTGCACAGTAGCAGAGCGAAACTTTGCCAGATCTGCCATCTGATAAATACTAAAATGTTCTAACTCAATGTCTAAAATAAGTACAAGTCTAATTAATTATTCCAGGCTCTGACACTTCATCAACTTCCCAAATCTTGGGCAATATTAATAATGGGGATTCCCTGAGTAAATAAAAATGATGTTAATGCTAACTCCCAGAACAGGACCCCAATGTATGTAGTACTGGGAGAAATTCAAATCCCGTCAAGCCTACCAATATATGTAGCAAGTGTAATTTGCTGGGGAGGTTAAGATGTTATACCTAAAAGGAAAGAAAGTTGTGTCTGTGTTAAACGTGTGAGGTCAAGCAAATGTAGGCCCCTGACTATAAAAGAGGATGATGATGATGATGTATTTTCAGGGAGCCTAACGCTACCTCCCTAGATCTCACACGGTCTGTATTTTAATTCTAGTGGCTGGTTTCTGATGTGACTAGTGTCTAGGGGTGAAATGACAATGGTGGTACATCAACACAATACACTTTAACTCACTATAAGTAAATGAATAAGACTGTGGTTAATGTTTTCTTTAAAATTGAATTCTTTTCTTTGTACAATTTAATCTGCCTGTCCTGCCATCTCTTCCGGACAGGTCTTTGAAAATGAGGAAAATATCTTACATACACAGTTTAACTAAAATGTTTGGACTCTTTGTCCGATAAGTATAATGTTACTATCTGGTTCCTATAGGTGTATTCACAGACTAAAACTTTAATATATATATTTATCTTAGGGTCAGTCATTTATTAGGAGGGGCTGTTGTATCATCACGCCCCATAAATTTCATGTTTATGATTGGGAATAACAATTTTCTTTCAATGAGGTGTCAGAAGTCCCAGATGTTAACACATCACCTGGGATTCTTGGTATTTAGATAAGTCAGTATGGTGCTGCAAGATATATATCAGCACACACAAGCTCCTTCTGGCTATCTGCTGACAGCAATACTTTTATATAATAATTAAAAACTTTCTGTCTTTCAACTCACTCATCAGGTTTTCCTGTCACCCACCGGCTGGTAGCAGGAAATAAAACCCTGCAATAAAAGACACCCTGACCTTTTCATAATCGGATCCACAATTTGCTTATCCCTATTGTACACATAATGGTATGGGGTCAGCCTCGTGTGCATACAAGTGCACCAGCCCCCTAATTTATATGACTCACACCTCTGCTGTGAACCACACCTCAGGTCCCTATGGCAGATACGCCACTGCACTTTTACATAGTTTTCTTCAATACATAACGTGGAGTAACCACATCTCCTTTTGTATGCTTTTCTTTTCTTTTCGTAATTATAAAAGCTCTAGGCATGTTGAAGAGTGTTCATAGAACACAGAGGCTTTACTAACATCTGCGGATATACTAATATTTATACAAAATCATAACAATATGCAACAGTCAAATACAGTTCAATGTGAGGACTCAATAATGTTTGCTTCCGGCATGTCCTTCACTTTTCCCAATAGCAGTATCTAACTTTTGCAGTTTTAATCAAGCATATTAATACATAAAGCATTCTTACCACAAATTCAAGGAAATATGATACAAGTAATGTTGACTGGCAGAAATATGACCTCCGTTTTCTCTGCCCGGCCCAGACTGCGAATATTTTATTTATTTTATAATGTATCACATCTGATCTCACCGTTCTTGTTGCTATAAAAATTTCTTGTCAATGCCAAAACCACGAGCCCTCTAAGCCTTGGCCAATATCTATTAGAACGGGCCAATGAAATCAGGCGACTACCAAATTTTGAATTTAGTTTTGAAAAACAAAAACAAAATTCCAAACTAACTATGTGTCTCTTAGTCCATTGGCCAGTCTGCTTTAGTTATGCCAATACAAAAAGATGTTTAGTTTTAGTTAACATTTTCCTATCTCCCCCCTTTTCTACTATACTCTTATACCCACCAATCGGATTTGAATTACTCCAATGCCTCTTTTTTGACTTTTGTCCCCCCTAACGTTACCCAAAAAAAAAAAACAAGCAAGGACGAGTGTGTGTTTGTCAATCTGTATTAGACTAAATGGTTTTATGACAATATCTTGGCTAATAATTGGACTACCATATATATTAAAACATATTTTTGCTCAGGAAACACTAAGCTATGCTAACATATGATTTTTATGGTCAGTTTCATTATGGTTTAGATTTTCAGTTTTGTCACTGTAAATCGTCAAATATAACTTTTTCACAAGTCGGCCATCTTTCCCCCCTCATTCAAATAACAACTTGTTCTGGTTACGTCAGAATGTACCACTAGGAGGAAATCGAAAACTGTCTGTGTGTTTATATCGTCTGACGCGTCTCACAGCGTGGAAATATGCATGGTACTGCGTGTCAAGTGACTAGGGGGTTTGGCGAGGTGGAGCGTTAATTATTACTTGTTGTTTCGTTCTACCTCTAGAAAATGTTCGGATTGCTACAATTTAGTGGTGTAATTGTTAATGTATTACGTTAATTCCGACAGCAGTTTGGGCGTCACAGTTCTGCCAGAACGTTAATTATAAGTCTTGCCTCAGTTTCGTGCAGCAGATCGGGCAAAGATGTTAATTGTACGTCTCGAAACCGAAAACTAAAAAGCGTGTTAGATTTTACGGCGGGTCATTGTTTTTTTTTGTATTTCCACTGCGCAAAAGGCAGCGTTTCTACTGGCGTTGAAGACGAAAATAGTCAGACACCTAAGGCGGGTTTATTTATTATCATAGGACAAAAAATCGTACTGAATTTAGCTTATTATTTCACAGATTTTACTTCATAGCCCCAGAAAATCACTTCGCAGGACATCCATGGAGCTGGGTGTTCCCAAAACAACCATCAGTCGTATTTTACAAGAGCACAAATTTCATCCGTACAAGTTACAAATCTTGCATCACTTAACAGAGGATGACTCTGATAGACGACTTGAGATGTGTGAATGGCTTTCCAATAATTTGGATGAAAACATTCGTTTCACCGAAGACTCTGTGCTGTTCAGCGATGAAGCTTTGTTTTATGTGAATGGTGAGGTTAACAGACAGAATGTTCGATACTGGTGGCAAAGCAATGCAAATTTTCTGGATCATGCAAAACAGCAAGGAGCGCAAAAAAATATGGTGTGGTGTGGTTTGTTGGAACGTTCATGTGTTGGGACCATGCTTCTTCGATGAACATGTAACTGGTGAGGACTTATCTCGCCATGCTGAGAGATTAATTAATTGCCCCAACTTGAAAGTTTAGGTGAAGGACTTCCTGAATGGTTCCAACAGGATTAGCGCCCCTGCACATTTCGCCACGGTGGTAAGAGATTGGCTGAATGACAATTTCCCTAACTGGATTGGAAGACTTGGTCATGTGGAGTGGTCTCCTCGTTCACCTGACTTTAGCCCTCTTGACTTATTTTTCTGGGGTATGCTAAAGGAGAAGGTTTACTCAATAAAAATCACAGATGTAACACACTTGATTGAACGCATAAAGAGTGAATGTGCTAAAATTGACGGCAATGTGGATTTATTACATCGAGTTCACGTGAATTTTTGCAAAGCGCATCAACCTTTTGCATCGCAATGATGGAAATCATATTGAAGACGTTCTTTAATTTTCCAATCGAATAAAATTTTAATAAATTTCATCTTTTGAAAATCTGTATTTTTTCCCATGTGTCCAGACTTTAGGGACACCCTGTAGTATTTGATTATCTTTGTTAACAATGTCTGTTTAAAACAAATAACACTGTGACAACAACCCTTAATTACTGTCACGTTTGACATGATAATTTGGTCTTTCCATCTCGTCCCCATCTCTAGTATTACTCTTTTAATGTCCTGTTTTCTTTGACTTTTGTATTTTTCTTTTCTTTCAGATTCTAACTACGTGGCCCATTTTTCCCCTTGCCAGACCCACCCCGCGGTTTGTTTTACGTTCTGGACTTCAGCGGTCAGCTAACGATAATGTTACGTAAACCCACCTGGTGTGTCTGACCAAAAGTATATCTCTTGCGCTCAAAGCGTTTGACCACGAAGAGAGGGTTTCTGTGAAGAAACGGCCCGCTAGCGGCGGGTACCTTTTAAGGCTGGGAAAACAGGTTTTGATCTTCGATTCAAGGGGGGGGGGGGGGTAAACCCGCTGTCGGTCTCTGTGTTTGGCCTTTAAACGACGTAGTTAGAGATCATAATATTATGCATTTGTCTATCTGGGAAACTGTATCGCGGTGTGTCTCTGATGTCGTCTCTGGAATAACCTTTGTCTTACTCTTTATTACATTACACGCCTATACATCTGTAGAAAACAAGCCATGCCAGGTGTCCTTGTGGCGTTATTTGGAAACTATAAGAGTATAAGGGTTTAATCAGTCAGACACACTCGTATATTTCCTGCCCGGGATGACCATTATGAGAATAGGCAGACGTTAACATAGAACTAAATGTTATTGCCTCTATTCTCGTCATTTTTCGGGGTGAGTAGAACATCTATCATAATATGTTATTCATGTTAGCTTTTATATATATCTGATAGGAATGTGACTTGAATTCATTTTTTGAGGATTTCTCCAGGTGATTTAATTCAGTGATAGTGTAGCGCCGTATACAGCCTTAGTTGAGTGGTTGTCGTAAACACGGTCTATTCTTCTCTCCATCTTTTTCTCCCTTCTCTTCCCTTCTCTCTCTCTGGCCTGTGTTCTCATTAATGTGTCACGTTACGCTACGGTATTGGCGTCGCTGGAGTCAGCGTTTCTCTCTCAGACATCACGGCGCTTACTAATGGTTACTGAGCAAATATCGCAAACGCATCAACACCAGGTTATAACACATGGCCAGAGGATATACCTTAATTAAGAGTAAAAGGCGTCTTAAAGTCTAGAGATCCATTGCTTTATTGCACCTTATTTGAGGGACCTGACGGAAAACGCCCCAGTGTCAAATTTCATTGCATCAGCCAGCACGTGTATGCCTTCTAGGAGTAACCAGTAATTATGGGGCGGGGAAGCTTTCTCACGCAAGACGGTTCAAAATTGCGTCACACAAGCTCAGAGGTCAGGGAGAGAATTTACGTGTGATTACGACGGAACACCCACCCCTCACAATTCAGTGACATCAGCAACGGGGATATCCCATCCAATAATTTAGAACACGTGAGAAGAGATTCATAAAATCTAGAAGCTTAGACGAAAACTTCACTTACACGCCCGACTTCTGGGCCGAGTGCCTCTACATGGCGGGGAATCCTACACTACAAGCACTTTGGTATTAACCAAGCGGTGTTGTATAATTTTCACTCTGTGCGGGTTCGTATAGACTGAAAAATATGCACGTAGAATATTCATTGGTATAAATGTATTGTTATTCTTAATATGATCTAAACATGTGCTATGTGAATTATTCATTGGTATAAATGTATTGTTATTCTTAATATGATCTAAACATGTGCTATGTGAATGATTGTTGCTTGTACAAAAAAGTATCACAACTAGTCCCACAGCCAATAGAAGATACCATCTATCATATTTAATTGCTTTATCCATTACGAAGATAAAAGGCAGTCCCATGGCAGAGATTGTCATAGGGAAATGAAGTGTTAGAAGCTTCATCATGAAAGATCCCCACTTTTACGAGGTTAGGTGAACAGTTTCCCTTCCTCGCCGCCTTTTCCTTCCCTAGCTTGAGAGCACAACTGAGTGCCCATTTACAGCTGGTAAACTGGAGTGTTCCACAGCCAGGTTTCAATTCCAAAACTATGTAGTTGTGCTACAGAAGAAAGCAACCTGATCGCTTGGCCAGTCGGTCATTCACTTTATCTATTTGTGTAATATAAATGTATTATATGTTATTGCTATTCATCATTGTGTGAAGGAACGGACTATGATTGTAGAACACAGTTCTTGGGAAAGAAGACTGACTAAACTAATTAACTCCTGAAGTTACATAGGTCTATGTTTTACCTATCATGTCTTGACAGTGAGAAAGGAAGTCAGATGAATATAACATTAATATGCCTGACGTGTGACTGTATGAAAGTAAAGTATAAATATCTTATATAACATGGAAAGCTTGCCTGTAAACTTTAGATTGTATGTCATAATAGTCCTCTTATTGAATGAAAGAGGATAATAATTCTGATATGCCTGGTGTATGCGGTTTGAATGGGAATGATAGCTGTTCCCATATGACAGGAAGACTCATGAAGCCACATTTGTGTCTTCAGACTTTTAGGTTTCTGAGCGGACAACATTCGCAGTTGCAGAATTCAGTGTCCGGCGCCTGACGGTAAACAGACAGCCAGTCTTTTGACCGAGCAGCAGAACCAAAAGCCAGAGATCTCGTCAACTCCTAAGCATAAAGGAGCATAGATCAACGCTCGCACGTGTAATGTCATATCGCTGCAGGATGACAGCACCTAACAACCTGCGCCAGGGCTGACAACATCGGATTACAGATAAGTCCAAAAGCATAAGGATTATTTTCCTCCAGATATCTCAGAGATACTATTCAAATTCCAAACAGAACTTTCACATAGATACTCACGGAACTAATTTTAAAGTGCCTTCCAGGGTATTACAAAGTGAACATTACATTCAACAACGTTAGGCAACTCTCCTGATAGTTACAGAACCAGTGCAAATGATGATATTAGTAGGACATACTAGGACTTTTAGTCATTCAGTGTTTATGTCCATATTATTATTTTCGTTTATCTTTTCATTTTCTTTGTGTGTCATATATATAGGTTTAGGGATTAAATATCTGTACATAAGTTATATCATCTACCAAGTGGTCGAGTGAGTTTTCTTACATGTACTGTCTCTTAAATCCATATATGTGTCATTTCCTCAGTATGAGAGGATGGGGGCTTAATAACAATTATAATATTCAGTAAGAATAACAGGGGAGATTTGTCGCAAGGAAACAGAATCCATTCTCATGTGCCCTTCTGAGACATTATCTCTTTGTGAGACTATTCGCCTTCCTGTTCACCCCTCACTTGTATAGGAATCTTACATTTAACGAGCCACTTAACAAATCCTATATATCTTTCTTACATTTCTCAATTTACAACTTTCTTATCCAACTGTGCTGTGACAATTAATGTCCAGTTCGGGATAACCGCGCGACAATTGGAGGCCATGTCCGGTATCTAGATTATAACTCTAGAGAACCTTTTCTACCTCTTGCATTCCTATAGTTCTCCACTGAGAACATATATCTCTAGGATCTGACTTTTTTTTTTTTACAACACTAGGGATTTTAGTATATATACACGTACATACCTCTTAGATAATGAGATATTGCAATATCATGATTAATTCTTTTTTGATTGATAAAACTGGGAAACTAGTATCTTTATTTGTAAACACAGCGAACTTTGAGTTCAGCGAATTTTTTATTACCTGTAAGCGAAGCTAAAAAATAGTAACTGGGTCAACGCACTAACGACATTGTAATCATAAGAACGAATATAAAAGATCTGAGTAGAATCTGAGGAAATCCTTTTTGCTTAATTATATGTTGTATTATATACTTAGTATTATACTTTGTATTAATGAGATAATTAATCGTTGAATTAATATATCTTATTGTTGGTATTTGTTAGAAGTATACTTTGTTACAGTTGTAATTAGAGATACTATTTGAGTTGGTCATTAGCATATTATTTGCAATTCATACCAACCTGTTCAGAGTGAATCACCACTGCTAAAATGGACGAAACAATGGAATTGGATGAGTGGAGAGCATTCTGGACAGAGTTAGCCATTGAGTGCGAACTCTCCGGAGAAGAGCTAGATACTTTCGTTTCACAGGAGATGGAGAAATGCAGGATGAGGGAGGAGGAGAGACAGCAACACAAATTAAGGATGGAAGCTTTGGATGCGGAACTACTGCATCTCGAAACGATGCAGCCTAGAATGAGCTCCAAGACATCAACTTCCTCCAGCCCTTCACCTCCGTCAGTTAAGTTACTCCCGCAGGTAGCACCTCAAACTGTACCAGAGAGAGTCAGGTCTGTTATTAAAACCCTATTACCCGAAAGAGAAGAGGGGCGGCTTTCAGAACAAAGGCATCAGGATCACTCTGAGAAGGAGAAGCGTGCAAAGGCGGATGATCTGGAAAGACCCACTTCCACCTTCTCTACGACTCACAACATTCACTCTCTGAATAAAAACAGGACCAACATAAAGCATGAAATGGCTTCGGAGATGAATGGGATGGAGAGCAATATTAATAAGTCTTTCCGATCGATTCACCACAGTACTCAAAACTGCAGGCATCGAACCCCAACCATACAAACTGTCAGCCCCGCGCAAGGCCCGCCATGTAAAGGGAAACCCGGTGAAGTCCCCGAGGTGACCTTAGGAAACCTTTGAATGAAGGTTATGCGACCGTCAATGGAAGACGAGTCATATGTCTGCTTGTACCTGATCTCGGGTTTTAGTGCAGTTGCTTCATCCTCACTCGTAAACGTCGATGAAATTACTGAGGAATATGTAATGGTTAAATGCAACCTATGCTCCATGGGGAACCGATGGAATTGCCCATTGCAAGCTTGCACTTAGAATCTCATTATGAAACAGGATTGATTAACGCAGCAATAGTAGACGAACGCTTTTTCCCCATACCCCAAGGAGGGAGTTACTTGCTGTTAGGAAATTCAGCACATGCCATAGTGAACATGACTGAGGAGGCGGAAAATTTCAAACGCCTATTTGTCGATTTCCAACATGTTTGGAGGGAAGTTGGAAACAGGTCAGAGGAATACAAATCCTGAATCCATGGTTTTTAAACCATTAACAAACAAACCCCATCCACCATCCTTGTGCAAAAGGAGAGTGAAAATGTGTCACAGGGAACCGTCTCCCTTGATACATAATGTAATAAACTGCCGAATTTAGTTTCTCCGATCCTCACAGGAGAGCAGTTTTAAAGGAGTACAATCACCCCACAAGCAGGAAGGCAGAAGTACGACCTCTTATCATTCAGCACTGGCAAAATGTCAAAGCCGGACAAGATACGAAAAGCACATCAAGACTTCAAAGTCAGAACTTCGCACACATCGGCTCATGGATGAGTGTGGGAAAGGCCGAATTCAAGCACATCTCTAAGGCGTCCTCTATGCTACAAAATTCACTCTCAATTCGTCTCAAGAAAGAGGTTGTACAAGAGGAAATAATTTGCTTCCAAGTTAAAGGAGATCACGAAGAACCTTAAAGCCCGACGCAGCCTGAGATTGCTGTAACAGGAAAGGCCGGGGAGCAGTTAGAGGTGACCCCTGCGCCTGAATATGAACCCCCCCTTACAGAGGAGCGGATACCGAGGGAAATGGGATGGAAACCCAAAGTACCTTGTGGAAAACTATTAATTAACTCACCTCTCAAGGGAGAGACGTGTGTTAGAAGAGCGGTCCTCCTCTAAAATCCTTGGAGAAAAATATGGTCTGGATTACCTAATTCAACCTCCCATCCTCCTAAGAAGGAGATTGTCTTAGATGAGTATAATTTACACCCAATAAACTGTGTGAATATTATGCGATAAGTGCAGATGTGATGAAAGGAAATTGATCTTGGGAAATACGTGTTGAGTAGAGTTTAATTTTTGTGGTGAGAGTACTTGCTTACAGATTGGTATGGGGATTTGTTTTTAAAGATATCTCCTCTTAGTTTCGTGCACGACAGTATGTCAGATAGCAGTGAACTCTGGTCCATAATGTACTGCTTTTCTGAACTGTTTTAGTGATGTGTGAATAGCTCTCGCGGCTAGTGTCCGCAGGGATTTTTGAGAGCAGTGGGTTCAGTCTATGCAGGGTTTTTGACTGAGGTGGTCAGCCCTAAGGTGTTTTTTTGGATAATGTATGCCTGCGCAGGGCTATAGAGATTTTGTAGGCCTTGATTATTATATATCTGCCGTAGATGCAGTATTTGTGCACTGATGTGAAGTATAGAGATTTTGTAGGCCTTGATTATAATATATCTGCCGTAGATGCAGTATTTGTGCACTGATGTGAAGTATAGAGATTTTGTAGGCCTTGATTATTATATATCTGCCGTAGATGCAGTATTTGTGCACTGATGTGAAGTATAGAGATTTTGTAGGCCTTGAGTATTATATATCTGCCGTAGATGCAGTATTTGTGCACTGATGTGAAGTATAGAGATTTTGTAGGCCTTGATTATTATATATCTGCCGTAGATGCAGTATTTGTGCACTGATGTGAAGTATAGAGATTTTGTAGGCCTTGATTATTATATATCTGCCGTAGATGCAGTATTTGTGCACTGATGTGACGTATAGAGATTTTGTAGGCCTTGATTATTATATATCTGCCGTAGATGCAGTATTTGTGCACTGATGTGAAGTATAGAGATTTTGTAGGCCTTGATTATTATATATCTGCCGTAGATGCAGTATTTGTGCACTGATGTGAAGTATAGAGATTTTGTAGGCCTTGATTATTATATAACTGCCGTAGATGCAGTATTTGTGCACTGATGTGAAGTATAGAGATTTTGTAGGCCTTGATTATTATATATCTGCCGTAGATGCAGTATTTGTGCACTGATGTGAGGAGTAGAGATTTTGTAGGCCAGGATGTGTAAGGGCCGTATGGTGTGTTAACTACATTATGAAGATTCATGTTTCGATGTAACTGTATTCGTCTAGATCTACGTGATGTTATAATTGTAATAAACCATGGTTAAAATATCATCAGACGTTACACCATTCCATGACTTGGTAAGTGTGCGGCTACTTGTGAGTGACTGTCCCAAACCACACTCACCTTTCTTCACCATAATAATTGGATTCTCACTTCGACTAAAAAAAAGTCGTTTTAACCGTCATATACGTGCACCTGTGTTTGATTCTCCTTCACTAAAAAACCTTTAATATAACAGTGGTGGACCAAACCAACGGGTCGTAACACCCACATTACATTCGCGTGATAACAAGAGGGTAAATTAGGTCAGATTCTGGACCAGTCATTACAAGTGGGAAAACTGAACTGTGTTATGTTTTGCTCTGTGTGGGCGTGGCTTAATTCAACTGTACACAGGTATCAGCTGACTGCGCATATCCATCCTCATATCTTGGCGTGTTGTAGCAACTAAACTGACTTTATCATTTGGTTTCCATATCAAACAGCTGTTATCTGATAGCGACATTGATGCCATAATTGTTACAGTGCTTTGTTCCAGTCTTTCCATAGTGCAGATTCAACTGATAGCGTGCAGTATTTTGGAGTTTCGTCTGCTCGTATACCTCAAGTGATTGCGGGGTTGCTGTTGATCGGTTCCCTGTCGTCTGATGCATTGTTGAGGACATACTGTACAGATGCAGGGATTTGAAGACAAGAGTGCCTAGTCCTTGTAGCCTTTTCTGCAGTGGAGTGTTTTAACGTCTGAATTTTGTGATATCCAGTGTGTTGGCGAAGGTCAGGATTACCTTCAGTTAAGTGCTTTGTTTGTTGTGTGAAATGTTGCCACTTCTGTCCATGTCAACAAGCCGCAATCTGCCCACGATCCGTATAGTTCTATTGATCAATATTGTTGTTGTTGTCGATAATTATCTCGATTAATTATCGAATGTGATGATGTACAGGTCATGAGATACAATATTTGAGATCTAAACTTGATTTGGTATAATGAAAGTTTAATTAAGACATATATGGTTGACTAAGTAAACAAGTCACAATGGATTCTGATAACAAGATCCGATGTAGGAATATGAGACCTGTATTAGAGTATCTGTTTTCAACTAGGGAACAGAATTATCAGGGATTAAAAGGCCCAGAGCTTGAGTTCACATGTTTATGGCACAAGTTTTTGGTCTCTGCATCGAGATCTCTATAGCAGCGAGTTTGCTAATGAGAAGGATTTCAGTCTATGCACATCAACTGTGAATATGGCCTGTGGATTCTTTGGCATAGGTCTATTTGGGTTTCTGTGACCTTCGTCTAGTTCATTTGGTACAAGAGTATATTTAGTATTAAACGTGATGAGCATATTGAAGAGTATTTAGTACAGTTATTGCTCGACGGCATATATAGTGAACACAGAGAAGAAGAGTTAAAATGAAGAAGAAGCAAATAGGCATGGACATAAAACAAGTTGTACCCTAAGAGCAAAGAGGAAAGTTTTGTAGAATGTAACAAAAAAATAATAACATAATTTAAAAAAACAAATTGAACACCATCGCCTGACTAGTCAAAGTGAGTTACATGAAAACAGTCTCTAGAATACTTACAGATCGATCTTAGGCAACATCAAACCTTACAGAAACTCCTTGCATAGTGTTTCAAGCAAGTTTGGATTTCTGCCATTGTTGTAACACTTAGCGAGCCAATTGGAAGTTCTGATGAAAGACGAAGCAAATTGAGGTTGAAAAAACATTACACAGGAGACTCAAGCAAAAGAAAAGAGACATTAGTAGAGGTTGATGGTTTGAGAAAGAGAATGGTTGTTAGGCTTACGAATAGTCCATGATATTGAGATTGAGAGGGTTTGATAAAGAGAGAATGAAGAGTTAATTGATGGAGAAAGACAAATTGATTAAGATTGAAAATTTGCTAGCAGAGGAAAGCTGCAGGTCTTAAAAGCGGAGAGTTTAAACAAGAAATTAAGTGAACAGATTGCAATTAAGGCCTCTGTGATTGTAGAAGCAAGCAGAAGAATAAATGGTCTGCTTGACGGAGTCTTGAATAGCAATAAGTGGTCTTCCGTCAGTGTTAACGATGATAGACAGAAAGTTTCTTATCATCAGGATCTCAATAAAGCAAAAAGCCTGCCTTATACACTTTTTTGCGGATTCTACGGTCAAGGAATGGTGGACATTGATCTTTCCGTGGGAG